>VZDJ01000063.1:5273157-5394195 GCA_008694505.1 Cyanoderma ruficeps | reverse complement strand
AAAAAAAAAAAAAAAAAGAAGTGATGAAAATGTGATCATTTTCTTCCAGACAGTCTCTTCTCCTTGAACAACTTTGGGTCTTCACAAAGCTGCATTTTCTGCTGGGAATATTTTCAGTGGCAAAACAGCAACTGGCTCTACTGGGAATGAAACAGAAACATCAAACAATCGAGCGCAAATCCCAAATAACCTAAATATTTGATGTCATGTCTGAGCAGCTTAAGTTTACAGCTCTCTGAGCCAGCTCCTTTTGATAGCAAAGGGTGGCCGGGTTTCTTTGCTCAGGTCCCTTTGTGGCTCTGGGTTGGGAAGGCATCTCCATGGGGTTGACCATTGCTGCCAGGCAGAGCCAGGGGCTCAGGGGTGAAAGGCAGCCAGCACCTCGAGCAGCCTAGAGCTGGAAAATAGACCCCAGAGAGGGACTGTGGGTTAAAAAACTGGGTCTTGAGATGGGGCCTCCCAAGGTGGCTTTCCCCTGGGTGTTGGGAAATGCTGCTTCCCCCGTTCTGGAGGGGTTTGCACCCTGTCTGTGAGGAGGAGGAGGAGGAGGAGGAGGAGGTGAAGGAGAAGAAGGGAAGGGAGCATCTACATGAGCTCTGTTCCCCTTACTTTGAAAGAGACAAGCAAAATTACATCTTTACATCGCCAGTAAATACATCTGGGCTGGTGGTGGGTGCCAGGATGAAACACTCTGTGGGACAGAGTCACCCACCTCGGGCTCTGCCAGGGTCACAGCAGTGGAGTAATGACTTTGCAGTTGTTACAAACATGGAGAGAAGAAAGCTAAAGAAGGGGTGTTTTTCACCTTACAGACATTAAAAATTATAAATGTCTTAGAGCCATGGAATGCTTTGGCTTGGAAGGGATATTAAAGATCCTTTAGGTCTGCTTCCCTGCTCTTCCACTATCCCAGGCTGCCCCAAGCCCTGTCCAGCCTGGCGTTGGACACTCCCAGGGATCCAGGGGCAGCCACAGCTGCTCTGGGCACCCTGTGCCAGGGCCTGCCCACCCTCACAGGGAACAATTCCTGCCCAATATCCCATCCAGCCCTGCCCTCTGGCAGTGAGAAGCCATTCCCTGTGTCCTCTCCCTCCAGGCCCTTATCCAAAATTGCTCCCCATCTCTCTTGGAGGCCTTTTTGGCCCTGGCAGGGTCTCTGAGCTCTCCTGGAGCCTTCTCCTCTCCAGGTGAGCAGCCCCAGCTCTCCCAGCCTGGCTCCAGAGCAGAGGGGCTCCAGCCCTGGAGCATCTCCATGGGCTGCTCTGGGCCCACCCTGACAGGTCCATGTCCCTCCCCACAGGACAGGGCTGTGTCTGAGCAGGGGCTCGTGTTCAGTCACATCAGGGGAAATTCAGCAGGGCCAGGCCAGCACTAAGCAGATGCTGCCTCTGCTCCCTCAAACCCTGCTCCAGATGGGCTCACACAGTTCTTACAACTTTGTATTTTCTTAATGCCTTGGGCCTTGGGGTTGGCTGATGCTGCCTCTCCCACCAAAGCTTCCCTTCCCTAAGCCCTCGGAGCCACACCAGCATTCCTAGTTGCACACTGAAGACTGAAGTACCACAGAGTAAATAGGAAGAGACACGAATAGAAATGATTAATGTTCGTGTTCCTGTGCAAATCTGTGATTCCTTGTCTCGATGCAGGGAGGGCATTGTGGTTCTGACCCGTGGTTTTATCGAACACGAAGCATTTGGTTTGTCCCTGCAGCCTGCTGGGCTGGGCTGACCTGATGGATGCAAAGCACAGAGGGCTGATTAAAAAAAAAACCTTCCTGACTTTTAGTCATCCCTTCATCTCCTCCCAGCCCCTTCTGCTGGCTCTGCCACTGCTCTGGCCCCCTATTACTCTGGGCTGTGACGGCCATGAGGGTGCTGTGAAATGATGTGGGGGGTGCTGCGTGTCAGGACTCCTCTGTGCTGCTGTGCTCTTCACTCATGGCTGTGTCTGCACCCCCTCTGCTCTGGCCACGACCCCTCTGCCCCTCACTGCAGTTCCCCTGGTCTGCACAAGCCATCAGGGGGCCAGCGGCCCCCTCCACATCCCACCAGCCTTTCCCTCTGCTGCACCCAGCGTCTCCAGCTCCCCGGGCTGCCTGCGGACCGCCGGCATCATTTTGCTTCACGCGCTCCTGAATCGCTGACGCCTCGCATTCTGCACCAGCCAGACCCCCCGCGCACATGCGAACCTCGCTTTGCTTTCACTCCTACGCACGATTCTCCCTCTTGCCAACCAAGACCCGGCTCCCCCATCCGCATCCTGCCCTCTGCATCTGCCTCTGCGCTCGCAGCAGCCCCTTTTGTACCTCTCCCAGCTGCGCGCACGGACGCGATGCCCATTGCAGCGCCGGGAGCCGCCACCGCCGGCAACTCGGCGGGTTGTTAGTGAGCTGACACAAGTATTGGCTCCCTCTCCCCTTGTCAGCCGGCAGAGAAGAACGAGGCTCTCGGAGCGTGACATCACCTGAGCGACAGCCCCCGCTTTGCTATCGATCGCCCGGGTGACAAATGAACCGGCGGCTCGGCAGGGCAGGACCGGCCGCGAAAGCGGAGGAGCCGCTCTGGGAGGGGCTGCCTGAAGGGACCCCAGCCCCCTGCCCGTGCCCAGCCTGCAGGAATTGTTTCCCGGTTCCAAGAGCTTGGCCAGTCCTTTTTGCTTGTCTTGCATTTCCCTGCTCCGTGAAGTGTTGCCCAGCCTTGCCCCGCTGTGCCTGAGCTTCTCTGACATCCATTGGGTGGTTCGGGCTTCCCAGCAGAGCTCCCAGCACCTCCCAGCTCCCAGCACAGCTCCCAGGTCAGCCAGAATCTCCCAGCTCGTGGTGAAGGAAAGGTTGGGAGCCCCGTGATGGATCTCTCAGTCACACATCCATCACGGTGCATTCCCGGTGCCCCTGTCAGTGTGATGGATGCCAGTCTCCCATCCAGCAGGAGCCCTGGGATGGCTCTGGAGCTGTGGCATTCCTTTTGGCTCCAACTGGGCTGTAAAACCGGACAGTCATGTCTTAATTACTGACCTGTGAGTGTCCTTGGTAATTAACAGGAGAATAACCTCTCCTGCCTCAGAACATTTCCCACATGCCAAGACGGACAAATGACCCTCTGGAAGGGGCTATTGCTCTCTTTTTTACATTAAAGGGGCCTGATGTGCTCAGATTTGCCCCCTTTCAGTGGGCAGAGAGGTGGAAAGCATGGACATGGCGTTGGCTGACACACCCAGGACTCTCCAGCCTCCTCCTGCTCCATGGAATTGCGCTGGTGCTCTCCCCCAGGGACAGCCACAAAGCCACAATATCGGGTTCCTTTAAACTCAACTCTGACCTCCACAGAGAGAGACAAGGGATTCATGGCAAATTATGGATTTAACACCTATGATGAATCCCCATTACAGCATGAAATGAGAAAGGAAAATGTAGCTAAATGGAAGATTTCCCCTGGGCAGCAGGAGGCTGCAGCTCCTGAGAGACTGGGGAAAATAGAATGAAAAAAATGGGAAAAAAAATAGAGAACTGGGAAAAACCTTGTTCCATTAACTAAATATTGCAAAACCTTTGCAAGCCACTGCTTGCAGGTTAGTGGGGTTTAAAGGCCAGGGCTCGGACCCGTGACACATCCAAAGTTTCCAAATTCATCCCCTAGGTTGTCATGACAAGGGGAAATGAAATACTGTTGATGATGGTCCCTTGGGGGGCTCAGAACAACTGATCCTCCATCTCTGGGGCCAGGACGTGCCCTTCACTACAGTCTGAGTGTAGCCTGACCCTGCTTCAGTCATCTCCCTTTGGGAAATGCCAATGGAGCATTGGAGGGATAAAAAATTGCACTGGAAAGTGCACTTTTATCTTAGACCAAGCTCCTGGTTCCCAAACATGAGGTTTAAGACCAGGTTGGACAGGGCTTAGAGCAACCTGGTCTGGTGGAATGTGTCCCTGCCTGTGGCAGGGGGGTGGAATGAGGTGATGGCTAAGGTCCCTTCCAACCCAAACCATTCCAGGATTTTACAACTCTAGGATATTGCAGCTGGAGATTAATTCCCCAAGGGAGAAGCTGTCAGTAGCTGTCACTGGGTGGCTTTCCTGGAAATGCAGAAAGGAAGACAGGCTTTGGCAACCAAATAGGAGAGGAAAATCGAGGAAGGGGCTCTCAGGGTGCTGCCTGCTTTGCTTGTCCTATGCGCAGAAAGGGAACCCGGTCCTTTACACCCTCAATGGAAACACACACGGCCTGAGGTCATTCCTGTGGTGCCAAAGCCTCCATGTGCAATCCTCCAGGTCCCTCAGGCTCAAACCCTTCCCTTAAAGAGCAGGAGGAAGGAGCAGGGTGAGGCAGGAACGGGAGTCTTTGGGTGATGGATATGGTCCCTGCGCTCACTGCGGCTCTGGCTGCTACAGGAGGGCGTCCAGGAGCTTGGTGCAGTCACTCCTTCCTGGGGTTGGGCAGCAGCCAAGCAGAAACACTGCAGAGTCACAGTGGTGGAGACAAGTGTCTATAATCTCCACTGAGTCATAAATCATGGAGGAGCTGATCTCTCCTCCCTGTGACCCCGTGGATCCTCTCCCCGTCCTCATGGCAATGAGTGCTGGACAGCCTGCGGAGGGTTGGGATAATCCCGGGAACATCCTCATACCCGAGGTGGCTGTTTCTTATTCAGGTTGTTGCTAGGGAATTCTGCAGAGATTTCTCTTAGTGGGTGAGAAGTGACTTTCAAATCAGTGGCAGCATGAAAAAATTGCGACGGAAAAATAAGAGTCTTTCATGAGATCCCATTTAATTGCTAACGAAGACAAAAAAATCACAGCTCTCACATTTGGTTCCCCAACAAAACCCAGATAACAGCTGCCCCATACATACCAGATTCCAACGGGTAGGTTTAAAAGATACAGAAGGTATTTAATGATAATGATAATGATTTACATTTATATAGTGCCTTGTATCCGCTGGGATCACAAAGTGCTTTATATATGTATGGATAAAAATATACTGGATAACAAGCACTCCATCCATCACCAAATCACAGCCCCTTCCCTGGCGAGGCTGCAAGCTGTTCGGGAAGGAGTTGCTGCATTTCCAGAGCCGCTCTCCCTCTCTGCTCCTACAGCACTTGGGGTGCTCTACGGTAATTTAGTAATAAAACCAGGTGATAAAAACACTTTAAAAACAACAATGTCATAAAAAAGGAGAACCTTCAGCGTCATAAAACGGCATGCAGAGGAACAGGAGGGGAAACTTGAGAGGGAGAAGGTTATAATGATTTTAAAATAAAACAGAGTAGATTTGGGTTGGATATTGGGAAGAAGTTCTTCCCTGTGAGGGTGGGGAAGCCCTGGCACAGATTGCCCAGAGAAGCTGGCCAGCCCCTGGAAGTGTCAAAGGCCAGATTGGACAGGACTCGGAGCAACCTGGGATATTGGGAGGCATCCCTGCCCATGGCAGGGGAGTTGAATGAGACGAGATTTAAGGTCCTTTCCAACCCAAACCATTCCATGATTCCACAATAAAAAGGGGTAGTTGCCAGCAGGAAGATCAGCTCTGGATGAGAAATGTCATCCAGCTGCTCTGAGTTAGAAGGTGAAGAGCTTGGCCAGCAGGAACAGGCCCAAAGCAAGGGTACAATCAGAGCTAGGTAGTCAGGGACCTCCCAAAATTACTTTGGAGGTAGCAACACAAGGAAAAATCCTGACACCTGATGCTCAAATGATGTTTCTTCTTCCATGCTCTGCTTTGTCCTGCTGTGGAGCAGATCCATTCCCATGGGTTGGGTACAACTCAGCCGTCCCCCAGCAAGCTCTGCCCATGCCACCGTGTTTTGGTGCCTGTCCTGGGAGGGATGAAGCCTTCCCAGCCCAAAATCCTCCATCTGAAAGGTGCCACTCACTTACACCCCTTTTGGTGGCAGCCTCTGGCTCAGCTGGGCCTGGGAGGAGGCAGGCAAGGGGAGGGGAGGACGGAAGGCAGAGAGAAATCGAGGCTCTCAGAGACATTCATTCAAAATTCATAGGCACAAAATTGCAGTCTGCATGGATTTGTTTCCTTTGGAAAATTACAGGAAGCTACAGGCACCAACAACTGTTATTCAAATAGCCACTTTGGATGATTAGGATGGCAGGAGGCTGTACTTACACATGCAGACCCAATATAATCAGGCACGAGGCAGGGTAGGAAGGCAAGGCCGGGGAAGGGAAGCTGGAGGAGCTCAGAAGCAAAAACAGCAGCAGGGTGGCTCTGTGGGAAGAGCCACGGGGTCAAATCCAGCCCCACTGCTGGGTGCAGCAGGAGCAGACAACTAGCTTCCAGGTTTGGGGTGATACGGAGAGCACAGAGCTGGGAGGTGGTTCCTGGGGGAAGTTTCTCGGCCCTCCTGGGTCAGCAGGTGAGAACAGGCAGCGCACAAGGACAAACACCATTCCTGCAGGGAGGGATTTGCTCCGCCCTGCACATACATCACACCCCAGGATGCACCACAGAGTCACAGAATCCCACAAGGGTTTGGGTTGGGAAGGCACCTTAAAGGCCACCTCATTCCAACCTCCTGCCAGGGCACGGACACCTTCCACTATCCCAGGCTGATCAGGCTCACCCTCCTCATCTGCTCTCCTGCCTTCCAGCACAAAAATCCATCATCACTCCCCTGCCTGTTATAAATCGAGAAAAAAAAAGTTTTGCACACACTGAATTTATTTAAAAAAGAAAGAACTTTAAAGCCACGTCGACGCAAAACCCTGAGCAAATAGCGCTTTGAGGATTGGCCTGTGGGTCAGCAATGAAACAGGGGCAAAACATCTGAGCCGTGAAGGGTGAAAATTGTATAATAAAAGTAAACTCCGCAGTACAAGCAGACGAAAAACTCTTGGCTTTGTACTGGGGAGCTGCTTCTCTCCCTTTTAAAATGCTTCTCTGCACTACCAGAGGTGTCGTGCAGTGCGGAGCAGCCAAGAGCGTCTCATCCTCCGCCGGCAGCGGCTCCCGCTCAGCCCAGCGCTCCCCACGGCTGCGCCTCTCCCGCGGATGGACGGCTTCCAGCCGCGGCTTCGCAGCGCCTGAGGTGTGGGGGAATGTTTGCACACAGGCCCTCGAGGCCCATCTGCAGCGCCGGGTGCCTCGGCAGCAGCGGAACACGTGGCTTGGCAGGGTTTGGCTGGAAAGTGCTGCGGGAGCAGCGGGCACAGGCAGGCAGAGCTGTGGATCCCAACCTGCCGGGCCCCTCTCAGCCCTGCAGCAGGAGTGTCCCACCTCCTCTCCCTGGCTGCAAGGCCACCAGAGGGGAATGGCTTTAAACTGAGAGAGATTTGGGTCGGATATTGGGAAGAAATTCTTCCTTGCGGCTGCCCCATCCCTGGAAGTGTTCAAGGCCAGGTTGGATGGAGCTTGGAGCAACTTGTTCTGGTGAAAGGTGTCCCGTGGTAGGGGGTGGAACTGGATGAGTTTTAAGGCTCTTCCCAACCCAAACCAGTCTGGGATTCTGTGATTCTATGGGTTTATGTTCCATCAAGCTCTTGAACAAGATTCTGTGATCTCTGTGATGTCAGTAAAGAGAAAGACCCAGATGGAAGATCAAAGCTGTATTTATGGTGAAGGTGGATAGGAGGGGTGGTGGCAGTGTGGTTTCCTGGAGCTTGAGGCTTGGAGCAACCTGGTTGGGTAGAAGGGGTCCCTGCCCATGGCAGGGGGTTGAAACAAGATGATCTTTAAGGTCTCTTCCAACCCAAACCGTTCTGGGATTCTGTGATTCTATGGGTTTATGTTCCATCAAGCTCTTTTCCTGTCAAGTCAGTGCTGTTCTAAAGCCCCTTGGTGATGGACAAAGGTGGATGTGGATGTCTTGGAAAGGAGGGAGACCTAAAAGGACAGAGCAGGAGGTCTGGAAGGAGTTGACTTTTAAGCACAGCTCAGAAGGCAGCTTGGACATCCTGCATGCTCACAGAGCCTGTGGACTCTCCTTAAACACAGGTTTCCCCCTCCCTGGGGCTTTTTGGGGTGACCTTGAGCGTGTGTTCTCAGGACGCGGATTGTGACGAGCTACTTTGCACATCCAACCTCTTTCTTGTCTTTACAAGTGCTTCTCTCTTATCTGGTAGTATTTTGCAAAACTTCACAAGCTTTTAGTGGCAAGACTTTTGCTAAGAGGCTGTTGATAAATCTGGAGTAGGCAGAGGGAAGGCTTTAGTGACGTATTCTCTTCCTTTTGACTGGGAAAAGCAGCTTATCTGCTTTGGAGAATACAGGTTCTTCCTCTTTATCCATGCTGAAATCTTATCTAAACTGGTTCAGGTGGCAGAGCTGAGAGAAGGAAATAATTAAGCAAGAGACAGGTAAAATGCTGACATTATTATTACTTAAATAGCCCAAACCTTTTACCTCGTGTATTTTTTATTATTGTTTTACCTTTTTTTTTTTTATTGCTGGTGACACATAACAAGGGAGAAATCGGTTTTTCCAGGTTATCTCACCCATCCACACAGTTGCCACTTCACCCCCCTCCTCCCCACCCAAATATAAATCGCGTTTAACTGGTTCTGTTGGCAAGACAGAGAAATAATTAAGGCGAAGGTGGCTGCAGTGTTGATGTTATTACTGTAATGCAGCAGCCTGTTTAGTTTCTTTGCCAATGAAATGCAACCAGGGGAAAATCAGTTTTAAAGATTACCTCCCAGAGATGCAAATAAAGGAGCGGAAACCATGTAGTCAGGAAGAAATGGTCTCAAACTAGGAAACATTTCAAAGTCGGTGACAGTCTCTTAGGGGCTTTTAAGACCACAATTTACCTTTTGACTGCATTCTATTTTCTCTGAAATCCTTTATTTCCCTCTTATTTATTGACTGGAGAGACAGCACAGAAACGAGAAAGTGATTCTCCAGCCGCTGGTCTTAAAAATCCATAGAAGGAAATTGTTCTCAGGAGTGGGGATTTTTGTTGTTCTTGGGAACTTCTTTTTTCCTCCCTCCTTGTTTTTAGCCCTCTCTATGAACCAGGGCTTAATTGAATCACTTTTCCACGGAGGGGCCTCGAACTGGAAGGGATCAAGGTCAGCAGCTCTGTCTGGGAGCGAGCAGCCCTGATTAGAGAGGTGGGAGCCATGGTGATAGCGCAGCGGGATGCAGCACATCCCGCTCCAGGCCAGCCCAGGATGGAGGTGGTGGTCTGTCCATCCACACGCAGCAGCAGCAGCTGAACCACAGCAAAGTGCTTCAGGGGGATTTCTTTTGTTTCAGGGATGGCACCGCGGGTTGGGAAATGGGCATCTCTGTGCTTGGATAAGCATCCCAGCCTTGGATTAACATCCTGCTCTTGGACTGGCATCCTGCTCTCAATGGAACATCCCTCTCTCAGGATAGTATCCTGCTCTCAGATTAACATCCTGATCTCAGATTGCTGTCCCACTCTAAAATTAACATCCTGCTCTCAGATTACCATCCTGCTCTTGGTTTAGCATGCCAGATTTAGATTAGCATGTGACTCTCAGATTAGCATCCTGCTTTCAGAGCAGCATCCCACTCTCAGATTAGCATCCCACTCTTGGATTAGCATCCTGCTCCTGGTTTAGCATCCCAGACTTAGTTTAGCATGCAACTCTCAGATTAGCTTCCCACTCTCAAAGCAGCATCCCACTCTCAGATTAGCATTGTGCTCTCAAATTAACATCCTGCTCCAGGTTTAGCATCCCGCTCTCAGAGCAGCATCCCTCTGGACACGGTGACCCCGTGAGCCCCATGCCTCGCCTGCTGCCTCCTGCTCCCCTCGCCGTGGTTCCCCCCACCACACACACACACACACGTGTGCTGCTCACAGGTTCCTGTCTGCAGGTGTTCCCTGCTGGAATGATACTGAGATGTGCAGAAAAAACACAATCCCAGAGAATTCCCGCAGTGCTGGCCTAGTTAGCCCGTTCCCAGCTGCGAGCTAACGCTGCTGCCCAGGCCAGCCCCCAGAGACGGCTCCGCTTGGAGGAAATAACTCGATTAAAAAATAGCGCATCGGTTCAGGGTCAGAATTGGTGCAGCCCAGTAATTAGAGCCTGGATTTCAGAGATTAAATCCTTTAAGGCCAGCTTTCAGTAGCAGTGTTTAATTACACCTCACATCTCCCAGCCCTGTGTTCGCAGAAAGGACCGTGTCAGGACAGCTCCCGCTCCATCACTGAGGTTTCCCGCTTGTTGATTCTTTTCTGCCTAATTCCTGAGGTTGCACCGTTTCTTGGCAGTCTGGGCAGGCTGGCAGTGAAGTCCTGCCTGTCCGTGCTGCAGAGCCTGAGCTGTGCAACTCCTCCAAAGCACGTTGGGTGGTCCCAGGGCATCACAAGGATCCACAGTAGGATGGTGTTGGGGTGGGAAGGAAAGGGAGCATCCACTGTTCTGGGTGGTGCCTCTGGAAGAGCTGAAAAAGGGGATAGAGGTTCAGGAAACATCCTGGAGCGATGATTTCTCTGCAGAGGCTCCTCAGGTCGGGCTGCTCCATTTCCTGGCACTGTTGGTTTGTGTCTCAGCTCCCCAGGCAGCACTTGGAGGTATTTTGCTGTTCAGAGACAGCTTTGGCTGGTGCAGAGGCAGCAAGAAGAGTGGGAGAGGAAAATTGAAGAGGTGTGAAAAGTTTTCCCTTTTGGAATGAAGGATTCTGCTACAACTGAACTGAACTGAAAAACAATTGATTTGGGGAGACCTCCACTGGGACAAAACCAGTTCATCCAATCCCACCCACCTGGAAAGCTGCCCCACCTTGGATGTGCCTGTGCCCCTTTGTCTCCTGCGATGTGCTCTGACCTGTCTCGGTGGCCGAGAGCCCCAGGCTCTGTCCTGTGTCACATGAAGGTTTGGGGGGATTGTGTCTATTAACGCAACCGAAAAAATGAATCGGGAGCCATTCCCAGCCCAGCTCCCAGCTTTCTGTGTAGCCTCTCCTGTCTTCCCATCTCCCCTAAACCCTTGCTGATTTCTGCTGCTGCTGCAGACTCCGGGAGGAGCAGCGTTCCTGGGATGTGGGTCGAGGCAGCAGGAGCCCTCACCCTGCGAGCCCCCAGGACACTCCGTGTCCATCCCGTGTCTCCATTGCTGCGGCGAGAGCACCCTCTCCTGTCTCAGCTCTGCCTGTCTCCCTGCTCCCTCCCCTGGCAGATGCCAGGCCCGAGGCTCCATCACATCCCGGGGCGAGGCCATGGGGACAGGGACACCGCAGCCCAGTGCCCAAACCCTGTCCTGGCACCAGTGTCACCCAGGGACCTCCTGAGAGCAGCACAGATGGCTGTTTAGGAGGACCAGGGGAATATCTGAGTAAAAAATAATTTCTAGGAGAGGTCTGCTATAATTACTAATTAGATCGGGTTATAATTATCTCTCTTTCCAATCCCATACCTGCCTCGGAATAGCTCCAGTTCCTCCTAACAATTAACAGGGAAAGTCTATTACGACACACCGGGTGATTACATCGCAATCACAGCCTCTGTGGCCAACGCTGCCTTATTAAAGAAGGGCTGATATTTACAGAAGAACATTGTGATCAAATTAGACTAAAATTAACTGGAGTAAATTAAGAATATGAGGGTTTCTTTCATCTGCTTCCCTTTTATTTTCTCCCACAGAGCTGCCCCACAGGGTCGGTTTTAATGCTCTGTGTGTTGGTTGCGGTATTTGGGCAAAAAACACAGAAAGTGGCAGCAACTCATTTCTCCGGTTTGCCTCAGAGCGAAATCTGCATTCGCATGTCCTCACTCATCCACCTCCTCCTGCTCCACGAAAGCTCAGCCTTGAAGCCTGCAGAGCTCAAGGAGCCCAATGCTCCCCAGCACAGGGTGGGGTTGTTGGGTGTCTGTGCAGGGCCAGGACCTGGACTCGATGATCCTTGTAGACCCCATCTGACTCAGGATATTCTATGAAACTACAGAGCCAGACCCAAACCCGTGGTGTTTCAGCCCCCCCAGCTGCAATGAGCTGTGCCTGTGAGTCTCTGCCATGCCGAGAGCATCCCAAAGTGCTCATCCCACACTTCCTGCTCAGGGCACGGCTATGCTCAGAGCAATAGCAGAAATGGGGTGGATTTCCCCCAGCGATCCTAAACCAACCCTCGCTCACATTTAACACGCGGCTTAATAGCTCCAAAACCAAGGCTGGTGTTCAGCATTACAAACAATCATCCAACGAGGAATTGGGAGATTTTTTTAGTAGCAATGGGCCAAACAAAATAATCATCAGGTGGTTTGAGGGTTTTTCATTTCTTTTTCAGCGTGAAGGGAATTACTGGTGGGCAGAGTGTGGTTTCTGGGAGGGTCAGCTCTGTCCACAGGGCTCCAGAAAATGGATGATCAGACTTTTGGCAGTGGCAGTGTGGGGTGGGTACACAGACTGTAACTTTGCTTCTCCTGAGTAGGAGGCTGAATCATCCTAAAGAATAGTGTAGCAGAGGCTGCTGCAGGGAATAAATAGCACAGTCTCTGACCCAAGCCTTTGGATAAATCATTCTTCCAGTTCAAACCCATGAATCTGACAGGCTTTGAAAATTGTGTCTTATTACTGTTCCACCAGCTTCTCCACCTTTACCTGATGGCTTCATTCCTAATCCCCATATCAAAGCTCTACTGGACATGGGGGCCCTTATTGCATCTTTACCCACCCCTGGTTTTTCCTTTAATCCAGGAGCTCCACCCCAGTTCTGGTTTAGCCCTCCACCTGCAGTTCCTGCAGGCTGAGTCTCCATCCAGGCAGCTCCACTTTGAACTGGAACTCCCAGTTGGCCTCTAGATGGGCAAAGCCAGGCCACAGCCAGGGAGTGGTGGCACTTGTGCAGTGCTAAGGATGCTGCTAATACAGACAGTGCTATCAGCAAGGGAGGGAGATGAACACAGGGCACGCTTCCCATGGGCTTTGGAGAGATACTTGGGGAAGGTGCAGCAGCTGGCATGAAAGGTTTATCAGTGAACAGGCCAAGATGCTCTTTTTCCTCTTTGATTTCTGTGGAAGACACTCACGTGAAGTCATTGATAAGGTTTTAAGCTTTGTCCTCTTCTTTCCTCCATTTCTTTCCTCCAGAGAGGAAAAAAGAAAAGAAATGACTGGGTTAAAATTAGGTGAATAACCTTCATTTTTTGGGCTTTTTGTCATTGGAAAACTGAAAAATTCCATCTTGTCTGTCCGGAATGAAATGTTGGAGTTTATTGTTCATTCTGTGCAGGCATGATGATTTCTGATGGGGCTTTGCCTGTTCCTCTCAGCCCCTGCAGAGCTGGCGGTCAGCAGGGACCCCTGCCCTGCTCACAGGGTGACAGGACTGGAGGGGCTGGTGCTGGCAGTGACACTTGTGATGCCTCAGTGGTACCAGGGTGGGCGCACAGGTACCGAGAGGGAGACGGGAAGGGCAGGACCCCCCGAGGGTGTTTGTGCTGCTCCCGTTCCTGCACCCCACACATCTCCCCTGTGGGGCTGGTGAAGGTTGTGTTAGAGGGTTTTCCCCCTGCAGGTCCTGCCCTGGGGAATCAGAGAAGGAAAGTGGGTGCTCTTTATTCACATCACACCTGAATATTCACGAGAGCTTGTGAATTATCCAGCTATGCCATCCGGGCAGGGCTGGGATGTCTGCCTGGAGCCCCACCCCATTCCTCCAGCAGCCTCGCTGCAGTGAAGGAGAAAATTAACAGCACTTCTTGCTTTGGGGACAATTCCTTCATCCAAATCACTTTTGAAATCTGACGAGTGTTGGGGGTTTTATTTGCAGAGAGCACTCAGGGTTTGTCGGGAACAGGCAGCCACTTCAAGCCTTTAGGTTTCTAAATCTATTTGACCCATTCGAGGATGTAACAAAGGAGAACCAACCCTGCTCCAGGAGGGCAGAGCTGAACCCCCGTGTCAGGTGTTCTCCCTGCCCTGCCCCTCATCGTGCCTTTGCATTAGTGCAGCGCAGCAAATGGTGAATTGAATTGGTACAAAATGAGCCCAGGGCAGGAGCAGCAGCATCCTTTTCTTAACTGGAATGAGTCATTTCTTCTGAAGTATTCCTGCTCCCCTGACCTCGAAGTGTTGCTCATCCTGGTCAGGATCTCCAGACGATCTTTGCAGCTCGTTGTCAGCTCTAATTGCTGCCTGCTTGGGCCACATATGGACAAGAGCAGAGCAAGGACAGAGGAACTGGTGTGTTAATCCCTGGCTTTGCTAGGGCACCCGACAGCCACTTGGACACTCCTCTTGGACAAATGGGAACGGTCATCCCTTTCTCTTTGGGGGTGTTGGAGAACAAAATCACCGGAGAAATGAGAAACCAACTTGTCACCTCAGGTGGCAAATCCCAGTGTGAACCACAGTCCTAATGAGCTCGTGTGAGCCCCCGGAGAGGAGCTGGCAGGACTTGGCATGGCCAGGATTGAGCCACAGCTTGGGGCATCATGGAATGGTGCTGGTGGGTGGCACAGTGTGAGGGAGGGACTTGCAGGGACAGCTCTGTGTGCGAAACAAAGCCACAGACTCTGAGGATGCTCCTGGGTTTGCACCATGAGCTGGCATGGTGCTGGTTCCAGCCCTGGAGGGCAGTGACCAGGGCTGAGGTGGCCACTGGGACTTGCTGGTGTCTCTCCAGCAGGTAAAATGGCACCTGTGTCCTCAGCATGGTCCCAGTATGTTGGTACATGGCACTGGGACTGTGAGTCCCTCCCTTCTGTGCTCTCAGGGGACCCATCCAAACCTGCAGCATATTCCTGCCCGTGGATCCCGCAGACTCGTGCTCCCAAAAACCACTGCCAGCCCATAATTTCCCACACAGATAAGGCTTTCCCTCCCTTCCATGGCTGCAGATGGTGTTAATGTGCTGGCAGTGCCACAGCCAGGTCTCTGGGGCGTGCTGTGGGTGCTGTCCCAGCATGGAATGCAGTGGGAACAGCGACCATGGAGGCAGCCCCATGTCGGTGGTTACAGTGACTAGAGATGGACAGCCCAACAAATCCTCCTCAGTGTGGTTTTTTTCCTCCACAAACAACCCTCCAAACAAGCTCTGGCACAAGGGTGGCTGTTTGCAGACATGTATAACCCTTTTTATTTGAGCTGGGTTTGTTTGGGAAGCTGCTGCTGTGAGGCCCTGGGATGAGGCTTAGCAACAGCTGCGCTGCACAAGTGGCACTCCAGAATCAGATGTCAGGTCCCTAAAGCCTTGAAACTGCATGAAGAAGTGAGGGAATTTCTAGTGAAAATAAAACTGCTTTGCCTCTCTTATTGGTGGAGCATGCCAGGGTCATGTTCTGAAGCTTTGCAGTGCTGAGGACGAGCAAAGTGTTGGTTTTTCCGTGACGCAAAGCTCCGCTCCTCCTCGCCTCCAATGGTTTTAGAATCTGGGCTGGAAGAAGACTGAGAGAGGATGTGAGAAGCAGGGCACAGCTGCTGTGGATTTGGTGACGCTCGGTTTGCTGGCAGATGTTCGCCCCCATCCCTTCTGCTCTGCAGAAGCCGAGCAAAGCTCTCTCAAAACCAACCCAAGACCCCTGGGAGCTCTCTTGGCAGTGCCATAGGCCCCATTTCTGGGAAGGGGGTGATTCCTTAGGTGGACAGCTGTGCCCTGCATTCCCTGACCCCTCTCTGGGGTGGAAAGCAGAGCCCAAGGTGGAGGGACCTTCTTGTTTGAGGTCATTTTTCCCAAACTGTAATGCCCAGTGCAATGCCCAGGGGTCCTGCCAGAGGCAATTCAAGAGCCTGTGCTGAGTCAATCCACCTTCCCCCCTCCTTTCCATCTGTCTTTCCAAGGTCCCCCTCCTCTGGTGTCAACACAAGCTTAATGAAAAAGCAGCAGATGTTGCTGTGATTTCAATTTACTCAAGATTTTAACCTAATGCAAATGGTAGTTTGCATCCAGCTGTGACGAGGCAGCCTGTGCTGAGGCCTGGCATCTCCTACCTGTCCCATGGCTATGATGGCTGTCACTGACTTCCAAAAATCTTCTCCAGGAGCTTGTCTTGGGACCTGCCCTGACCCAAAGTGTGCAACAGGACTTGCAGCAACTCCTGGTGAGGCAGAGGTGGGATTTGTGGGAGAGCATCGAGTATTGCTGTGGCCTGGGTGGAAATATTTGTGTCCGTGTGTTTTGGAGGTTTCTCGTGAAATGGAGGAATAATAGAGGAGAAGAGCAGTCAATAGCGAGTGATTCATCTGCCAGATTGAGCTTTGCTCTCCCCCTTAGGATTGCAGAAGCCAACTATGTTTTCCTGACCTTATCTCCTCTCCGAGTGGGTAAACAACAAACCAACTCCTCTGTCGCTGCCTGGAGTAGCTGGAAGATAGTCACAAGCAGATCTGGTTGGTTTGTTTGTTTGTTTGTTTGATGGGAAACAAACACCTTCTCCCTTGCCTTGTATTTCACCACCCGAATTCCTGTGTGTGGGCAGAGCTCCCACATCGCTGCGGTACCACCAGGTCTGTGACCACCATCCTCACCCAGAACATGCAATGCCATGGTCACAACATGCCTTGGAGGCTCTCTGGGTATGAGAGCCTCACCCCCACCACCTTCCCCCCATTCCTGAAAAGCTCTGTGCCATTCACAGCCCTCAGGGCCAAAGGTCTTCAGCACAGGAGAAATGAGCCCAGGGAAAGCACAAATTCACCCTGTGGTCTTCACCACTTCTCAAAAAAAGAGAGGAACAGGAGACAACCATGTGTTTACAAAGCCAACGCAGTCGTTTGCCTCCTTGTGAGACACTTTTCAGATAGTTTTGGTGGTCTGCAGGCCGAAAAAGGAACAGCATTCCAGTCCATACATCCCTCCCCAGAGACTCCTGCCTCCCTCCTGCCAGAGTCCTGCAAGCCCATAATGGACTGAGAGGGCACAAGGGGAAGGAAAATCTTCTGTCACTGGAAAACACAACCTGAAGCAAAGCAGGGGAGGAAGAAGTGTGGAGGGTCAGCGTGGAGCCCATCAGAAATCTCAGCCTGATTAGGAACAGTGATCCCCTGACACGGAGCAGCAATTTACAGGCACCATTAGCCCACGCCAGAGAGAGAGAGAGATGCCGAGAATGTCCTATTTTCCACACCTCCGGAATGCCACACGACTCGTGAAGGATAAAAATAATTAGCTGGAGCGTCTCAGGGATAACTGACAAGTGCCCAGGGGCTGGGAGTTCCCTCATGTGCCATCCTCGTCTCCAGCACTTTGAAAGGGAAGGAGAGAAGTTCGCCGGGAGCCAGCGCGGGGCGGCGGATGCTGCCGGATCTGTGGGAGCGGGATGGGCCGAAGGGAACTCGGGGAGTCACAGCCCTCACACAGGGCCCAGCTGCCTCTGCCTCTGCAACCTGGGCTGCTGCCCCTAAATCTGCTGCTGCCAGAGGAGGTGGGGCACACAGGGATGAGCCAGGCTTTGGCTGTCCCCTCCTGCTGCAGGCAGGACTTGGATCCCGCTGTCTCTTCCCTCCTTCATCAACCTCTGGGCAGCCTCTCTGCTTTTGAACCTCGTGGTATTTTCTAATTGTCAGGCTTGTTAAGTGGCACCATAAGGCTGTCATGAATAACGGTGAGGGTTCAGGGACAGGGCTGGGAACTGCCTCCATGGGCTGCAGGGATCAGTGGGGAGCTCAGGAAGGAGCTTTGCATCACTCTTCTGCCTTCCAAGCCCACATGTCCCGACAGGACCTCATCCTTTCCAGCCAGTTTCCCACCAAACACTACTTGGATCCCCCTTCTCCCAGCTTTTTGCCTCTTCTTTCTCAGTCTATTCTATTTAACCCACCCCCTCCAGGCCTGCATGCCCTGTCTCTCTGGTCAGGCACAGCTTGTCCCAAAAGGAGAGCTCATAAAGTGATGGAGCCCCTGGTCCAGGGCTGGGTGATTGGTTTTCCATTAAAACTCACCGGGAGCTGTTTGTTGTGTGAGTCAAAGCTGGGAAAGCATTCCAGCTGGGACAGGGCAGCAGAGTTATGTTTATGTTCCTGAAAATGGCCACAAATTTCACATGAGCCTTTCCAAAATGAAAGGCTAGGCAGGAAAAAGCCAAAAACCTGTGTTTTGACACCTTCCAAACATCTCCTTTTGTGCTAACTCAACACTTCTTGTTTAAAAAAAAAACCTAAATCCCTAAGTAGGATTTTCTTCCCATCCCCTTTCTATCCAGCACAGTTTCTGTCCTGCCTTCTCCCTTCAGCTGTGACAGAGCAGGGTTCTGTCCTGCCCCTTGGACCAACCACCTTTGGGCTTTCTCATTTCTCTTCCTTTTCTCTTCCTTTCGGCAGCCAGGACCCGATGGATTAAACCCTCAGGAGGCAGGAGGGGGATGGTGATGGATGCTTTGGGTAATGCCAGTGGCATCTCTCTGTCTCTCTCTGCTCCCCAGCAGGGAAATCCACCTCCCCAGAACAGGGCTCCCCGCAGCCCTGGGTGCATGGCCAGCCCTTGGGGGTTGGTGCCAACGGGAGAAGCTGAGCATTTTCAGTGGCCTCCCCACGGCAGATGGGACGGGACAGCTCACGTCCCATCCCGCAGGAGCAGCGTGCAGCAGGATGTCTGGCTGCCAGCAGTCCAGGAATGCATCCCAAACCCTGCAGCTCTCGCCTGGGCTGTCTCTGCCACCAGGAAAAAGCGCTGTGGCCAACAATGGCCTGGCAGCAGCTCCAACTATCCGTGCTGTCCGTGGCTGCGTTGGGAAGAGATCCAAAACAGCTCAGAGCCAGGGAGCTGGAGCATCCCACAGGCATCACCTTGGGGCTCCAGCCCAGGGGTACAACAATGGTGTTTATTTATGTCACCGTTTATGGGTTTATGACATAGAAACTTTGGGATCGATTTGTGAGTCAAGCTGAGCAAGAGCTCCTCATGCACTCGGATAGTGGGAGTAATGGGAAAAGGTATGGTAGAACCCCTCAAAGTGGGCTTCCCCATGGAATGGAAAGCTGATACTCCATTACCAACAGCAGCATCAACCCCCACCTTGGTCTGTGTCCTTGGAGGCTCCTCTGCTGTGACTGAGCACGGTCATTTCAGCCAAGCACACCTGGTGAGCAGGAACTGGGTGTGCTGGGGTTGGTGAGCAGGAACCTGCTGTGGTGGGAGCTGGGACTGGTGAGCAGGAACCTGCTGTGGTGGGAGCTGGGACTGGTGAGCAGGAACCTGCTGCGGTGGGAGCTGGGACTGGTGAGCAGGAACCAGGAGCTGGGATGTCGTTAGTCCTGTCCTAATTGCTTTGTGCACGTCTCAGTCTAAGGAGGGGAACAGCCCTAAGGGAGCTGCTGCTTCTCAGCCAATAACATTTCGGAGGTGTTGGATGGAGAACAATAATGAGAACTGCCAGAAAAGAGAAAACAATAAAAAAATCAAGCAAAAAAGTCCGAAGGAAGCACAACTATTTCTCTGCAGAAGCTCCTGGGAGCCATCACTCAGCTACCTGGTGCTCCCTCCCCTGCTCTTTCCTCGCCTCATTTCCCAGGTCAGGCCAAACCTGCTCAGATTTGCCATCACCTTTCAAGAGGAACGATTCCAAAACATTTCCCCTACTGACATGTTGCTGCCTTTTTTTTTGCTATTGATTCCTTAATTAAAAAAGAATAAAATTCCACCAAAGCAGACATTTCTCCGAAACACTCCATCAGTCAAAATAGGAAAAAAAAAAAAANAAAAAAAAAGAAGAGGAAACAAAATCAATATCTTATTTTAAAAAAACCAAAACACATTTGGGAGCAGATTTTGGAGCAGCCCCAGGTAGTATATCTACTCCCTTCTCTAACGAGTTCTGTTTGCTCTGCCTTCCCATGCTCTCCAGTCCCTCTCCTCTCCACTGGCGTCCTTTCCTCTGGACTTTTCCTACAAATCCCATGATTTCTGGTAGGGTTGTCACCATTTCTAGAGGGTGAAGCCCAGGGAACCTGCCTGTTTCCCTGCAGGGTCCTGAACACAGGCACCATGTCCCTAAGTTTGGGTGACACCTCTATCTTTGTGCTCCTCTCAAAGAAAAACCTTTGACAAACCGTGGAGGCAGAGCAATCCCAAAACCAGTATTCTCAGGATCTTTGTGTCATGGCTTTAAGCAGGATTCCTGCTTTTCCAGCCCCACTTTCCTGCTACAATGCAATTTACAGGCTCTCTGGGAACAGCCACCCCCAGGGGATTCCCTCTGAGCAGAGGTGTAAAGATTTGGGTAATTTATCTTAAAATGGGGGTGTGCTAATGATCTGTGCAGGATGAATGATCCTGGGAAAGGCTGAGGGACTGGAGGGGAGACAAGGGCACTAAAGTGTCTGTGAGGCTGAACCTTTTCCTTGTGGAGCTGTGCTGCTGCCTGATAAGGGACTCAGACCGAACCCAGACATGTGCCAATGCTGGGACATTGGGATTGATCGTGCTCCGTCCTGCACAGGCTGGATTTGGTTTCCTTAGAAATGTGTGGCCCAGCCACGCTGGAGATAAGGAATTGCACTGCATTGATCAAACTCAGCTGATTGATGCTGGATTCGTCCGTGGGGATTTGCTCAGCCCTCACTGCAGAGCAGCTGAAGGTCTGCAGAGCCGTGACCTCTGCAGCTCAGGGACACATCCCTGGCATCCAGCAAAGCTCCCATGGGATCCGCCACAACATCATCGGTGCCTGGGTCTGTTTGATCTTTAAATGCTCTGCACGGCGCTAAAAGCAGAGCTGGGGGTTGTTCTTTGTTTGCCAGAGCTGGAGGCCCAGTTCCAGCTACACTTTTCCCTGAGGAGATGGTTAGCACGGCATCCCTGGGACACCCGTGTCCTGAATGAGGGAGAGGGTCCAGGAGCCTGCCCAGCCCAGCAGCGGGAGGATGTGGGGTGTGAGAGGCCTGAGGTGGCTCAGCCCAGGTGTGTTGAACAGGGAAATGTTTTTATCTGGCTGGACCTGCCGGATGCCACAGGGGGGTTGAATCCAGCTGTTTGCAGGCCCGTGGTGCTGGGGAGAGGAGAGGGAAGCAGGCACTGACAGATCTGGGACATGGGATAAGTCTCTTTCTAAGGCCTTCATTTATTATTTCTGGTGGTGTTTTATGCCTGGGAGGGTTTGGCTGGTACCCAGATCACAGGTCCCAGCTCCCAGCCCAGCCCTTCCTGCCTCGTCCATCTCGGTGCCACCACAAGGCAAGAGCCAAGCGCTGAATTTCCATGTCCCTGAATTTCCGGGGGTCCCGGGTAGGATCTGCCCTCAGTTCCTCTGCAGCAGCACAGCCAGGGGTCTGAGAGGGAATGTCTCCTGGTGGAGGCTGGAAAGAGCATCACTCAACACAATGCACAGCCTGTTCCTGCCAAGGAAGGAGGGATGCAAGAACTTCCAATTGGTGCCCTGCAAATGGGAATATTCACAGAATCCAACAACGGTTTGAGTTGGAAGGAACCTTAAAGCTCATCCCATTCCATCCCCTTCTGCCATGGGCAGGGACACCTTCCACTACCCCAGGCTGCTCCAAGCCCTGTCCAGCCTGGCCTTGGACACTGCCAGGGATGCAGGGGCAGCCACAGCTGCTCTGGGCACCCTGTGCCAGGGCCTCACTGCTATGGCCTGGAATGGGCGCTGGAAAGGGACAGGTCTGTCATGGTTGTCCTTTGCTTCCAAGAGCCACAGCGTAGACATGAGCTGTAGGCAACACCCCACATCCTCCTCTGATCCCACCTTAGCCCATCTTCATCCCAGTCAGCCACACTCTCAGCCCTTGGAAACCTCTCCATCCCTCCAAATTCAGTCAGGTGCTGATGTCAGGTGCTCAGCATTTAGAAACAAGGATCCATGCCCAAGGAAGGGTATTTGGGTCAAGAAATCTTCTCATCATTCCTGCAGAGTGATATAGGAGCTTTTCCAACCCTGGTGGATCCATCCCAACATGTCCATGGAGAGCAGCACAAGGCAACAGCCTAAAATCCTGGAGAATCTCCACCCTTCCTAGTGACCCAGATTGAACAGGTGTGAAAATTCTTCATCCTTTCCCTCAGCTGGATCCTCCTGCTGTGCAAACAGGCAGGGACAGGGAAACCACAGGGACAAATCCTTCCCTGTGAGGGTGCTGAGGCCCTGCAAAGGGTGCCCAGAGAAGCTGTGGCTGCTCCATCTCTTGAAGTGTCCAAGGCCAGGTTGGACAGAGTTGGAGCAACCTGAGGTAGTGGAAGGTGTCCTTGCCTATGGCAGGGGGTGGAATGAGATGGGCTTTAAGGTCCCTTCCAATCTCCAGTTCTGAGATTCTACAAATGAAAAGGCACCCTTCTTGCTTGAAATGGCAGCTATACTTCAAATCCTAGGCGCAGGAAGTGCCAGGGAGATTTTTCTCAGCCTGGCCTAAAATCTTGTCTCTTCTTGCCCTTTCCTGTTCCCAGTTTCCTCAGTGACACTTCCCTGCAGCCAGATGTGGGTTTTCTCCAGCCCTGGGCTGCAGCTGGGAAAAGCAGCAATAGCCATGGCTTTGGGGCAGGGAATGGTTTAAGGGGGAGCACATGACAAAGCTGTGGCCTTTAAGGGAAAGAGGAGAAAAAAGGAAAAATCAGCCTTTCACCTTAAAAACAAATAAATAAAATCAGTCTTTCCAAACTCAAAGGAAAGTAGAATCCCTCCACTCTTCAAAGTGCAGCCTGGGAATGACAAAGCAGCCCTGTGATGTCCCCATCCCGTGCTGGAGTGCCTGGCATTGGTGACAGCAGGTGCTTCTCTGTCATCCGAGTCTGGAATAGCTGCGTCAGACCAGGTACCTGCACATCCCAGTGGGGCCAGGCAGGGAAATGCCACAGGAGAGGGGAGGGCAAAGCCTCTGGCACTGAGCAGGTGCATCAGCACCAGGGCCACAATGGTGAAAATGGGCTCCTGAGCTGGAAACTCACATCTCGTTCTGTCTTCTTGTCCCTGAGCACTCCAGAGAGGAGCCTGGGATGAGGCTAGAGATGCAGCAAGGCTCCAAATACCAACCTCCCCTCGCCCTCCTCAGCCTGCAGGGAGTTGGGGAGGGCTGTGCCCATCCCTGGGATCTGCCCTGGATGTAGGCTGAGGTGGGGAGGTCTCCTGGTGCTGTGCAGTGGGAGGGCTGCCTGCCTGGCTCTCGTGCCCTTCCAGCTCCTTACACGTGGGTCCGTGTCCCAGGCTCCCTGCCAGGCCCATCCCAAGGGAAATGCAGGATTCGACTCTGCTGAGGCTGCCAGGCCTGTAAGGTGGCCTTGGGATAGTAAATATCACGGCTAATTAACAGAAGAAGTGTTGGTTAATGAGCTCAAGACACGTGCAGCCTCGAAACAGATGCAGATAATCAAGGCCCAAACCTTAATGCCCAGGTCCCATGTCATCCCACTGTGCTCTGCATCACTGAATTTCCATGGCACCCCCTGGGAGGAGGCAGGCAGGAGTTCTCCCCCCCCATCCTGCAAGAGGGGGGATCTAAGAGCAGCTCTCGCCAGAAGAAGGGGACAAGCTCAGGGTTTTGCTCCTCTTTTCCTTTTTTCCCTACATTTTAATGAACAGTAATAACCCCCCTCTTTTTTTTTTCCCCCTCTCTTACTTTTTTTTTTCCTTTAACAATTTGAAACTATCTGACATATGGGAAAAATAATGAATTCGGTTTTTTTGCCTGCGTTCTCTGATCTGTCAGTCTGCACCCGGGAGCTGCACACAGGGGGAGGAGGAGGCAGGGGTGCTGGCCTACATTGGGGAGATAATGATGTTCCTGCTGATCCCCCTCCCAGGAGAAGGTTCAGGCATGTCCTGCAGCTGAGGCGAGCCAGGGTATGCCACAGCCTTTTCCTTCAGCTTTGCATTTCTCTTTGTGGGAGGGTGTTTGTAGCTACAGCAAAGCGAGATGTGCTTGGAGCGTCTCTGCAATCTCGTGGGCTCTTCCCTCATTCCCAGGGGCTCCACTGGATCCAGGTCCCTGCTGCCTCCAAAGGAGATTGACCCAGGGCTGTGCTCTTTAGTTTCAGCATCTGCCCCCAAAGCACCTCTAATTAATCCGGTGTAGGGTTAGTGAGGATGCTGCAGCCTCTGTGGAGTCCCAGAATCATTTGGAGAGTTCCAGAAGCATTTTGGCTGGAAAAGACTCCCAGACCATCAAGTCCAACCTGTGACCAATCCCCCCTTGTCAGCCCAGAGCACTGAGTGCCACATCCAGTTGTTCCTCGAACATCTCCAGAGGTGGGGACTCCAACACCACCCTGGGCAGCCCCTGCCAATGCCTGACCACCCTTTCCATGGAGAAATTCCCCCTGATGTCCGACCTGACCCTCCCCTCATGCAGTCTGAGGCTGATTCCTCTTGTCCTGTGTGTTCTCTGGGGGCAGAGCCAGACCTTCACCTGGTTCCACCCTCCTGCCAGGGAGTTGTCCTCCCTGGGGCTCCTTTTATCACAGAAGGTCCCATGTGGGATGCCCAAATGTGGCTCAGGCCCTGCCATCCCTCCAAAGCAGGTGGGGGCTGGTTACAGGGCTTGGTGCAGGGCAGCCTGGCAGAGCAGGAGGCTTGCACAAGAGCAGGGATGGAGGGATATTCCAGCTGGGAAAACCTGGGATTCAGAACACCCGATCTATCTGTGCCTCAGCTTCCCATGTGCCCAGGGAAACTGTGGCTGCCCCTGGATCCCTGCAAGTGTGTTGCCCTGTTTTCTGCCTTTCTGTCTCTGTGCAGAACTTTCACACGTAGCCTTCTTCATGTAAACAAAGTTTATTCTTGGAATGTTTGCATTCTTCTCCTCTGCGAGAAGAGTTGATTGATGGTCATGTCCACCACACAGGTTGAGAGGTGGTGACCTCTCTAGCCAATCTCTGGACCTCTGTACAAATGTATAAAAGTAGAAAATTGTAAATAAAGTAGGAGAGAGTTTTCCCCCTCACTGCTGCTGTGTCTGCCTGCTCTCTTTCTGTCCCTAAAGTGGGACACACCCAGCCTCGGCTATCGACAAGTGGTGACCCCGAATGAGTGAGAACCGCAGCCCAAACCACACAAGTGTCCAGGTGGGACAGGGCTTGGAGCACCCTGGCATACAGGAAGGTGTCCCTGCCCATGGCAGGGCGTGGAACAAGATGAGCTTTAAGGTCTTTTCCAGCTCAAACTGTTCCACAATTCCATGATTTTATACTCAGCTGCCTGTGCTGGGGAGGGGCATCCCCAACACAGGGATCCTGTGTGTGACAGGAGCTCTTATCAGTAAATTTGATTACATCGGTGTAACAAGGCTGGGTGGGCAGGTAATTTTTCCTCCATTCCTCTCCCATCCCTGCTGACACATCTGGGAAGTTTCACCCTGACTTGCCACCATCCTGACAGGCAGGATTGGAACCATTAATCATGGTCGACCTGGATCACGGGCCCACCTCTCTCAGTTGTGGGCAACACTCTTCATTTTAAGGGCAGCCAGAGCAGACACAGCAAAGCAAAACAGCTCCCTCCGAATCCCCCCACCCTGAGTGAGGGCTTGGCAGTAGCTGCTGACATGATCCATCCAAAAACACTGCTTTGGTGGGGAGAATCGAACGAGGGCCTGACAAATGCAATATATTCTTTGGCATTGTGTTGCCCTTTCAGCTGGGAGAGAAAATTTTAAGTTTTTTTACTCTTTGCAGAGTGAACGTTCCCAGTAAACAATCCATACCTGGCCAGCTACCTGCCTGCACAGCATCTGGCTCTTTGTTAAAGTGTGGAAGGGGGCTGCCAAAGCTTCTTTCCCCTCGCACAGAAAGCTTTTCAGTAGAATACAAACCCTCCCTCATCCCATGACAGATCTGCTTGTGTGCTCTCCAATATGGATCCTGCCCAGAGCCAGCTCTCACAAAGCACTTCAGAACTTTGACATTTGGTTTAATTCCAATCCATTGTGAAAACTGAATATTTAAAGCACTCTCTAGCCAAGAATCTGGGATCAAACCCCTCCTCAGCATGAAAAAGCAGAGTATTCCAGTGATATTCCTCAAAATGTCCTGGAGAGGGCTTAGATGGAGGAAAATCAGTCCCTCCAGGGCACTGAGTGGGAAAGCAGAGCTGAGATTTGCTGCAGTGAGATGAAGCCATCTCTAGGAATCATTTCTGAATTTTAGGGATCTGCCTTCTCCAGCAAGACACTGTTCCACTGGAGAAATCCATCCTGCTGACCCTAGAAATGTGGAACACGTGAGACTTCCAGCGGCCAGATGAAAAAAGAGACAAATCATAAGCAGAAAATAAAAAAAANACACACACAAAAAATGGGGGAGGAGGAATTTCAGGAGGGAACAGGGATACAGGTGTCTGCTTGGGATGGAGAGGAGGCAGCACTCCTGGCAGCTGCCCCAGCCCCTCCCGCTCACACACACACACACTGAAAGTGCCACAAGACAAATAGGACCCAGAGAGAGATGCACTATTTAAACTTTCATCACTATTTTTCTCCCTGGCTCGCCTTGTTTCTTTTGATTTATTTTTTAATGTGTTTTCCCCGGGCTGTGCTGTTCGCCTGCATCTCTTTCCTCTCCTTCTTCTCCCGGCAGCAGCCGGTGCCGTTCCGGGGCACCAGGGGCTGCCCAGCATTTTTCAGGCTGTCGAGGCTCAGCTCCCATGGGTAGGCAGGAGGAATGAGGCAGCAGAGCAGCATCAGGCTGGGGAAGATGTGGCCAGGACACAGCAGGGACAACAGGGGATCTGTAGACACGACATCCTCCTTTTTCCATCCCTTCCTGACCCAGCAAGGACTAGGGGACAGCTCTAGAACAAGAATCCCGTCCCACTGCCACCCTTCCCAGGGCTTGGCCTGGGATTGATGCAGGAAGGGGGCCAGTCATGCAGGCATCCCACAGAGCACCAGCCTTCCAGGCCATGCCAATCTCAGCAGGACCAGGGGCTGGATGCTGGGAAACAATGCCAGAGCTCATCCCAGAGCCACTGTGGCCTCTGTAAATTGACCATGGACAACACGGGCTGGGTTGTTTTCAGCCTGGCTTGTGTAGGGAAGGTACAGGCAGCTCCAGGGGTTGTTTTGCAGAATCACAGGATCATGGAATGGTTTAGCTTGGAAGGGAGCTTAAAGCTCATTTTGTTCCCCCCACTGCCATGGGCAGGGACACCTTCTCCTAGACCAGGTTGATCCAAGCCCTGTCACTTGGGCACTGCCAGGGATCCAGGGGCAGCCACAGCTGCTCTGGGCACCCTGTGCCAGGGCCTCCCCACCCTCACAGGGAAAGCTTCCTTACCAATCTCCCATCCAGCCCTGCCCTCTGGCAGTGGAAGCCATTCCCTGTGTCCTGTCCCTCCATCCCTTGTCCCCAGTCCCTCTCCAGCTCTCCTGGAGCCCCTTTAGGCCCTGGCAGGGGCTCTGAGCTCTCCCTGGAGCCTTCTCCTCTCCAGGTGAGCATCCCCAGCTCTCCCAGCCTGGCTCCAGAGCAGAGGGGCTCCATTCCTCACCATTCCATTTCCATGGACTCACTCCAGCAGCTCCAGGTCCATCCTGTGCTGAGGACTCCAGAGCTGGACTCAGCTCTGTGGACGGGCCCTCACAAGGGCAGAGGAGAAGGGCAGAACCCCCTCCCTCATCCCGCTGCCCACACTGCTGGGAATGAGCCCAGGATGTGAAGGATAAGAAGAGTGGAGCCTCCTCCTGCTGAGCAGCTGCAGACAGGGATGGTCTCCAGGTTTCAGATGTAGGATGCAAAGGGAGATCTGATCAGTCACACTTGGAGGGGGAATATTCCACACTTCAGTCAGGAAGGGCTTTGAGGCCTGTGCTGATCCTATTTAAACTCAGACCACTCACTCTGTGTTATTCCTTTTTCCTTACCTGCCAAAACAAAAGGATGGAAATCCTAATTGCATCAGGAAGGGGAGAGGTAGAGTGGATGCACATCAGGACAGTGGAGGGGAGGATGCAATCGGCATCCAGGGCCAGGTTTCCTCCAGTTTTAGGTCACCAAGCCCCACAGTCCTGCCCCAAGTCCCCACTTGGTGCTGCCCTGAGGAGCCCAGCCAGTGACAATGCTCAGACAGCAAAACCCCAGCCTTTCAAGTGTTGGACAAAACCTAAGAGTCTGTTTATATCCTTCCTAGCTCTGAAGAACTGCTGGAAATCTGAATCCTAAATGTGTAAAGGCCTGATAAATGGAAAGCTAAACATTCCTGGAGCTGTAAGCTGCTCTGCAGTGGTTTAGGCCCTCACAATTCGCAGCCTTCAGGGTTGATAATACAGCAAGACCCTGAGCAGTCTGCTGGAAAACTCCGCCAGAAACACAATCCCTGTAAGGGGATTCTCTTATCCAGTGTAGCAAGCTTCATCCTAAAAGCAGTTTTGTGTTCTAACCCTTTTCCTCCCCTTGGAAAGCTTTCCTAGACACTTGATTAAACAGAGAACCTTCTTTCTTCCCCAGCATCCAAATTTTCCTGCTTTTTCCTTTGTCTTCTCCCAACCTTCTCCTGGTTCTTTCACTGTTGCTCAGCCCAGTGAAGCCTCCCAGCCTTCATTTTGCCAGTTTAACAAGCCAACCTCTGCTGATTTCGCCTGGTAGGGGGCCTGCTCTTTTCCTTTGATCAGCTCCAGGGAGTTCAGCATCCATGACTGTGGCCAAAACCCCC
Source organism: Cyanoderma ruficeps (assembly GCA_008694505.1). Lineage (NCBI taxonomy): Eukaryota > Metazoa > Chordata > Aves > Passeriformes > Timaliidae > Cyanoderma > Cyanoderma ruficeps. The sequence continues at coordinate 5,365,752 of VZDJ01000063.1, read as the reverse complement.
CAGAATCTCAAAAGCATCGTGCAGAGCAACACCACTAAAGCGCCAAAATGCCCCCAAGGCTGGTGGGGAAAGCAGACACTGTCTGGGAAGAGGAGGCAGCTCCCTGCAGTTCTCAAGCAGAGAAGAGGATGTTCTGATCCCAAATGATGCACGGAAATGATACCACAGCCAATTAACTCTTCATTCTGCTGAACATCATCAGCAAGAGCTTACTGCCAAAGTCACATCCCCAAAGTCTTGATACATTGACCACCTTTTGGACCAGGACAGTCTAACAGATCCACGGAATATGTGGGGTTGGAAGGCAACCTAAACCAACCCCCCTGCAGAGACACCTTCCACTGCATCAGAGGATCACCATCTTCCAGGCATGGACCTTCCAGAGGCTGCAGGTTGAATCCTGCTTCTTTCACAAGTGCCTTGCCAGCCAGCAAAGCTGGACTCCGAATGCCCCAGCGTGGAGCAGAGCTGGGATGTGCAAAGGCAAGCTCTGTTTGCAGGGTTTGTATTCCAAAACCTCCCCGAGGGCAAGCGGCTTGTGCGGGTCAGGGCAGGGCCGGGCCCGGTCAGGCCCAGCAACTCTTCTGTGATGCCTCATAAGCCTGACTTGTCTACAAGAGCTGAACATGCTGCCCTGACAAGCTGCAACGCCGTGTCTGAATGCACAAACACTTCACCACAGCAGAGCAAAGCTCCCACATCCACCCTCGCTGAACAAAAGCTCAGCTGAGGCGGCTGAATCCCTCTGGGCTGGCTCCCCAGGGCTTCCCTCACTGCACAGACAAAATACAGGAGCAAAGGAACCTGTGTTCAGCTTGGCTTTTTCATCTCCACGGGGCCTTGTGTTCTCACTGCGAGGCAGCCGTCCCCACTGGGGAGGCTGGGGATGCTCTTGACTTCATCACGGAATCACAGAATAGGTTTGGAAGGGACCCTAAAGTCCATCCAGTGCCACCCCTGCCACGGGCAGGGACGCCATCCACTGTCCCATATTGATCCAAGTCCCGTTCAACCTGGCCTGGGACACTCCCAGGGATGGGGCAGGAACAGATTCTCTGGGCACCCTGTGCCAGGGCCTCCCCACCCTCCCAGGGAACAATTCCTTACCAATATCCCATGCAGCCCTGCCCTCTGGCAGTGGGAAGCCATTCCCTGTGTCCTGTCTCTCCATCCCTTGTCCCAAGCCCTTCTCCAGCTCTCCTGGAGCCCCTTTAGGCCCTGGAAGCAGCTCTCAGGTCTCCTCAGAGCCTTTTCCTCTCCAGGCTGAACACACCCAAATGATTTACACTTGTTGTCTCAGCTTTGGGGCCAGGAAGCACCTTCCAGTGGTTCATGGCACATTGTGATCACCAGGAGCATCCTCTGCTCACTGTTATTTGTTTAACTCCCACATGAGCTGGGCCCAGAGCCCCGAGTGCCACAGACCCCCTGGGGAAGAGGAGCCATGAAGATGAGCAATGCCTCAGCAAGGCCTTGTCCAAGGGGACTCTTGTGCCGAGTCTAACACCAGCTGAGCATTTCTTGCAAATATTTGGCTCAGGGCAAGCCTCAGGGGCTGCTCAGTGTCTGTCTCTCCAGCCCAGCAGCTGGGTGGCCCTTGCCCACCAGCAGGTGTTGGGATTGAATCACTTAACACTGGAGAAGAGGTCGGCTCCAAGAAGAGGAGGTTGGTTACACAAAGCCAGCAGCAGTCAGGTACCAGCCACAACAACACAGGAGAGCAGCCTTAATTAGGGAAAATGTGCTGGTGGCTGCAGGGCTTTTTGCTTCCTCCACTTCCAGGACCTGGCTGCTGGAGGATCCCGTTGTCTCAGTAAATATTGCTAATGACTGAGGCTCTGTTTGCTTGCCACATCCTCGTCCAGCTGCCGGGAGCAGTTAAAGACATCCACGTCATTCCTGACTCAAAGGCAGCGTTAGCCTGGGGTCTCAGCCCAGCACTGAACGATTCTGTGGGGGTCACTAATTAATCACAGTGTGCAGGGTGATTAACAGCTAATTTAAAAAGATGAAGAATGCACCAAGTGCTCCATCATTTAATTGTGCTTCTTTATGATGATGTGCTGTGAGTGCACTTTTCCAAAGGGCAGGGAGCAGAGACCCCAATCTGTCCCCTCTCAGCCAGGCAGCCCAGAGCTATGGAGAATGGATTTAAGCCTGTCCAAGACTGGTTTAAAAATATTCAGCAATTCCTGTATTTTGACAGAAAATGAGGGGTTTGGCAGGGAGAAGCTTGTCAGCATTTCTTTGGAAAGTTTCGTCTGCAGTGAAGAGAGGGACAAGTGTCCAGGTGAGGTCTTGAGGGCAATGTGGGGAACAGGAGACCTTCTGCTGGGGTGGCCCACCTCCACCCCAGAAAGTCTCACTCTCATGTCCATTTGGGGATAATTTATGAGGACTCCCACCCCACAAAAAGCTGCATGTCACAGACTGATGGAATCATTCAGGTTGGAAAAGCCCTGCAATCCCATTGAGTCCAACCCTTGCCCCAGCAGTGCCACCATGTTCACCACTAACCACATGCCCAAGTGCCACATCCAGGGATGGGGACTCCACCAATGCATCCCACATCTGAAACCTGGAGACCATTCCTGTCTGCAGCTGCTCAGCAGGAGGAGGCTCCAAGATCAAGGTCTTAAATGTCTCCATGCCCCCCTGGCTAGATCTGCATCCCCAGAGGGAGAAGATTCCATGTGGCAGGAAGTGACCACAACCTGCTGCCACCCTTTCAGGGAAGAATTTTTCCCTAACATCCCAATTGCAAGGTGCACCTTGAGGCCCTTTCCATCCAGCTTTCTGTTCCTGTGGCCTTGAGCTGTCCTGGATCCCTTCTTCATCATTTTGATCTTCCTGGCCATGTGGGGGTTAACTCCATTTGCTTTGCTGTCAGGAGTAACCCCCCTGCAGCCCCAAACGACTCTTCCTATTTATATCCCTGGTTTAATCACGAAGGCTAGCGCTTCCATAGATACGTGATTAAAAATTAGGAGACCAGATTCCGTAGTGGTGCCTCATAATAACAACCAATCCTGGGAGCACAGTGGATGAATAATGGATCATGGCTCCATGCTTTTTGCTTTCCCTCCTTTCTTCTTCTCCCCTTTTCATCTTTTCATTCTTCTCCTCCTCCTCCTCTTTCTCCTCTCCCAGGCTGGAGTTGGGTTGGGGGAAGGAATAAATCCATCCTTCATGTTGCAGAAGTTAGAGAGACATCACTGATTCCTCTTCATCAGACCCTCCACCCCAAGCAAATTCCCTGTTAGGGAGCGTGAAGACATCAATAATTCACGGCTACCTGGAGGACTGGGCGATGAAAACCATTTACTTGGGAAGAGGTAGCCAGGCCCCATTCTCTCCTCATTGCCATAAGCAGCTCCTCAGGACTGGCTGCTGATCCCATAGGGAGAAACAGGAGTAAAACTGTAAAAACTGAGGATTTCTGGCACAGTCCAGACAAGTGATTCCATCTTTGTTCGTCTTATGTTGTCCCCTGTCCCATAATATCCCCTAGGGGACACACCTTGCTTTGCAGGGGAGATATTGCTGCAGAAATGCCAGGAAAAAAGAAGCAGGAATGTCAAACATCCCACCATAAAAGTTCCTTTATTAAATTCCAAGATGGTCTTCAGAGAAAAATTTGTGGGTTGGTTTATTTTGCACTCTACAAGATGAATTTCCAATATTTTTTACAAGCAGAGGTCAAATTCAATTAATGGATTCAGTGAGGGGAAAAAAAAACTATTGAAAAATGCCAGGTTTGGTTTTAAAGAGCATAAACTCATCCAATGCAATAAAATAAATAATTTTTTTAAAATTAAAATTCATACTTCCTTTTATAGTTAAATAACATCAGAGTGGAGCAGAATTGTTCCCACTTCCACATCTCAGCGACAGGCATTCCAACTAATGCAAACCACAGGTTTTCACTTTCTTTTTCCACTCTTTTAGCCTGGGGGGGGAGGAAAAAAGGAAAAAAAAAAAAAGAAGAAGAAGAAAAAAAAGAAAGTACATTCTGGATCCGTGTAGAAAAGCTTTTCTCCCCGGTCCTTGGGTTCCACCCACTGAGCTGAAAAATCCCATTACTCCCAGCGCTTGGCAGAGGGTGTGCGCAGCGGGGTGTGCCCGCAGCACATCTGCAAATCCCGGCCCGGGGCAGGCTGCCACCTCTGGATTGTCAGGGAACATAATCCCTTCCCAATTCCCGACCCCAGCCCGGCGCTGGAGGAGCCAGTAGAGGAGTTTTTAAATCCTCCTCAGCCAACCACAAAGCGGGGACAGTTCGGGAGTGGAGACGAGCTGGGGGATTTTGGAGGGGGTTTCGGCCAACTTTGGCTCTGAGGGGGAACAGCGCCGACTTGGAACAAAACCAGAAAACTGTGGGATTTCACCCAATATCCCCTCCAAAGAATGATGAGGGTCGGCGGTTTCTTCCACCCTCTTCTGAGCAGGGCGTGAAGGAGCAACTTCTCATTTCCTGAGAATGCCTTTCATGTGTCCTTCCCATTCCTGCTGGCCCACGGGTCCCAGGACAGGCCATGGATGGATGGGCAGCACATCTGTCTGTTTGGCTTCCCAAGGGTGATGGTTGGGAAGAGCTCAGTGCCTTTGGGTCGTGGTTTGGGCTGGAAGGGCTCCCAGTGAGGGGGTTGCCAGCACCTGTCAGCAACAAGGAGGTTCCCTGCTGTTTCCCTGGGATAATGTGAGGCATCCATGAGATTGGGGATGCTGTTAAAGAGCCAGGGAGAGGGAGGGCTGGACTCAGGTCTCTCACAGAGCAGAAATAAACAGGAACTTTTTATCTCATGATGAAACACTCGCCAGTGGTCAGTAAGGCTAAACTTTTCACGGTGCACCTCTGGAACAGGTTGGAGTCCTCATCCCTGGGGGGATTTAAAAGCCATGTGGATGTGGCACTTGGGGACATGGCTTAGTGGTGGGCTTGGCAGTAATGGGGGAATGGTTGGATTTGATCTTAAATAGGTCTTTTTCAACCTAGATAATGCTCTGATTCCATGAGGAGCTGGAGCTCCATCTCCAGCACAGCTCCTGGATGGAGCAGACCCATCAAGGTAGCAGAGATAAAAACTCCTCCCTGCAGGATTAAAGAACAGCCCCTCTCTCCAGCTGGATTTCCCATCTCTTACCATTCTGGGGGGCCAGGTTCAAGAGCTGGTCCCAGAAGAGAAGAGGAGGTGCCCCTCCTCTGCTTCCCTGTTTCCACCTGTCCCTGTCTCTGGCTTCATTCCCAATCAGGGCAATCAGGGCTGTGGGACACAGTTCCATGGCCTGGAATTGCCACCTCCCACGGGCTGTCAGGTGCTTTCCAAGGAAGATCAAGGTCTTAAATGTCTCCATGCCCCCCTGGCTAGATCTGCATTGCCAGAGGGAGAAGATTCCATGTGGCAGGAAGTGACCACAACCTGCTTGTGGGAGTGACAGGGACATCAAAGAGAGCAAAGAGTGCCCAGGGCTTCCCCCATTGCTCCCTGGGCCCTCTGGGGCAGAGGGCTGCCAAGGGAGCCCTCCTCAAAGGCAGGCACCTGGAGGTCACACTCCTGATGCCCAGAGGTTATTCCACCCTATAGGTCCAAACCCAATTTCCCCTGCCCTTCTACCCCCAAACACCCTCACCACCCTCCCACTTTGCAGTCAGAAGAGCAGGGCTCACACCCAGTCCTCTCCAATCCCTGCATCCCGTGTCCAGCAGCTGTTAGAGATCCCCAGGGAGGAAGAGAGGAGCAGGCACAGGAAGCAGGGATATTTATCTCAAGCAGGGATATTGCTTACAAGTACTCCCCATCCTCACAGAGTTTGCAGCTCAGGGACATCCAGGGCTTTGAGGATTTAATGGCCTTGGGTGGATTTATCTGCCACAGTGCTGATCCCTCATATTCCTGCAAAGCTTGCAGCCACCTGGCCCAAGCGCCCTCAGAAATTCCTCCAGTTGCTGCTGCTGGAGTTCAAATCTGGGGCACAGTTTTCACGAGAGCAGCAAAAGGCAGGTGGGACTTGGGAACTTGGGGACAGCACTGCCATGGCCATCCCAAACCACCTGCAGAGTGTGAGAGGTCTCAGGCCAGTCCTGGCAGCCCAGGTGACTCCAGGAAGGTGGGTTTGACGCTTCAGATGACATTGTCTGCCCTGTGCTCTTCCCTTGCAGTTCCTCCAGATGACCCTGTCATTATGGGGGGGCCCATCATCAGCCTGAGAGCAGGAGATCCCCTGAACCTGACCTGCCACGCAGACAACGCCAAGCCAGCAGCCTCCATCATCTGGATGCGGAGGGGAGAGGTCATCAATGGAGCCACGTATTCCAAGGTGAGGCAGGACGGGGCTGGGACAAGGCCTGTGCTCTTCCCTGGCTCATGAAAGGAGCACCAGGCCTGACACTTCACACAAAACATTTAGGGCAGCACCCTCAGCTCTGCAGAGCTGACACTCTCACCCTGAATCCCCCCATAAAACCTTCCCAGTGGGGAGGCTGGGAGGAAAACAGTCAGGAGGATGCAAGTGAGAAGCCACAAACTGTCACCAAAATGGGTTCTGCTCTGAATTAGGCTTTTTGTACCTTCTCACAGCTTGTAATCACCTGGTGTGGCAACTTCTTTTTTTAATCCCACCTGGGAGCGGAGTTAATGTTGTGTACAGCAGCACTGACCCAGCCCTGATTCTGGCTCTGCAACAGAATCTCTGGATCAAAGGGCTGGTTGCAGTGACATGTGCCCCCTCCTCCAACTGCAGTTTTCCATGAAAAATTGTCAGGGTTCTTGGCATTTTTTAATTTAGCTAGAAAGTCTTTATTGGGTCATGAAGGAAATCATCAAAGAGCAATCAGCAGCACACTGGGAATGAGACCCCCACATGTTTTCCTGTTTATGGGCTCCTGATGGCTGGTGAGCGTGAAAGATTCGGTAACACTTGACAGTTTTAATGAAAATTTCTAAACAGCAAAATTCGAGACCTAAAATGGGTCAGTTTGCAGCCAAGACTTCAAAGTGGGCAGTCAGAGCCGTTCCTCGAGCTCCAGAAGATCTTTAATAAACATTTCATCCTCTGCTGCCACTGTGAAGCCTCCACCCAGCCTCGTTCTGGCGATATCCAAATTCCCTGATTTGCTGGGGAGAGCAGAGGAGGCAGAACACCCTCCCTGCTTCCTCCTCCTCCTCCTCCTCTTCCTCCTCCCTGCTGAAGCTGAGCTGCCTCCCTGCAGCCGGAGGTGAGCAGAGGGGACCCTGCCCCGTCTCCCTGCGTGCGATGCGAGAGGCAGCACTAATTAGAGCCAGAGAGAACTGACCTCTCTCTCTCTCTCTCAAACCGAGTGGAATTAATTAAAATCCAGGCCGTTGACGTGCAGTTGTTCATAGCTTATCCCCCTCACCCCCTTCCAGGACTGTCAGGCCTGGCCCTGAGGAGACAAATGTTGAGGCCTCTCCCTTCCAGACCCACAAGCAGTGGGGACCAGAGAAGGGGGAATGCCCATCTCTAAAATATTTCCAACAGAACGCCCTTCCAAAGCAGGGTTTTCCAGGCTGCAGATCCATCTCCCACAGCACAGAGATCTCCATGGCATTTTAAGCAGTTGGCAGGAATGGGCTGGGAGGGGAGCCGTGTTCTGCTTGGGGGAAGCAGCCTTCTTCCTCCTTCTCCCTCTATTTCTGAGGCTGAACCTCATTTTCTCCTGACTTCCTGAAGGTTTCCATGAGGCATTTCCACATTAAAAAAGAAAATCAACCTTTAGAAAAACTAGCAGACAATTTTAGACATTTTTTGAGTGGGAGGTTTGGATTTTTGGGGTCTTTGGGGTCTAGAAACGTTTCCCTTTTGAAGCTCCCTGTAAAATAGTTCCTCAATTTGCCTCTTTCTTCTTTTTCAAGAAAACGGAAACCCAACCCAGCTTTCCTTTGATCCAGATATTCCAGCCAACCAAAAAGAAGCCCTGTTTGGGCTACTGACTGCCTGAAACCGTTCACACTGAGTGATAATTCCTTTGTTACTCTGAATTTCCAGTCCATCAACTGATCCATATGCAGCCCCCTGCAATCCCAGCCAGGCAGCACAGAACAGCCACAGCTGACTGAAATCCCCCTGATCCGGATGGAAGGGGACAGGGAACGTTACAAGATCCTGCAGGATTTGGAGGTTAACCTCGAATAAGGGAAATTCTGTACAGACTTAGGGTTCACCTCAACCCCAGCACCAAAAGTGGGGCCATTTCCCCAGGGAAGAGCACATGGGGTGACAATAAAGCAAGGACAGGGCAGCATCCTGCATTTGTGTCCAGAGGTGGGAACAGAGCTGGAGAAGGGGCTGGAGGATCAGGAGTGTCTGAGGGAGCTGTGGGGGCTCAGCCTGGAGAAAAGGAGGCTTGGGGGAACCTTCTGGCTCTCCACAACTCCCTGACAGGAGGGGAGGAGTGAGGCTCAGGTCCCTGAGCAGGGACAGGATGAGAGGAAATGGCCTCAAATTGTGCCAGGGGATGTTTAGGTTGGATATGGAGAAAATTTCTTTACTGGAAAGGTATTCCAGACATTGAAACAGGCTCTCAGCATGGTGGTGGATTCCCCATCCCTGAAAGTGTTCCGAAAACCTGTGGATGTGGTGGAGAGGGAGGTGGTTTAGCAAGTCAGTGCTGTCAGTGCTGGGTAAATGGAGGGACTCGATCTCAGAGGGCTTTTCCAACCTTAATGGCTCTGGGATTCTGGGCTGATTGTCACAGGACTCACTTGTGTCAGAAATTCTGACAATTTCTCAGCATCGTTCCTTGTCTCATGTGCTTGAGAGGCACAAGCCTGTGTGCATGAAGGCTGTGCCACCCTGAGCCCGGGGAAAGCGTTAGGCTTGGAATCAAGGAATCATTTCGGTCGGAAAAGCCCTCCAAAATCAAGTCCAACCACTGCCCCCACACTGCCAAGGCCACCACTAAACCATGTCCCCAAGTGCCACATGCACACATCTTGCTGACATCTGTTTATCTCCCAGTAAAGCCCTGTCTTACACTGTCAGGAGCAAACTTGAAGAATACTGACTTAGAAGGAAAAGCTGCCTGGCAGGGTCCAAAATCCATTGTTGATAAATCAGAGAGAGGTCAGAGGTTGAAGAATGATTAAAAGACTGAAAACCACACAACATTGTGAGAGCTCTGAGGGCTCAGATTATCAAAGCCAGGGTTATGGGGTGACGTGACCTCCTGTAAGAACCTGGAGGAGGATTAGGGGAGGGTAAGGAAGTGCTCCCAGGCTTCTGTGCTTGCAAAAGAAACATGGCAGGGCACCACAGCTGAGGTCAGATAAATCCAGGGAAGAAGGACAGTGCCAAAGCTGAGCAGGCAGAGTTTACTGCCAGGGTTTGGATTTCTGGCCCCCGTCAGTGAGCACCTGAGAGGTGATGCTTTATCACAGGCTGGGCCAGCCCACAGCATGGCAGCCAAGGACCCATGGCCAGGCTCTGTCCGTGCTGCTGGCAGCTGCCATCGCCTCTCATGGGAAGTGCCCAGGCAGCTTTGTGCACTCACCTGGCAGAAGATGACAGCAGTGTCACCAAGCCATTTGCCTCTGGCTCCCTCTTTCCTGGGGTGCTGGGTGATGTGTCTCACTGGAGCTTTCCTCCCTGGCCTAGGCACAGCAGGGCTGCAGGGAAGCAGATGGGAGTTAAGAGCCCAATTCCCAGAGAAGCGCAGGGAAATTTGTCTCTGTTACTACCCGAAGGCTTTTGGCAGATTCCAGCCAGAGGACTTGTTATTGCAGCAACCTGCTTGGCTGAGAAACTCTTACTGAGCCTGGGGATGGGGAGAGGGCCTCTCTCCTGCAGGAAAGTCCTTTCCTCACCCCTGTTTCCCCCTCCCAGACCCTCCTCCGTGACGGCAAGAGGGAGAGCATCATGAGCACCCTGTTCATCGCGCCCTCCGACATTGAGAACGGGGAGAGCATCGTGTGCCGCGCCACCAACAAAGCCATTCCCAGCGGGAAGGAGACTTCTGTCACCATTGACATCCAGCGTGAGTACACGGCCAGCTGCGCCACCTCTGCCTCTGGGAGAGCCTCTCTGCCCTCTCCATCGCTGCCCCAGGGCCGTCCACAGCGCTCTGGCTCCAGTCAGGAGCAGCATGCAGGGGCTGGGGGTTTCTCTTTACTGGGATGTACTGGTGTATCGACAGGGTGAAGTCACGGCTGGGAGATTTCATGAGCTCTGAGATCCCTGGGGCGCCGAGGGATGCCCACACTGCAGGGATATCCTGCTTCCCACGTGTCCATGGATTTCAGCAAAAGCAGCACCAGCTGCTGTGCTCTGGGTGGCCCAACCGTGCCCTGATCCAGGCCCACGGGGGTTTTGGGTGAGCAAGTAACACCTCTGGGCATGGCCAGTAACAGAGATAAGCCCCATTAGGATTTCTGGTGCAGAATCACCTGTTTCCAGACTTGCAGGCAGTTCAGTGATGTCTTTTGTGAGACACCTGACTGGGACAGTGTCCCTCCCATGACACAAAGGCAGCACCACCTCAGGGGACAGGGCTGTGTTCAGAGCTGTGCCATTCACCCTTTACTGTAAATCCACGGAGCAAAATCCGCCATCCCTCAAAATTCACATTTCACAGGCCTCTTCCCTCCTCCTCTGCAGCAGCCATTGCTCTTGGGCTCCTCCTGACCCCCTCCAGCCATGCTCCATTCACACATCCATTTCCTGCAGCTGTTATTTACCCACGACTTGCAAAAGCAGGATGTTCAGTATTAGCATGCCAGCTGCTTTCCAGAGACCAATTAAAACTGGCAAACTCAACTGAACAAACTCGAGCACAGCAGAAAATTCACCATTTAAGACTTCCAGCTTTTGCTGCCGGAAGATTACCAGGCTCTTGGGTCGCTGGCTGCATGTCCTGACAGAACTGGGCAGATAAAATGAGATAATAGCTCGGGCTATTTCACAGCCAGCAAACAGCTACAATAGCTGGAGACACACTCACACAAACAACGTGGAGCAGAGACATCATTACACCGGCCAGTACAGTGTGGGCTGGAGACGTGAGCTGAATCCCTGAGCCACATGGAATCTGCTTGGGAAAGAGGGAAAAACCCGATAAAGAACACAAATTTTCACTACTCCGAGCTATTAAATACTCCACGCTGTGAATATAATAACAATAATATTCTACCCAGCTACTAAAAGTATGTTGTTCTTAATGGGGGCTAATGAGGATATCAGTTTCCCAAAGCTGGATGGGTGATGGGATAGAAAAGTACTAAGATGGATTAACCAAGCTGAGGTGGGATGGATTTTGACCTGGATGCAAAAGCCTGCTCTGGCTGCATCTAGTAACAGAATCATGGAATTGGTAAGGTTGGAAAAGACCTCTAAGATCATCAAGTGCAACTATTAACCCAGGTTTAGCTCATGAGGTTTCATTCCCAGCCTTGTAGACAATCAGCTGAGTTCACTTTGCAAAGAGCTAAAGGTGCTTTTCCTAAGCAAGAAAATATCTGGGCCACTCATTTTTCCCTAGGGAATTGTTCTGGGAGTCCTACTTGTGGGTCTTCTTCCAAAATCTAGCAAAGAAGCAGCACCTTGGGGAGAGAAAGAAGTGGTTTCTGTAAGAATAAGGAAAAGCAGGCAGCAGTTGCTGGGTGGGGAGCTCTTCCCAGCCCGGCATGAGCTGCAGCATCCCCCTGGACCCTGAACTCTCCACCTCCAGCTGTGGAGGCTGAACTCACACCATAGCCAACATCACCCAGCTGGGAGATGGCCTTGCTAAACAATCCCAGGGAACCAAAAATAATCCTTCCCAGGAAGCAGCAGCCTGGTAAATCACTCCTACTGCTTTCTTTCATTTTCTTCTGCAACTCGAAAGAACATCAGCCAATGTTCACAGGCAGCAGAGAAACACCAGGATGGAGGTTATCCCTAGGAAGGGTGTGTGCATGCTGGGAGAGATTATCCCCTTTCAGCTGATGGAAAATTGAAGTTGGGGTCCCATCAATCTCATGCCTGACCATCAGAGCAGCAATGAAAGAGCTGAGTCATAAAACCCTCCCCTTCCTAATATATTAAAAAAGGGGGGTTGGCGGGAAGAGAAAGGAAAACCCCCAGTGCAGGGTCTGTAATGGAAACGCTAAGCGGCTCCAGCTGGAACATCTGTTCAATGTGATTTCCGTTCCACCAGCCACATCAAAGTCAGCCTCCTGTGAGTTATGCGTCGAACATCACAAGTGGGATTAAAATCATGTTTAATAGTTTGATATGCCATAAACTATTTATACTGCAGGAGCCCAGTGGCTCCATGGAAATGCACACCCGGCGTGCCGGGATGGGGAGGAGCAGGGTTATTGCTTATCCAAAGCCTTTGCTCCGAGCCTCTGCACACACATGTGCAGTTGCTCATTTTTACACCTTTTTTTTTTTGCCATAGCAAGAAGGGATTTGGCCGCATCTGTGTGTTTTTGCAGGAGGGAGGAGGAGAAGGAAAGTGGAGGGTGATGAGGGACACATGGCTGTGCAGGAGGGTCTCATGCTGCGTTTGTCCTTGGAGCTTTGCGGTGTTTGATTTGCCTTTGTGCTTCCCGCTGGGGAATGGATAGCCCGGGGCTGAAGGGGTGTCTCAGGCTTAATGAAGAGATTTGGAAGGGCTTGTCCACAGAGGAGAGGAGCACGGAGAGGGATCTGCACCTGGCAGGGCAGGTGCCAGCACAGCCCATGGAGCTCAGCCTGCGGCCATTCCTGAGGTGCTGAGTGGGAACCGTGGGAGCTGAGGGGTTTGCCAAGGTGCCTCCCAGGCTGTGGGGACAGTGAGGAGTGATGCTGGTCCTGGTGCCCATCCCAGTGCCAGTTCCAGTGCCCATCCTGGTGCCAGTCTCAGTGCCAGTCCCACTGCCAGTGCCTGTCCCAGTGCCAGTCCCAGTGCCTGTCCCAGTGTCAGTCCCAGTGCCCATCCTGGTGCCAGTCCCAGTCCCAGTCCAGTGCCCATCCTGGTGCCAGTCCCAGTGCCCATCCCATGCCAGTCCCAGTCCCAGTCCAGTGCCCATCCTGGTGCCAGTCCCGGTGCAACGTGGCACCAGCATGAGCATGAGTCTCCTCCCTCTGCCTGTGGGCTGGCTCTATCTCGTTCTATCATTCAAATTCATTACAAGAAGCCAGGCAGGAATTATAATTGTAACCGAGTGGAATTACATCCTGATGAGTTACAATTTGTGTCTTTTTTCGCTTTAAAATGCCCCGAAACACTCTGGCACACACAAGCCCACGCTACCCGCAGCACCCACAATACTCGAAAGCCCAATACCATTTCTGAAAGGCAAGATCAAAGACTTGAATTCATTTCCCTTGCTCTTTTTTTTTCTTTCTTTCTTTTTTTTCTCTCTTTTTTTTTTTGTCTTTTTAATTTTATTTTTTTATTATTATTATTTTGAGTGCAGGAGGGAGCCGGGCTCATTTTAATACAAAAGAGGCTCCTCTCTGTAAATCGTAGGCACAGCTCCTAACCCATCAAACAATGGGGAAGCTACTAAAGAGAAGTGTGATTCATACTTAACAAAGGAAGGTGATTAGCTGTTGTTGTCTAACAATAGGGAAGTGTCAGGATGCCTGGAAATGAATTAGTAGCCCGCTATACATCTCTGGGCTGCTGTGTCAGGGAAGCTCATTTATATTCCCAACTGCGCCCATCTTTATTGTCATTTGAATTGCACATTTTAAAATGAAATTAGGGTAAATTGAAAATACCTATAATTTCCCCGTCATAATTTCCCATCAGGAAGGCAGGTGGCTTTGCTCACAACAAAGCCGGGCTCCGGCTGGGTAAATACCGCGGGGTGCAGGAGAAGGAGGCACTGGAGCATCGCCGGGACTCCGCCTTTGCTTCCCCCTCCCGCCCAGCCAAGGTCACTGCCGAGGCCATCCCCGGGCTGCTGGCCTTGCACCTGGCAGGGCTGGAATAACCCGGGGCTGCTTTGGAGTTAGTTTCCACACCAGTATTCCCAGTGGGAGCCCACAGCCTCCAGTAAAGGCAGTTCCCAGAGGCCGGTCACTCCCGCAGGAGCCTGACCCGTGTGTGGCGGAGGGAGAGGCCAGCAGGGAAACTTCCATCCCTGTCAAACACAGGGACACTCCTCGGGCTTGGCTGGAGCCCTGGCTCCACAGCATTCCTGCAGGAACTGGAGCTCTGGGCCGTGTCCAGCGCTGACCCACACCCCAGCCCAGGGCTCTGGGGTGCCCCGGCACACCTCAGGTCAAGGGAGGTGCCCTGGACCAGGGGGTGCCACCCTGGCAGCTTCTCTGCCCCCCTGCCCTGTCACCTGCAGCCTTTCCCCATTTTCCTGCTGGGAAGGACATGGCTGAAACACCTGGAAGAGGAGAGAGGCAGCAGGTAAAGTTGAACACGTAACATGTCCTATTTTAGGATGTGTTTTTTTGCATATGTGCAGCAGACTCCCCCTCAAGGGAAGGAGAGCCCCTGAGCTGTGTCGATGAGCCCCAACACCTTCTGCCATGGGACAGCTCATTCTTCAGGCACCAAAAAAACCCTCCACAAAGCCATTTCTTTCTGCTTTTCCCCCTCAAATGAGGTCCCATGCTTAAAACCTAAAGTTGAAGGGCTGACAGCCCACCTCAGTCATCACGAAAAATTAAAACAACTATGGATATTCTTCATCTGAACATTTTGCCCATTTCCTGCTTGCTTCTTTCCCAAATTTTATTTTCTGCTAAAGCATTTAGATGCTTCTCACGTGAAAAGGAGAGAAACTGAGGAGCATTTGGAAGACTGGAGCTGCCTATGACGCCAGAAAGGCCTTGGCAGAGATGATTAGGCTGATGAAAGAGCAGAAATGCTACTTTAAAGTTAGAGGCTAGACAAAAGATCATTGTTATACAGCGAGATATTAAACTGGTATGTCTCAAAGCAGGCGAGTTTATGTCCTTAAATGAGAATCAGAGCCAGCAGTCACATTTTCCAAGTGAAATGTTACATCAAATTGTGTCTGTGGCTCCTCTTCCTGTCTTTTTCACTGAAACCCTTCAAGAGAAGAGCAGCGTTCATGGCATCAGCCTGGCTGACAATCGTTATATGGCTTTAAACTGAAAAATGGCTTCCCACTGCCAGAGGGCAGGGTTAGATGAGATTTCAGGGAGAAATTCTTCCCTGTGAGGGTGGTGAGGCCCTGGCAGAGGTTCCAGAGAAGCTGGAAGTGCTCAAGGCCAGGTTGGACGGGACTTGAAGCAACTTGGTCTAGTGGAAGGTGTCCCTACCCATAGCAGGGGGTGGAACTGGATGATTTTTAAGATCCCTTCCAATCCAAGCCATTCTGCTGATTTTGTGATAACACAGCATCAAGGAGCCTCAGTGCTTTTGCCAGGCCTTCTTAGGGCCAAATTTTGCTTTGTAACCTGAGGACCTGGCAGGCAGCAGGCAGGGGGGATGGTGCACTGTGTTTTTGGGGTGCTCATGGGCCCGTCTCTGTCTGCAGACCCGCCCCTGGTGAACCTGTCCGTGGAGCCACAGCCGGTGCTGGAGGACAACACTGTGAAGTTCCACTGCTCTGCCAAGGCCAACCCTGCTGTCACCCAGTACAGGTAAGGTGGCACTCCTGGCACCCCTGTCCAGCCCTCTGCTGAGAGCAGCTCACCTTCCCCTGCAACACCTCCCCGCCAGGTGACCCAAAAGAGCTCAGCACCTCTGGCTGTGGTTTCTGGTGGCCATTCCACCTCCTCCCGTGTTTCTCAGCGCTTAGTGCTCACTGTGGCTCATCCCCACGGCCTCTGCTGCCCCCGTGCAGTGCCGAGGGATGTGATGGCTGGAGCCAGCCCCTCCTCCCTGCTGTGGCAGGGTCCTTATCCCCACTCTGGTGCCTCCTGGTGCTGCTCTGGCCTTGATGGTGCTGTTGAGAGGCTCCTCTTCTGCCCCTCACCAGGTGTCTGCTGCGTTCTGCTGTGTGCAGCAGCTCCTCGGCCAGGGAATCATCAGCTCCTAGAGTGGAATTAGCGGCCTGGCACTGAGCTGGCAGAGCCATCTGTTTGGGGACATGGCGAGCAATGCACACCGAGTCAAAAGTCTATTATGGGAAAAACACCTCTCCTCTTTTTTGCACGCTCTTTTATGGCTTGAGCAAAGCAGCTCTGTCACCATCTCCGTGTAACCCTTGAATAACCATCATAACTGTGCCCAACACGGTGGAGCTGAGCTCGGGAGGGGCCAGAGGAGAGGTGCAGGTGCTGGAGATGTGAAGGGACACAGAATGGGATCTCCTTGAGTGGGACGTTCTCCCTGAGTGGGTGGGGTCATTTCTGCTAGCCATAGTCTGCAGTGCCCCCGCGCTGGCCACGGTGAGCTCAGAGCAGGGCACAGGTGGTTGAGGAGATTTGGAGCAGGAGGAAAAGTGTCACTTGTTGTTGACAGAGGTCTGGGGTGCAGGCAGTGCCAGCCCCGAGCCTCTCTGGGTCCTCCCTTCTCTCTGGTGACCAAGGAAAGGACCTGAAGGAACAGTTGGAACTGTGCTGGGAGAGGTTTAGGTTGGATTTCAGAAAAAGGTTTGTCCCCTAGAGGGTTCAGGCATTGCCCAGGCTCCCCAGGGAATGGACACGGCCCCGAGGCTGCCGGAGCTCCAGGAGCATTTGGACAGCACTCCCAGGGCTGCCCAGGGTGGGAGTGTTGTGGTGTCTGTGGAGGGCCAGGAGCTGCACTGGATGATCCTGGTGGATGCCTCCAGCTCAGGAGATTCTGTGACCTGTGAGTGCTCATCCAGGGATGGATGAGCAGAAGAGCAGATACTGTGCACTGAGCAGTCACTGCCATGGGCCCTTGGCTTTGGGTGTGAGGTCTCCTGCATCAGAGAACACCCCTCCTCTCACAGGGTTGTTTTTTTTTTGTCTGAGCAGACAAAATATGGGTATGGGGAGTGGGGCAGGCTGTCGGCACACTTTGGGAGAAAAGATCTTTGTGTAACCAGGTCCATCCCTATCCCACCTCATCCATCAGCCACTCACCCCTCCTGCCTGGGAGGCCTGAGCATGCACACAGGCTCACCATCCATTCTGGCTGTGCAGAACCATCCATGGATAATAACAGAGGAGGCACCTCCAGGGACAGGTTACCATGACCCGCCTCGTACAGCTTAATTAGTACAATCAAGTTCCCTGGTAGGAACGATTCCTTCCAGCTGGATATCAGCACAACAAAGCAATAATTGTGTTCCTGGTTACACAGAAGAGTTATTAATTCCAGAAGTCAATTAATGTCAAAGATACAAATAGCCCTGGTTTCATATTTACAGCTGGTAGGAAAACAAATGGCATGGCAGGCTGGGGGAAGAACCCACGTGGTTCTTACCCCAGGATTGAATCTGGTACAGTCCAGGGCAAAACAATCGTCTCTGGTCAAGGAGCCAGACAGTGGCAAGACCCTGGCAAAAATTCTGCTCCATCAGCCTGACCCTCAACAAAGAAACCTTCCACATCACCCCTGAACCCAGCTGGGCTGATCCCTTGTGCACTGGAGCAGACTGGAAGGCTCCAGTCCAGGGTTTCCACTTCCTTGGAGAGTGACTTTGGACAAGGGGGAATGGCTTCCCACTGCCAGAGGGCAAGGATCAATGAGATATTGGGAAGGAATTGTTCCCTGTGAGGGTGGGCAGGCCCTGGCACAGGGTGCCCAGAGAAGCTGTGGCTGCCCCTGGATCCCTGGAAGTGTCCAAGGCCAGGTTGGAGGGGCTTGGAGCCACCTGGGATAGTGGAAGGTGTCCCTGCCATGGCAGGGGTGGAACAAGATGAGCTTTAAGGTCCCTTCCAGCCCAAACCATTTTGGCATTCTGTGATTCCTCGTGGCTGTTTCTACCCTCGGGGTCCATGCCCAAGCCAAGTTGTGTTGCTTTTCTCCACCAAGCAGAGGGGGACCCAACACTCCTGTCCCATCTTTGCTGCCATCTTGGTAGCACAGGTTTTTGCTGTCCCCTCTGGCTGCAAATGCCCCCCTCTGCCCTCTTCCTTCCTTCTCACCCATCCTGAGGCCACAGGTCTTGTCACCCTTCCTGTCCCCAGAGCCTCCACGATCCTACTTGGCTGCAAATGGCTTTGGGATTCATTTCATGACGGATTTTAATCTTAAAATTAATTACATGTTTTTCCTGGCTATGCTTTCCCATAAAAAGGGTTTTGGGAAGGGAAAAAAAAAAAAGAGGCACGACAAACGCAATCACTTTGGGTTTTTATTTCTTGAGTTCCCTTAACACGTAAACTTCACAGGAGGCTTTTCCCTACCACTGTGACAAGCAAACAGGACTCAGCAGTGCTTGCTGGGGCTTCCTTCTGCTTAAAGGCTCTGATTGATGAAGGGGGGGATTTGTTTCCTTCCATAAGATCCCACAGCTCTTCACTATGTAAAAGTGGCAGATGTTTCAGCACTGAAGCTTGGAACCCTCTGGAGTGGGACATCCAGGACATGCAGGAGTGGGACATGCAGGAGCCCCCTGCACCTCAACACTGGCCAGGAGAGAAGGATGATGTGTAAAGCCCCAGGACTGAGACATCTGGAGGTTTGAGAAGGCAGAATGTGAGCTTGGTGCCATCCCCAGGGTCACTCACGACCCCACCCCTGGTGAAAATGAACTTATTCTGCCTTAAAAACAAAAACGGGAAGCGTGATTTTTTTTTTTCTCCTTGGGCAAGGACCACTCTGATATATCTCCTATGGCTTCCCTCATGCTCAGACAGGGATCCCAGATCTTCAGACAATATTTACTTTTAATCCCTCCCCAATATGTTTGTCAGTCAATAACTCTGAACACAAAGGAAGAGTGTTTAAACAACCTAAATCCCCTTTTGTGGGCATAAATCCACAGCCAGCTCCACAGGGCCATCCCTGCCACCAGCACACCAGCAAGCTGTCACCTTGCTGGGGATTTTGAAGACCCACAGGTTTTGCATTAGGTTTTCTTCCTGGGAAAAGCACCTGAGGTCAAATATCTCACCCACAGATGTTCCCTTGGGAAGCGTCCATGAACTGGGCTCTTTCTTAGGTTGAAGCCACTAAACCACCTCCATGGTCCTGCTGACCCAAGATTTTAAGCCCAGACCTCTTATTCTCTTAGTGAGGAGGGGCAATGGAAAAGTAACAAAACTCAACACAATTTCCCAAGAGGCAAAAATCCCCCCCTGCCCCTATAGAGAACATGGTTTTGATGAAATTGAGCTGCTTTTTCCTTGGGAAGTTTTCTTCATGCTCGCTTATATAATCACACAGAGGTCGATTTTAATGCAAGAAAAACCTGGTCGGAAAAAAGACCTCGGAGCGATCCACTCCCAGAGCCAGAGTGGAAAGTTACAGCCTGCACTGTGCCTTCTCTTCTGAAGGCAGAGGGTTAATGGCATTTTCTCAAAACTTGACAGATTTTCACAAAATCTTTGGCCTCAGTGGCATTTTCTAAGTGAGAATGCCTCTTCTTGAAAATCTGCTGGCATCTGCTGGTGTTGGGGAGCAGGCAGGGCTGGGGCAGGCTGTCCTGTGCTGGAGGCACAGCTCCTCTGCTCCTTTCCTTAGCTGAGGATGCTGGAGCTGCAATCCCAGCCCTCCTCCCTCGCTGGCAGCACTTTCCTGACGTGGAGCAGCGTTTTCCCCAGGGAGGTTTGTTTGCCCACGATGTCACCTGGGCTGTCACTCGCTGTTGGGCACAGGACAGGCCAGTGTCACCTGAAGCAAGTGGAGGGCAGAGGCTGGTGAGGTGTCACAGCGATCCTGAGCAGGGGGCTCTGGCTCAGGGCTGAATTAACCCTCTGGCAGCAGGGCTTCGCTCACCTGGATATTTTCCCTCCTTCCATACAGACCAAGCTTTGCACAGACACATCCTACAGGTTCTGTAGGGTCTCATACCCCATCTGGCCTGGGTTTATCCCACCTCTGTCAGGCTCCCTTTGGAGCTGAAGAGCAGCTCAGCCCACCAAAAACCTCCTTGGTGTTGCCAGTGCAGCACCCTCCACTCGGAAAAGGCTCAAGAGGACCTGGGCTCCTCGGCAGCACTTCCATGGATCTTCTCCTTTAGCACCATGGATGCGGGGCTGGAAGCCCAAAGAGGCTCTCTGATGTCCCAAGGGTGGTAGGGGACCACAGTGACCTTTCCTCTCCCCCTCCCTCGAGGCCCTGCCAGCCTCTGGAGCCCTTTTGCTGGTGGAACATCCCAGTGCCAGGCTGGGGCAGCAAACAGCTCCAGCCGGCACCTGTGGGTACATCCCAGCTCAACACCCCGCCTCCCACACACCTCTGCAGCATCCTGGACGGGTCTGGGATGGGGAGGGCCGACTTTGGGAATTTACTGGCTTGCTTTTGCCGCAAGCAAACGGGCAGGAAAGGGAAAGGGAGAGTAATTAGCTGTCGCCGTTGTTCTGCTACCTGCGATGGCGGGCAAAATTAATGGAAAGCAACAGAAGTCGGGGCTACGTGAACTGACTCCCAACCAGGCCTCCTCTTTGCTCCCTTCAGATCTCTCTATTTGCCAATCTTCTCGTGGCTTTTGATGTCTGTTGTGTGTCTGTGGGGTGTTTTTTTGCTGTTATTATTTATCACTCGCAGTAAGAAAGAGAATCTTTAAAGTGGCAGAAGAAAATGGGAAGGTTTAATATTGCAGGAGGCAGAGTCCCTGAGCCTTTCGGGCTCCTGGGCTGATGATTATTTTTGCGGAGTGATGGGGAGTTGGTGCAGGCAGGGCAGTGATACAAATCTCATTCTTTGCATCCGCACAGAGCTCTCGCCCCCAGGGCTGGCGGAGACCTTTGCAAATAATGTTATCTTTGGAGGCAGAGGGGGACATGTGGAGCCACCCTCCAGCACCAGCTGCAGTTCTGGGGACCATTGAACTTCCAAATAAACGTGTGGGACTGACAGACACACAGACGTAGCTGGGAAGGGGGAGACATCCCTCCCAGCTGCTGCAAGGTGTAACACGCAGCTCTTCATAGCTGAGGGAGGTTGCAGAAGGTCCAGCAGGTGCTGCAGCAGGAGCAGAGGTCAGGAGGAGCTGAGGGGGCATTTATCTGTCAGCCCCCCAAGGGATGGTGCTGCCCCACTTCTTCCCATCCCACGGCCAAACAGGGATCACAGCAGGTGCAGCCCAAGCAAGGTCCACTCCCCCTTGCTGGGCTGAAGCCCAGGGTGCTGCTGCCCAAATCCTCCTGCACCAACCAGCCCCACCATCCCCCTGGTCGTGCTGTGCTGAGCCCAGAGGCATCCCACAGCATCCCCTGTCCTCCTCTCCACGTGCTTCCCCCTGGAGCAATGTTTGTTTGTTGGCTCAGTCAGCTGGGGCCAGCAGGAAAGCCCTTGCTCAGTAAATACTGTTTTATCTCTGAACAGCAGCTCACTGTCGCTCATCAAATATTAATCCAAGCTCAACTGCCTCTTAACGAGGTTTTCTTTAAAGGCGTTGGGGCTCGAACACACCTGGTGGGAGGCAGTGGCAGCGTCCTGGCTTCCCCCTGGCTTTGCCCAGGGAAAACAAAGGGACAACAACAGGGAAAAGATCCCTGGTCCTGTTCCTCCAGCCTTCTCCACACGATAGGTATTTCTCACCCAGCTTTAGGAAAACAAGTGGATGAAGAGCCCAAGAGCTTTTGGTAGATCTGGTGTCTCCAAGGGTTGTTCATGCCCAGGTACAGGTTTGGAGTGTTTTGGCTGCTGGCATTGGGAAAAAAGTGGCAGATTTTTGTGGGTTCAGGTAGATACAGGAAAATTTCACCTGATATCAAGCAGCTGTGAGAGAGAAAGAGAAAATCACAATGTGCATCTTCTGTGCATTGGCCTGCCTGCCCTACACTGTGCATCTTGGAGGCATTTCTCCCATGGAGACACATTCCCACAGTTTGTTTGAACAAACCTGGAATGAAATTCAAACTCCACCGAACTTTTCTGCTCTTTACCCTTCAAGCCTTGGTGTCTGCCCCATTTGGGGACCTACTGGCATCGCACCAGATTTATTCATGAGATGCCTCAACTCCCATGGGGGGGTCAAGTTCTTCAAGAGCACATGCCCCATGTCCTGGAAGCAGCTTGGAAGTTTGCTCAGACACTTGAACCAGCTCCCTCATGGCTCAGCATTGCTCTGGTGCCTGGCAAAGAGCAGGAAAAGCAGCAGAAAACTGGGAAAGCCTTATCAAAGGGATGGGGAATGGAGGAGGGAATGAGCAGCTGGCCAGCCCTTGCTTGTCTTGGCAGAATCAGAGCACTTTCACTGCCCCAGTGGATGTGGCTGGATGGACCAACTCATTGCCAGGAGCACTTCCCTCATCAGTCAGTCATGGGCTCAGCACACAGACCCAGCTTCTCCAAAACAAATCCCAAGGAAAGAGCCAAGAGACATCCCCTGAGTCCCTGAGTGGTTGGCTTTGGCAGAGGGGGAAACCCAGAATGAAGGTCAGCAAGTCATGGAATCACAGAATCAATTCGGTTGGGAAAACCCTCTAAAATCATTGAGTCCAACTGTTACCCCTGCACTTCCAAGGCCACCACATGGCCCCAAGTGCCACATCCACACATCTTTTAAATTTCTCCAGGGATGGGAACTCCACCACTGCCCTGGGCAGTGTTCAAATGTGTGATCCACATTTTAGTGAGGAAATGTCTCCTAATATGCAATCCAAACCTCCCTTGATTAAATTTGAAGTTTTTTCCACTTGTCTCACATCACTGATTCTCATGGAGAACGCAGGGAATCCCATCCCTAATTCCTCATACTCACTTCCCAGGGATCAGACCTGTTCCCATGCCAGAGGTCTCCCCCAGGGATACATCCTTAGCAGGATAAAAGGGAAGGTGAAATAAAACTGCCTCCCACATCCAGGCACTGAGGAGAGCTGGGCTCATAAATACCTGCACTGTGTTTATACTGAGCATGAGGAAGCCACATCTATAACAGAGTCAAGGAATTCAGGTCTTGGAAGGAAGAGCCACAGGAATTGTTGGCTGCTGCCAGGTCAGATGAGCAGAAGGACAAATCACCCCAGACAGTGGGAGCAAGATGTCTCTGTTCCAGCTAGATCTCCATGGCTTCTTTGCTTGGTCAGTCAAGCTTCTAGATGTGCACAGATCCCTGTTCCTGGGTGAAAGGCCAGGGAAAGGCATATTTGGAGTTTAACACCTTTTCATGACACCAGAGTTGTCCCTACCTCTTCCATTCAGCTGAACATACTCACAGATCTGCAGGCTGTAAAGGCCAGAAGGGATTATTGGATCGTGGGAAGCTGCTCAGAGATTCAGGGCGATGATTTCATTGGCAGCTTTCGAGAGAGAAGTGGCAAACGATCCATTTAATGGGCACTGCCTCCAGCCAAGCCAGAGCAGGGGCTGTTTTCCCTCTTCTGGCACTATAAAACCTGGATAGATTTTAATATGCAATTCTGGTGGCTTTGAAAACTTGTCTCCTGGGAGTTGGTGTGTTTTTGTGTTCCTTGCTTTCCTCTGCCCCTTCATGGAAGGCCCAGGATAAAAGTGACCAACCCCTCGTGCCCTGCATTCCCAGAGCTCCTGGTCACTGAGACCACAGCCAGACTGGCCAAGGAAGGAGGATCTGCCATATTAACTCTTATTAAATTACAATCACGCCTCTCTTAATATTTAAAAGGGACTGTCAAGGGTTTGAAATGCTGCAGGGCCCCCGTGGCTGCAGACAAGGTGTGAAGTCTGTGTGTGCACAGGCACTTTTCCCCACATCCATTGCACTCAGTGTCTCACTCACGGGAAAATCACCCAGACTTCTCCTCTGGGGACTCCCCAGGGACCCTTCCAAGGCTGGGTTGGATGGACCTTGGAGCAGCTTGGTCTAGTGGAAAGTGTTGGAATGAGATGAGCATTAAGGTCTTTTCCCACCCAAACTGTTCTGAGATTCTGTGATCTGGGGCTGATGCCTTAAATTTGAGCTTTCATGTGTGTCAGATTCTGCCCAGGGGTGCAGCTCTGAGCTCACAGTCAGTGTCACTCAGCTCTTTTCACAGAGCAGAGACACAAAACAAATCCTTTTCCTGCTGCACACCAAGGACAACTGGGACAAGTGTTCAGGCCCAAAAGCACAAACAAGGGTGGGCTGAAGAGAGAAAACAAGAAGGATGGGACTTCATAACCTGAAGCTGTAATTGGACAATTAAACCCCAATATGCAAATGAACCAAAACTTATAAAAGTGTGAGACCTCTTGACCTGTGTTGCATTTTGTGACCATTTTGGGTCCACCTTGGGTGTTGCCCTGGCCAGGCTCTTGTCCTGCCCAAGGTGTACCTTAAAGGCCCTTCAATAAATACCTGCTTTATTTTCTAGCGTTGCCCAGTCTCTGTTCCAGGTCAGCCTTCCCAAGCCATCAGGGCAACCCCACAAGAGCTTCTGCAGAGTCTCAGGGGTCCCAGAAAACTGCAGAGAGATGAGGTGGGGAGCAGCTCAACAAATGCCTGCTCCAGACCAGAGGCATTTCAACATCTTGACGTGGAACGGTCAGTTTGGTTTTGCTGCCATTCCTTGGCACGCTTTGGACCTTCTCCCCTTCAACCAGCTCCCTCCTCCAGTCCAGCTTGGGAAAGTTCTCGTTTCTGCCAGCGTGCAGTTTTTGTGGCCCTCCTCCCCCCGCTCCCATCTGCTCCCCGCCGCCCCGGTGGCCGGGGCCGCCGTCTGTCCAGCGCCGGGCGCTGGGAGTCCATATGCTGTCCCTCGGCAGGGCTGTCACCTCTCCTGCTGCCTCCCGCAGCCAAACTTGGCAGGGGAAGGGAAGAGAAGCTGGAGCGGGGAAGGGGCCCGCAGGCATTTCACAGCAGTAACAGAATAAATCTAATTTATAGACATAGCAAAATGCAGCTAAAGCGGGAGTTGAAATAAATGCAAAGCACACCGAGGTCTCAAGTTATCGGCACTGTAACATTCTTCCTGACTATCTCTGTTTTCCTGCCTGGGTTTGTCTTTGTAGCTTCCTCCCAGACAACTGGACCTTTGCTCTGAAGTGAAAATGAAAGCTGGGGGGGGAAAAAAAAATACCAGGAAATGAATTCTTCAGATCTCCTTTGTGATGCATCAGCCCCATCTGCCAGCTCCCTGTGACAGGGAACGGAGCATGGCTGGGTGGCAGGTGGAGAGACAGGCTTGAAAAAAAAAGGAAATAAAGTAAAATAAAAGGCACGACTCTCCCTGCAGCTGGAAAGTGAGACTGGGCTGCTGGGGAGGGCTCTGCAAGGCACAGAGCTCCAGGTGAGACTGGGAAGACAGGGTTGGAAGAGCCTTCGCTCACGGAGGTGTGAGGACAGGGAGATTTGTCTTCCCATTCCCTGGCTTGTCAAGGTAATGGGAACAAGCGGGTGGGAGATGTTTGGAGGCAGCTTGAACTAATTAGGAGAGAGCGTAGAGGAGACAGAGTCTGATGGAGGGGGGGAAAGGAGGGGGGAAGGAAAACGCTTTGTACTGGTGAGCACCACCCCTGATGGAGAGAGGATGAAAGGTACCAAAGCAAAGAGTGGTGGAGCAGCCAGGCCAGGGCTGGATGGAGCCTCTCCGATGGTGGGGCTGCCAGAGAGGGTTGGGTGAGCTCACGTGGGGTGCCCCATGGTGTTGTTCATCACCATCCCAGCCAGTACCACCCCGAGAGTCAGCAGCACCGTGGGTTTTCCAAACTCCGCTCCAGCCCTTTCCCAGCGTTAGAGTGAACCTGTCTCCAAAGCAGAATCTCATTTCCAGCAGACCTGAGGGTTGTGGTTGTGTTTTCGCAGCCTTGTCAATCAGCCCTCCTTCAAGACTTGCTCCTGGAGCTGGGAATGTGATTTGGAAGGGAGCATCATTGCCTCCCCTGGCCAGATCTCCTCTCCCTTTGCAAGAAGTGGCAGCGTTTTGAGCCTAATTTAGCAGTCTTTAATCTGAGTTATTCCAAACCACACTTGCCACTTCCTTCATGCGTTCCCACAGGATGATGGGCTGATTTCACAGAACGAAAAGCCTTAAGCAAATCTTGTCACACAAGAAAATTGATTTTTCAAAACTGACTTTTACAAGATTACTGGCGGTTTTTTTCCCCTCATCTTTCTTCTCTATCATTCCCTTCCAGTCTCACGAGGTGGCTTCAGATCTAAGGAAATTAGAGATGCTGTGACTAAATTGAAAATGTAAAAATGGGGAGAAAGAGGGGAAAAAAAGGCACCCAGCACCTCCTCTGCTGCTGCCTCTGAAGGATATGGCTGCGTGTGCTTGTGGAGGAGCAGAGCTGTCTCCTTGACCTCTCCCACTGCCATAACATCAATGCCACGTCACAATAAAGTCTGTCCAAGGATCATGCCAACACCTGACAGGGAACATCCCCTGATGGGCATTTCTTGGTGATCCCAAGATAGATTACAGGGGTTTTTTTTTTTCATTCCATCCCTCAATCTGTACATATTATTTTATCTTTTGGAATTAAAAAAATAGTTTCCCCCTGCCGCTCGGTTCAGAGACATCTCAATGTGTTTTGTTAAAAAAAAGAAGACAGAGGAAGAGTTGCCTTGAAGTTGTTTCAGACAGCTTAAAATATGCTAAGCTTTTGTGTTTCTGCCACATAAATAATGAATCCTCTTACAGCTTCTGAGTCAGGAAAGACATTGATTTAAGAGGTCTTCAGCTCCGTTTGAGGTTTTTCTGCCAGAAGGGGAAAAATGTGACCAGGGATGAGCGAGGCGTGAAGGTGAAGCAGAGTGTGCGAGGAGGATGTGGGACGGGGACAGAGGTGGCACCCACCACAGCCCTGCAGGAGCTGTTCTGAGGGATTCCACTCCTCGATTCCCTCTTTACCCTCTTTTTTAGAGGTGTGTTTAAATGGAGGACAAACCTGTGAGCATCTACTTCTGTCACTGTCTCTGCCCCAGCAAACCAGTGGGGATCTGGTGGCTGCAGGAACATCAGTGGTGGTTCATTAGACTCATTCCCCAAGGGCCACCCTTGGAGACATCTCTGCTAAAAGGGTGGCCAGGAGAGGTTCAGAATGCAGGCCAGCAGGCATGGCAGGAGAATGGGAAAGCCCAGGGGCTGCTGGTGTCCCACAACAAACCCCGTGGGTCCCACGTGCCCTCCAGGACCACCAGGTGTCCTGGTGACTTCCCCAGTCCCCATGACTGGACACTGGCAGCCAGAGGGCTCCTCCTGCCATGTATCAGCTGCTGGAATGTGGATCCACTGCTGAGCTGGAGCTGGGAAGTCAGGCTGAGCTCATCAGGAAGCAGCAAAAAGAGAAGAAGCAAGGAACCAGCTGGCTCAGGCTGAGCTGGGGCAGGGGAGCCTTTCCTCCCCAAACCTCTGTGACAGTGTTACCTGTGCCAAGGACATGCTGTGCACCCTGAGCGTCCTCCCCACCTGCCATGGAGTTATCCTGGCACAACTGGTTGGGGTACACAGCACCTACCCTTGCACACCCCGTTCCAGAGAGACCCCAAAGAAATTCTGGCCTCCTCCAACATGAGGCTGGGGAGTAACCCTGTTCATTTCAGGTCTCAAAATGACCCTTGGCTTTCTGTTCCACTCTAGAAGCTGCTGGCTAATATCAAAGCAAAGAGAAAAGGCAGGATGTTGTCTGTGGATTAGAAAGTTGTATGTGAGGCATAAGCCAGCATTTATTGCTCAGCTCCACTTTGTTACCGAAGTGGGTAGTGAAGAACTTCATGGTTGTTACTTTCGGAGATGTCTTTTTTATTATTTTATTTTTTTTTAGATGCTGTTTCATGGTGTTTTATGGAGAAGTGGACAGATAATCACAGAGCTCTTTGGGCCAGTCTGTTGTACCAGGGCACAGCCACGTTGGGTGGTTTTCCCATGACATGGCTGAGAAGAGTGGAGTTGTGCCAGGGTGTCAAGGGCGTTCCAGAGGCTTGGGAGAGAAGAGGGACTTGACCATAATTTTGGGGAGGGAGGGATGGATGGATGGATGGATGGATGGATGGATGGATGGATGGATGGATGGATGGATGGATGGATGGATGGATGGATGGATGGCTGAGAGAGCTGGGGTTGTTTCAGCTGGCAAAAAGGAGGCTCAGGAGAGACCTTATTCTCTCTACAGCTCCTGAAAGGAGGTTGTAGTCAGGTGGGGGTTGGTTTCTTGTCTCGAGTAACAAGTAATAGATAAGAACAAACAGGCTCACATTGGACCACCAGAGGTTTATACAGGATGTTAGGAACAATTTCTTCTCCAAAAAGGCTGAACAACCCTGGCACAGTCTGCCCAGGGCAGTGACGGAGTCCCCATCCCTGGAGGGATTTAGGAGGTGTGTAGCTGTGGCACTTGGGGACATGGGTTAGTGGTGGCCTCGGCAGTGCCAGGTAATGCCCCGACTCGATGATCTTGGAGGTCTTTTCCAAACTGAGCAATTCTGTTATTCCGTGGATGAATTTCATACTGAAAAGATGAACAGATCTTTTGGTGAACTCAGAACTTTATTCTCCTGCCCTGTGAGCTGCCTGTGTGTTTGCATTAGCACGAGGGAACACACTTTGGATATTTATTATTCCTCCTCATGACTTGCCAGATTCCCAAGCTGCTCACACTCCAGCCAGCAGAAGTCCAAGTTCCTCACACAGAAATCCCTGCCCTGGCATCTTCTGTGAGGAGATTCCCACAAAATGAGGGCTCAGCCCTTCTCACCCAGGGTGACTCAGCTGCCTCTGTTGATAATCCTAACATGAACCTGATATCCTGTTGATAATCCTAACGTGAACGTGATATCCTGTTGATAATCCTAAGGTGAACCATCTGATCTAGACACAGTTAAGCCCTGAATAATTAACTGTTCTGGCAGGGCAGGGCAGGGAACCTGCCAGAGAAGGAGCTGTGCCTCAAAGCCACCTGAGGACATGCCAGGAGTCAGACAGAGCACAAGGAACAAGCCTGAGCCATGGGATGGGAGCAGTGGCTGCCGTAGGGAAGGAGGTGCTTTAGGGGCACTGCTGGGGCTGGAAAGTCAGACAGAGCCAGCCCAGGCTGGTGGGCACCATTTTGGGTGGCCCAAAGCATTTCATTGCCTGAGCTGTTTGACATGTCCAAGGTTGGCCACCATCCTTGAAGAGTTCATATAAACTTTGCCCCAGGTCTGTCTCCTCTTGCCGTGCCAGAGAGGACAGACCCTCTCATGCTACAGAGATCAAACCACAAAGCCCTTGAAAACATCCCAAACTCAGGACCAGGTCAAAGCCTCAGAGGAGCTTTAGGAGCCAGCCAAGAAAAAGAAAATCCTTGGAGAAGACCCAGACACCCAGCAAACCTCTGTTGCATGGGTTCCATGTGCAGAAAGGCACGAGTCATTCCTGCCTGCTGTGCCAATCATTTCTGCCCTGAAACGTGTGGGTTTGGCAGCTCCAGTGATCTGGAACATGAGGCCCCAGCCCAGCACCACTTTCAACATCCCCAAGCAGCAGATCTCTTATGCTGGTGAAGGCCTGTGAGTTTCTGTCTCCATTCACCATTGTCTTTTTCCTGCCAATCCCAAAGGAATTGCACTTCGAGGTGTAAAGTTGCAAAAGCCTCAAGCGCAGGTGAAAAATAAGAACAGGAATGGAGGAAAAGGCGAGTTCGAGCAGCTTCACAGCATTAAGATTCACTTTGCATTGAGGAGGAGGATGAACACAGCAGAGAATTAGCTCTTCAACACGCCAGCATCCATAAATCTGGCTAAAGACATCCTGCTACGGGGGTGGAGTGGGGTGGGAAGACCCCAGAAAGGACTAATCCTGTTAAACGATTTGAGAAAACACAAACCACGTGATGAAATTGGATTACCCAAAATAATAGTTAAGCTATTAGTCATGTCTATTGTGCAGCGGGGTAAGTTAAGATGATGTAGGCAGGAAAAATGAAATGCAGCATCACTGCCAAAGGGGTAAAAAACTCCCCGAGGAGAGGTGACATCTCCCAGCACTTCCAGGACTGGGGGGTGACTCACATCCCCAGTATTTCCCCAGGATAAGCAGTTTTGGCAGCTGACTGTCATAATCTGAATGGTTTTAAACTTTCCCCACATACATTAAAATGAGGAAATTAATGTTCATAATTTAACTTTGGGGGAAAAAAGTAAAATTTTCATATGATTCCATGACTCTGGGGCCAAAGATTCTTGAATCTAAAGTCCCCTCCTTAGAGGGAAAAGGAGTTATTGCAAAAGACGGTGAATTTGTGAAAGGGGGAGGACAGAAAAACACCCATTGTGGCAAGAGAAGCACCAAACAGGGATTAATGTGGACAGGTTTGTGCCCAGCCCTGTCGTGTGATGGGGTGGAGGAGGAGGGGGAATTTTAAACAGCGGGATTAAAACGGCACGACATCTAAAGAGTCTGCATTTTGTTTTGGTATGTCACGAAAACCACTCGATTTGCAGAAGGAATCGCCCAGTCCATGTAGTTTGATGCTTTCCCTTTGAAACACCAACAGCTTTTCCAGCAGGGCCTCTCTGGTTTCCTTCCAGGG
Organism: Cyanoderma ruficeps; assembly: GCA_008694505.1. Classification (NCBI taxonomy): domain Eukaryota; kingdom Metazoa; phylum Chordata; class Aves; order Passeriformes; family Timaliidae; genus Cyanoderma; species Cyanoderma ruficeps. Next base: position 5,335,343 of record VZDJ01000063.1, on the reverse strand, counting down.
GAGGGATGAGAGTCCTTCCCAGCCCTGGAGCAGGGAAGGAGCCGGAGGGGGGACACGGTGGGACAGATTTTGGCCATCCCCTCCCAGCTGCTGAATGCCGTGTCCACAATCCCCCCTGTCTGCCCCGCTCTGCTCACGCTGGGGTGCGCTGGGCAGGTTCATTCCCCACCATCCCCTGGCCAAGCCCAGCCCATGGGCTCCCAGAGCTCTCCATGTCTCCGGAGCTCTGTGCAGCTCCAGCTGCAGCCCGGCACTGCCGGCTCCATTGATTATCTGCACGGCTCATCAGCCCTCTCCAACTATTCCCCACGGTTGATCAGTCAAGTCATTGACAAGTTAACAGCTTTGTTTACTTCTCCCTCTCGCTTCTGCAGCCAATTTGTTCCGATCACTGTGCTAAGAGAAAGACTCTTTTGGTTGGTTTCTCACCAAAGATGAGCCGTGGTGGGTGCATGGACTGGTGGCGTGGCTTTAATTGTGTCATCTGGGAGAGAGACTCTCACCCCACTTCTTTCAGGTTCCTGTGCCTTGGGCAGCACAGGCCTGACCCCAGGGTGTCCCTGATAATCTCTCCTCCAGTACCCCAGCGCTCTCCTCAGAGCTGAACTCTCATTGAACACCTTCCAGTGTGATTTGGGGAGCTCCAAGCAGCCCCTCATGGATTTTTTTTCCCACCCACGGGACCTGCTGATGGCGGGGAGGAGATGCAAAACCCAGGCACTGCCCGTGAAGGCTGCGGCTGATGAGCAATCAGGCTCATCCCAGCCTCCTTGGTTTGGCAGCAGTGGGAGCACTGGAGCTGACAGGGAAAATCAAGCCAGGATTTTCCTCTGCAGTGGGGTGTTATTATCATCATCAAAATCCCAGAGTGTTTAAAAACAATCCAACCCCAGTAGCAGCAACTGGTGCGTCGTGGCGAGCGCAATCAGACACCAAACGTGTCCTTGTCAGGGGTAAAAGTCTGAAATTTGGGAAAAAGTTGCAATCTTTCTCCTTGATTATTTGTTTTTTCAAAAATAAAAAAACAAATGGGGGAAAAAAATAGGCAGGAGGAGATGAGCAAAGTTGGGATCTCTGCATCTGAGCTGTGGCATTTTCACCCTTCGAACTCGAGGTTCTTTTTGTAATGGAGCAGAGATCCCTAAATGGGGATAGAGAGGTTGGGAAGAGGTGATCACTGCAGCAGTTGTGTGTGCATGGAGGTTTGCCAGGATGGGAGCTGGAGGCTTGGAAACCTTTCCTTGAGTACAGTGGATACGATACACAAGGAAATCCCTTTCCATGTGCTTTCTTCCCCTGTAGTCAGCACAGGTGAGGCCACAGCTCAAATCCTGGGGCCAGTTTTGGGCCCCTCAAAAAAAAAGACATGGAGGTGCTGGAGTGTGTCCAGAGAAGGCAGTGGATCTGGGATGGGGCTGGAGCTCCAGGAGCAGCTAAGGGAGCTGGGAAAGGAGCTGAGCCTGGAGCAAAGGAGGCTCAGGGGGGACCCTGTGGCTCTGCACAACCCCCTGACAGGAGGGGACAGCCAGGGGGGTCAGGCTCTGCTCCCAGGGAACAGGGACAGGAGGAGAGGGAACAACCTCCGGTTGCCCTAGGTCAGGTTTAGGTTGGATATCAGGGAAATTTTTTTTTCATGGAAAGAGTTGTCAGGCATTGGCACAGGGCAGTGGTGATATTACCATCCCTGGAGGCGTTAAAAACCCCTTGTGATTGTGGTGTTTAGGGACAAGGGCTAGTGTCACCTGGGCAGTGCTGGGTTAGGAGTTGGACTGATGATCTTTCCAACCTGAACAGTTGCCTGGCTCTGTGACTGCACAGCCCGTGGTCGAGGGCCAGCCGAGCCTCAGGCAGAATTCAGGCTGGGGAGAGGTTACCCAGGGCCTGCCCGCTGATAAATGAACCCACAGGCAGAGGGGGAGGCACAGGAACCACACGAGGCCCACACGTCTTCATTAGGGAGGGAGCGGGCGGGAGAAGAGGAATCACCCCATACATCACCATTATGAAAATTTACCCCCAGTAAAGAAATAATTTGTGCGATGCATCACGCCCGGAGCCGTGCGGGGGGTGCCGTGACACCGCTCGGGCTGGGAACCTCACTCCATCATTTCTCACCAGGCTGTCACTAGCAGGAGCCATCCGTTGTCCCTGTCCCCTCTGGACCTCCAGAGGATGCGGGAATGTCATCATCAAAGCACCATCTCCTCCCCGTGGAGGATGCCAAGGGGCCTCGGGGGATTTGGGGTGGTGCTCGCAGCATCCCGCTGGGGACAGCTCTCCTGTGAGGGTGAGAGGAGGGAAATGTCACACCGCACACTGGGATGGTACTGCTGGCAATAAAGCAACAAAACCCATTCTCTGAGCAATTTGTAGCAATTAATAGCCATTCCCAGGAATGAAATGTTAATTAATTCTTTCCCTGAGCCATGCATTTATTTAAGGTATTTGTGGGTGTTCTTGGTACTTTTATTAAGCAATTAAAATGCGTCCAAGAAAATATTTATCCATTTTAAGTAATTCTTAGTAAACACGATTTATATGGCAAGCAACCACTCTATTTTGCATTGTTAATTAAAACCAACGACACACTCCACTTCCCCGGGTTATTCGCCACCAGAGCAGCCGCGCTGCCAGCAGAGCTCGCTCAGAGCTGCTGGCAGCTCCAAAACCCTCCCTCAGAACCTGCAGGCTGGGCTTGTGCAGTGCTTGACGGGGCGTTTCAGAGCCCAGAGAGCTCCAGCAGCCCCGTGTGAACCCCCAGGAGTTCCTGTGCTGCTGGAAGGAGCCGTGACCTGGTGAAGCCCTTTCTAAAGAAGATTTTGTAGAGTCCTGCAGCTTTCCCGGGGCTGGGGAGTCAGTGGTTTGTTGCCACACGCTGGGTGTTGAAGGATTGCAAGCCCTTGTAGGGCAGACAGAGGGAGGTGTTGGTTGAGGTGAGGGTGAGCACGGATGAAGTGCATGTTGGCAACGCTCCTCCAAGGACTGAACCCCTGCAGGGTTTGCTGTGCGCTCACGGTGAGCGTGGGGAACCCTTCAGGGGCTCCCCCAGCCTGGAAGCCCAGCCAGAAACAGGATTCATGGGAAAAAGGGATGGAACTGCCAGGTAAAACCCCTTGTGCAGAAGGAGATGCAGCTGAGCATCCCACTGAGAGCCCGGGGAGAAGCACAGGTGTGTCATCCCAGCTTTTGGCAGGTTTCCTTCAGAAACCGGAGCAGAAGAAGAAGAAACACTAAGACATGAAAACCAAAACAAAGCCCCAGCATTGTTTAGGAGCTGACAAATCCCAGACTGCCCTCTGTTATTTGCTTGTGTGTACTCTTAGTTGGGAAGGAATCAATGGAGTCAGAAAAATGCTATTTCCCTGAAGAATGTCTCCTTAGAAAAGTTCCTCCCTCCTTCTTCAGTGTTAAAAGGACCCACTGCAGGTATTCTATTTTTGTTCATTCTTTAATCACTGGCTTTTCAGTGCTGACTGTAATAACCCCTTTGAAACTTGAATCAAAATATCTCTTTCCTGGTTGAAATTTGTTTTCTTCCATCACCCGAGCAAATTCAATTTGCAGAAGATACTGAATTGGGAGGCACCTGGTACTCCCTCCAGAGAGGCCAGAGGAAAACAAAAGCACATTAGAAAGATGGGAAAGGAAACAACAGAATGAAACCCAGCCTGCAGGGGAAGAAATGCCCATCTGGGGACACAGACTGAGATGGTGCTTGGTGGAAAGGAAGATGAGAAAATGTGCACATCTTTACCCTGGAGCCAGGCTGGGAGAGCTGGGGGTGCTCACCTGGAGAGGAGAAGCTCCAGGGAGAGCTCAGAGCCCCTGGCAGGGCCTAAAGGGGCTCCAGGAGAGCTGGAGAGGGACTGGGGACAAGGGCTGGAGGGACAGGACACAGAGAATGGCTTCCCACTGCCAGAGGGCAGGGCTGGATGGGAGATTGGTAAGGAATCTTTCCCTGGGAGGGTGGGCAGGCCCTGGCACAGGGTGCCCAGAGCAGCTGTGGCTGCCCCTGAATCCCTGGCAGTGCCCAAGACCAGGCTGGACATATTGGAGCAGCCTGGGATATTGGAAAGTGCTCCTGCCAATGGGACAAGAGGAGCTTTTAGGTCACTTCCAACCCAGACCCTTCTGGGATTATGATTCCATGTTCTGCATTGGTCATACGACATGGGATGGTGGGAGCAGGGGTGGATTTGAAGCTGGGTTCTCCAAAGGTGCCTGTCAGTGGTAGAGGGCAGGAAGTGGAGACACCCCACGGTCACCCTGTGGGGACCACCCGAGAGGCACAGGGACACTGGGATAGGTCCCACAGCACCATCTGCCTGTGCTACCCTCCTGCCTGGAGAGCCCAAGAGAGTCACAGAAACAGCTCCTATGAGCAGGAACCCCACAGACAGACCCCCACCCCTCTCCTGGCACAGGGGAGCCCCCCCTGCCCAGGCCTGCCCCAGCAGCCCCTGCAGTGGAGTCTGGCCAAGGGTGAAAATCAGCAAACAGTGACAGGCGAGTTAGTGGCCGAGTCATCTGGGGAGACACTAAACCAGGTCAATTTATAGAGTCTGGAAAAGACCCGGGGTGGCACATTTGCAATCTATAAATACCTTCAAGGGAACAACATAAATGAAAGGAGCCCCTGGTCTCCAGGCTGGCAGGACCAGGAGCGCTGGCTGGGAGCCAGGCTTGGTGCAGTACGGAGACAGGAGGAAGAAACCACAGAGAGCCGAGGCAGTGGAGGTGGCGGATGGGGCTGCAGGGGCATCCTCCCCTCTTCTCTGCTCCATTTTATTCATGTTCTGTGGATAAATAACAACTGAGTGTAGTAGGTGAGCAAGGCACGTTATGGGCTCGTTAAAGCCCTCGCTAAGTTGCCTCCTGGCTGTCCACGAGCCCATCACGGGAAGCTTTACAAGAGGGTTATCAGCTGCCATTATTAAAAACCAATTTGACATTATAAAAGATCTATACTGCTCGTTCAGCCACATTGATTTAGCTGTGTTAAGCCTTGGAAAACTGGAGCAAGAACCTTGATCTCTGCTGAAGCACGAAAAATTGGTGTTTGTGACACATCTCCGCTCTCGGGAAATCCAGTTTTGCAGCAGCGATGGGTTTTGAACAAATCCATAAAGCGCCGTGCCACGGTTGTTGGGGGGTGTTTTCCCAAGCAGCTGCAGTGTCAAACAGCTCTGGGAAACCTTGTTCCCTGTTTTGCAACATCCAGAAGGATCTCATTGAAGTCTGCCCAGCTCAAACCCACCTCCAGACACTTCTCCATCTGGTTCCAGTTCCTGGTGCCCTCCGGGAATGTTGGGAGGATGAGCTGCAGGCAGGTACAAGGACATCACCCAGGGAGCCCACAGGTCACTTTTATTCTCATCTTGAAACCTCCCTCTTGTCCTTTGAACAGCAGGGAGGGTTTGTGCAAAATAATCAGGGAAGTGCCTGGCACAAGAGAAGCTCTGGAGAAGCTCCCAAAAGTTTGGTGCCACACCCTGAGCGCTGAAAAAAAATGGCTTCATGTACCTGCTGCCTCCCTTGAGCACCTGAGGAGCAGAACAAGACCCTCCAGAGGCTGGAGAACTGCTCATGGCTGGGAATCTGCACAGGGACAAAGTTGTAGAAGGAGCTTAATGGAGCAGAAATATTCCTGACAAAGAGCATGGGGCACTTCTCCATTCACAGGTGTCCCCCTGTCACTCCAGCTTTGTACCTTCCTCCCCTCTTTGCTTTCATTCATCCACAGCTCCTGAAATATGAATTCAAGCCTTTTGGCTCAGCAAACCAAGCAGATTTCAAGAACGTGTCTCCTCTCCATTCCCACAAGCTGGGCTAAGCTTTGGGCATGAGGTGTCGCGGGGCGAAGCTGGGCGTGTCCCAATTTAGGAACACTGGAATGAAGCTCAGGACATGGCTGTTGTAAAAAACTCTCTCCTTAATTCTAATTTTGACTCCAGTATTTACAGATATGTACAGAGGTCAAGGGATTGGCTACACAGGTCACCACCCCTTCAACCTGGATGGTGGACATCACCATCAATCATTTCTTCTCTCACAGGAGAAGTGTGTAAACATTCTAAGAATAGACATTATTTACATGAAGGCTGCGTGAGAAAGTTCTGCAGAAAGACAAAAGACAGAAAACTCAGGGCAACAATGAGATACCAGACCTCTGGTAAATGCCCCCATCCCTCTCCTGCCCCATCCCCAAGGAAGCGGCGGCTGCCCCAGCACTGGAAGATTCCTTCCACAGCGGGCAGCAGCGTTCCCGCGGCGGGCAGGCAGCAGGGCAGGGTGGATCCATGGGGAGGCAGGGAAGCAGAATGCTGAGCTCAGCCTTGCAGGCTGACCCCGAACAAGCCGCTTGGCTTGGGCTGCAATTCCCTGCGGGAGGAGAAAGGCGTCACCACAGCATCGGTGACCATTCAGACCCTCGGAGCAGCACCTGGGAGGCTCCGCTCCTGCCGGTTTTTCCATAGGGAACCTCACTCGCTAACACACGAAGTGCAGCCCTAGAAATAAAGCCGGCGTCTCCTGATTAATTATTGGAGGGGGAGGCGAGGGAGGAGGGAGGCGGGGGAGGGAAGCTGAAGTGGCCAGTCAGCATCTGTTAGAAGTGTGAAGATAAATGGAAGGCGAGGGCAGGTCAGTGCGTACAAATCACTTCCATCCACAGGGAGCACCTCTGGGAGCTGTGTCATCGCGGGGGAGGCTGAGCAGGTCACTGGCAGGAGGCACCGAGGCTCACAGGAGCAGGTGCTCAGGGAATTGGCTCTGGCAGCACTCGGGGTATTCTCCAGCCTGCCGTGGACCAGCATTCCGCTCTCTCCAGCCCCACTGAGGCCCGTCAGCGCCTATGGACCTTCAGCAGGAGCTCCCCGCAACTCCAGTTGTCCTTGGCTGCCTTTGGGGCAGCATTGAAGCAGTGTGGAACCACGGCGGGGGGACAGGAACAAGCAGAGGGGAGCAGGAAACTGCTGGGGGGACCAGGAGCAGATGCTGCTTGCCTTGAAGGGGACAGCTTTCCCCAAAACCACCGGCCCCGTGTGGGCAGCAGCCTCCTTCCTCTCTCCAGAGCCCAGCTTCCAGTGCCTGCATCTTTCCCAACCCATCCAGCACAACCAGAAGAGCAACCTCAAAACAACAAGGCAGACCCTCCTCAGGGAAGCCCTTTTCTCTCCAATTTACCTGTCAGTTGTTTAGGGAGGATTATTGTATGTTTTTTTTTTCCCAGGCTTTTTTTTCCCCCTTCCCCAAAGAGTGGCTGGAGTTTCACACCGCCTGACAGCATCTCCCGCCTTTCCCACCCGTTCCCGAGTGGCAGGTTGCCAGATGGTGCCCCATTAGGTCACATTTGCTCATTGTTTGGCAAACAGGGCTTAATTCAAGTGCTGAGTTGACAGCTTGTTCTCCAAGACAATTTGCAAGTTGCAGTGTTGCAAATGCCAGCTTGGCTTTTCGGGAAATGTTATTTCAGCTGCCTTAAAGGGATAAAGTTCTCTTTGACTGAGGGGAAAAAAAAAAAAAAGGAAGAAAAGGGCCAAAGTGGGAGGCAGCAGAAAATGTTTTTAGCGGTTTTGATGTGGAAGGACCAGCAGTGTTGTTGGCAGATGTTCAGGAAGGGACTGTCATTCCCCATCAAGCAGAGACCCTTCATGTCCCATTCATCCCATCACTGAGGTCCTTCACAGTCCTAAAGAATGAGGTGCATTCCCAGTAAAACACAGCAATAAAATTTTGGTTTCTTTTGGAAAGGTTTCTGTAGGGGTACAGGTACACATCTCTCTGACGGCTCCCCTCCAAAACCTGTGGCTGTGGTCCCTAAATCCCCGAGGAAGGGGATGATGCTGAGAGCAAGTGCCTGTCCCATCTGAAATCAGGGACACTCTGGGTGTGCTGCCCCCAGCACTGTGACAGCTACACGTGGAGATGGCAAGAGACACAAAACAGCACCATGACAATGCTCTGTTTTCTTCAACAGGTGGGCAAAAAAGGGCCAGGTTATAAAGGAAGCCTCTGGTGACTTCTACGAAACCATCGTGGACCACACGTTCTTCTTCGAGCCGGTCTCCTGCGAGGTCACCAACGCCCTGGGCAGCACAAACATCAGCAGGACTGTGGATGTCTACTGTGAGTAACCTGTTGGCTTGAGTCTGGCCTCCAGGCTCAGCAGAGCTGCTGAAAATCAGCAGGAAGCAAACACCGCTCAGTCTGCCTTGCCCAGGGTGGCAGGACTTGCTGGGCTCTCCTGCAGCTCACGCTTTGTAAACGCTCCGGTGGTTGGACCTGTGATTTCCTTGCGAGCTTGTGGGGTGGTCAGTGGGGAGCTGGTCCCTCTGGAGTTGCAGCAGGCACCTGCCTGAGGCTTTTCTTTATTTGGGGCCCCTCAAGATGTGCCAGTGCTCCCTCTGCCCTGTTTGGTGTGAGGGTTTCTGGCTGGCAGAGCCCGTCACTAACTCCAGGTTCCTCTGGCAGTTGGGCCCAGGATGGCGACAGAACCACAGTCCCTCCTGGTCGACCTGGGCTCGGACGCCGTGTTCAACTGTGCCTGGACTGGGAACCCCTCCCTCACCATCGTCTGGATGAAGCGAGGCTCGGGCGTGGTAAGAGCAGCTGTGGGGCAGGGGAATGTCCAGGGCATGGGGTGCTGCAGGACACTTCCCATGGAGCAGAACCCACGTGGTCTGGGAGCTCCTGGCTGGATGAATGCTGGCTCTTCCAACTGCAAAGGGGTTCTGGGAGTGGGGGAATTTATTTCCATGATGATGGACAGAAGGGTAGAACCAGAGCATCACTCAACACCTCACTGATGAGGAGCAGATCTGCAATTCACCTGCACGTGGTTCCTTCTGGGATGGTCCGACGTGGCATTGTCCTTTCTGGGGTGGCTTTTCCTGGCATGGTCTTCGCAGGGATGGACCTTTCCAGGATAGACCTTCATGGGATGTGTGGGCCTGAGAGAATTTTAGCCTGCTTAGCAGCTGCTAACATTTTTCCCAAGGAAAAATTTCTCAAGAAAGTTTTCTCAAATCAATCTTGGTAAACAACTATCCTTTCTCAAAACAATCTTTGTCCAGCGGGTGCTTTCTGTTTTTGTAGTTTAACCAATGGCATTAAAGAGGTGTCATTTCTATTCACCGATCATGTCTGTATCAGAACACTTTATAAAAGGTAGTAAGAGTTAGAGAATGTAGAGCCTTCTTTTTCTATACCTTTTGCCTTCTGAATTATTTGGAATGTTTTGTGTCCTACAGTGACAGGATGGACCTTCCTGGGATGGTCCTTTCTGCCCCCAGGCCTGGGATCTCACATCCCTGCATGTTCACCCCAGCACTCCCTGCTGTGGACTGGATCCTGCTCCAGGGAGGAGCCTGGATCTCTCCCAGCTGACTTCCCCACTTCTCTTTTGTACTGAAAGTCGTAAGGAGCTTTGCCAATCATAATCAGAGCTCAGTCAGCCCCGGGAGGCAGGAGATGCTCTGATTCCTCTTTACAGACAGGAGGGCTGAGCAAAGCCACGGGAAAAAGCTAAAGGAGGGCTGAGATGTGGAACTCACTCAGAAGCACACACAGCTTTGGGTTTGAAAAGCATGTCCCAGCTTCACCCGGGCAGATCTGTGGATGAGGAAACGCTGCTGTTTCAGCTCAGGGATGTAATTGGAGAGCTGGACCCCCACGGAGGGGCTGAGTCCTCTCCTCCTCTGGGGACTCTGAGGCATTAACTGCTGGGGTGTTTTTTCCAAGCCATAATAACCTTGGTGAAGGCCATCTCCTGGGAAGAAATTATAGACTTGGGAGAGCTGAATCAGTAAAGGAATCCCAGTGGGTCAGTAATTCCTGGGTGGTTTCCCATCCCACAGCTGCCGTGGCTGTTTCTCCGGGTTATCCCTGGAGACTCTCAGACACTGACAGTTCTTCCACTGCCTCAGGGTGGCTGCAGGAGCTGGAAACAAGAGCAGCCTCACCCTCCTGCCCCAGCCCCCCATCAGGGCTTACCTTTGCTACCCAGCAGTGCCCAGGCACAGCCACCTTCTCCCTTTTTATCTGACTCCCTCCAGCTGAGTTCCATCATGTTGGAACTTCTTGGAGCAGAATGAAGGAGATGATTCTGCCCTCCCACTATGCCTCCATGGGACCCCATCTGCAGTGCTGTGTCCAGCCCTGGGGCCCCCAACTACAGAAGGACTTGGAGCTCTGGAGCGAGTCCAGAGGAGTCCACGGAGATGCCTCAAAGGCTGAGGCCCCTCTGCTCTGGAGCCAGGCTGGGAGAGCTGGGGATTTTCATCTGGAGAGGAGAAGCTCCAGGGAGAGCTCAGAGCCCCTGCCAGGGGCTAAAGGGGCTCCAGGAGCTGGACAGGGACTTGGGACAAGGGTCTGAAGTGACAGAACAAGAGGGAAGGGCTCTCACTGCCAGAGGGCAGGGATGGATGGGATATTGAGGAGAAATTCTTCTCTGTGAGAGTGGTGAGGCCCTGGCACAGGGTGCCCAGAGCAGCTGTGGCTGCCCCATGAGTAGAAGTGTCCAAGGCCAGGTTGGAAAGGGCTTGGAGCCACCTGGGATAGGGGAAGGTGTTCCTGCTCATGGCAGGGGGTTGGAATGAGATGTGTTCCAGGTGTTCAAGGTCCCTTCCAAGCCAAACAATTCCATGATTCTGTGATCTCAGGACACACCCTCCAGCTGGAGTAACCCAGCAGAGATGGTTGTGCTGGTCATTTTCCCAGAGGGATGCTGGCAGAGGATACTGCTCTGCAAAGCCATCAGCCCCCAGCCACCCCAGTGGGATCTGGGATCACGGCCGCTTCTTCCCCAGCCCCTCTGTTTTCAGAGCCAGGTTGAAGTATCTCAAGATTGCCTTCTTTTCTCCTTTTTTCACAAAAAGGAAGCAAGTCAGAGACCAAAGAGAGGTTGAGGCCAAGTAAACACAAGTATTTTTATGGCTAACTCTGCAATCGATGCTAACACAGGGTTTAAAAGGGATCTGACCCTCTGTGCCTCTGCCTCGTGCCGGGTTAGGGCTGAGACTCCCACCTGGCCACAGGGAGACCCAGATCCACATCCAACCACGGCATCATCCCTGATTCCTGGAGCTGTGGGGGCAGCGACCAGCAGCGCCAGAGGCTCACCCAGCACTGGGTGCTGAGGAGGAGGAGAGAAGCTGGGCTGTGACCTGCAGAGCCCTCGGGGAGAAAGCCAAGGGCAACTGGAGGAGTTCTCTCCCAGCCATTGCTCCAGACACCACTCTCTGTTTGAGATCTGCCATGGTTTTTTCCAAACCCAGCAGCGCCAAGATCCTGCTGACAGCCTCAGCCAGATCCCTCAGCTTCTGTGCTTTTCCAGGTTTAATAAAGCTGCTCATTGCACAGCAGGGCAGGGCTGAGGAACCATCAGCCAGTCCATAGCAGGGGCTGGCCAAAGCCAGCTGAGATTTCCCTGGGTATCCAGACCCCGCTCCAAGGTGTCTGCCACCTCTGCCACCACTTCTGGGCTAAAAATCCCTGAAACAATCCCAGCAGCCTCCCCTGTGCCTGTGAATGTGGAGGTGCAAGTATGGAATGTGGTTCTCTCTGAGGTTTTTCTGCCTATGTCATCCAGAAAACCACCAAAATTTTTGTTTTGTATCTTAAACTTGCAAAACCGGAGTTTGCAAAAATTCAAATGAATAGGAACAGGATTTCTAAATCCCAAATCACCCCAAAAAACGGTGATGTTTCTTTATTCTTTTGATGCCTTGGGAAGGCTGACCTGGAACAAAGACTGAACAGAGGTAGAGAATAAAGTAGAGATTTATTGAATTTCAATTCAATTTACTGAAGGGTCCTTAAGGAGACACCCTGGGCAGGACAAGAGCCTGACCAGGGCTACACCCAAGGTGGACTTAAACTGGTCACAAAATGGACAAGTAGTCATGAAGTCTCACACTTTTATAAGTTTTCATCTATTTACATATTGGGGTTTAATTGTCCAATTACAGCTTTGGGTGGTGAATCCTCATTCTTCTTGTTTTCTTTCTCCAGTCCACCATTGTTTGGGCTTAAAAGTTGTCCTTGGTGTGCAGCAGGAAAAGGATTTGTTTTGTCTACCTGCTCTGTGAAGAGAGCTGACCAACACTTAATAATGAGGCTCAGAACTGCACCCCTGGGCAGCACAGAATCTGAAAAACATGAAAGCTAAAACTTAAGGCATCACTTTGGTCAAACAGCAGTAAGTGATTATTTCCGTGCAATGCCAGACTTTGGGCTCATCCATTTGGCTTTCCCAAGGACACTCAGGAGCTGGTGACACGGTTCTTGTCACTCGGGTAATTTGTTTCGTCTGTAACTTCTCACGGCCCACCTGAGAGCCCCCTTCCTCTCTTTCAGGTCCTGAGCAATGAGAACAAGCTGATCCTGAAGTCGGTCCGCCAGGAAGACGCCGGGAAATACGTGTGCCGAGCCGTGGTGCCGCGGGTGGGCGCGGGGGAGCGGGAGGTGACGCTCACCGTCAACGGTACCTCCTGCTTCCCTCCTCCATCCCTTCCCTCCATCCATTCCCTCCTGTTTCCCTCCTCCATCCACTCCCTCCTGCTTCCCTCCTCCATCCCTTCCCTCCATCCATTCCCTCCTGCTTCCCTCCCTCTATTCCTTCCTGCTGCCCTTCCACCATTCATTTCTTCCTGCTTCCACCATTCCCTTCCTGCCCTGATCCTCTTGCTCTGACAGCTCCTCTTCCCAAATTATCCCCTCAGATAATTCCTTTTGGAGCAAATCCCACCCCTAGCTGGATAAGGGATCCAGGCAATTGCACTAAAGTAGATTTTGCATTATTTTGCCTGGAAATGCACAATTTAAAGCAAAAAAAAAAAAAAATCTACATTTGCTCAGCCCCGCACAGTTCCTTATTATCAACAGGGGTTCATTGAGTAGTTGGGAGCTGGCAGCTTTAAATCTTTAATAGATTAATCTTGCAAAACCCTCGCAAGGTCGGAGAGTGCTGTTGTCTCTGTTGTACACCTGGAGAGCTGGGAATTGAGTCTGGATCCAAGACCAGCAGCCTAATCACTCTCCCCAGCCCACATGAGGATACCTGGGAGGATTCCTGTGAGGATACTCGTGAACATTTCTGCCCAGGATTTCTGTCAGCATTTCTGTCAGCATTTCTGATACCTCCATGGCTGCTTGGGGCTCATCCAGCACTGTGTCAGGATGTGCCCTGGACTCACACCCAGAGCTCTGGAGTTTAATGATGCCCTGGCCAGGACCTCGCAGCAGCTGGTAACAAATTTCAGCACAAATAGGGCAGGGAAAGAGCCAGGCAGGCTGCAAGTGGTGTAAGCAGAGGATGAATTTTGCATTGTCTCTCACCTGCATGACAAACTGGCAGGTTTCACTCCCCACTCACTGTCACAAGAGATGAACATAAGCAGGAGGCAGCTCAGGCAAGCATTGATTTCAAACACAGATAATGCAGATGGTGGTTGCCCCAGTTCCCGGGAAAGATTCAGGGACAGGCTGGACAGAGCTCTGATCAACCTGATCGAGCTGAAGATGTCCCTGTCGTGGCAAGGGGGTGGACTGGATGACCTTTAAAGGTCACTTCCCACCCAAACTATTCCATGTTTCTATAATCCTAGAAAAGGAAGCCAAGGGCAACACAGCAGGGACTGAAAACCAACCACTCCCTCGACTTGGACTCTGCTCCTCGGCGCCTTCAATCTCCTTCCACAGCAGCTGCTGGGTTTTAATTACAATTAAATGAGCTCATGGAAAACAAAGCAACAAATTAGCACAAAGAACATGCTCCTTCCCTGACACCTACCAGGCACAGGGATGCCCTGAGAGCAGAGCAGAGCTCCCCACAGGCTCGGGGCATTCAGAGCATGCAGCACTGACTGGAAAAGTCTCTCTCCAGCAACTTTATCTTTTTCCCCTCTGCTTATGCCTGGGGAAACTGATGGGGAGCAAATGAAATCCATGCATGGGGCTCACTGCTCAGCCTTGAGCATCTCCCAGGAACTGCCTGCCTCGGGGTTTTGGTGACAACACTGGGACGTGTCACCACAGGTGTTGGACCAAGGGAGAATCCCACACCTCCGGGTCAGGATGGTGTCCTGGCCCTCCAAGTGAGGAGAACCGAGCCCCTGAGCAGCATCCCCACATCCAACACCCTCCAAGACCCGGGGCTGACAGCCTGTCCTGCAGCAGGAGCAGCGTTCCAGCTCCGGAGCACGGCACAGTGTGTCTAATCCAGCTAATGAATTCTGCTGGAAGCCTGTTCTGATGTAATTCAAGGGGGAAGTTGAATGCCTCATATTTTGAAGTGATTTTAAATCGAGAGGGTAATACAATTGTCTTGGTAGCAGCAGATGCCTCCCTCTGTCACAGAAAAGTCAGGCACTGAGAAGTTGTGTTCTGGGGTGGCTGCGCTGCCCCTGCTCAGGGCACATGGACCTTTGGAGGGCTGATCCATTCCATAGAGCACAGGGATCCCAACTGAGAGATCACCCCACCCACCCCGAATCTGTGGCACATCCACTCCCAAAACTGTTGAAAATCACGGCAGGATGATGTTGGGGTGGAAGAGCATCATCCTGCCCTTCCCAGGAGCCTCCCCAGACAGGGCTGTGGTTGCAGAGCAGCCCAGTCCCATGCCAGAGCCAAGGCTGCCAGCCTGCAGGGAAGCAGATAGGATTCAGAGTCTGGTGAGTGGGAAGGAGGATTATGCAAAGCAGCAGCATTTGGCAGGGCAGAGCGGCAGAGGCTCGAGGGAAGGGAGGAACTTGGTGCCATCATAAATCAGCAGCAGCTGGATTTACACCCAAAGCCTCTCGATGCTCTTGGCTGCACCCAGCCTGGTCGCAGCTCCCACCCCAGCAGGAGCCCCCCAAGGTCACCTTCACAGGCAGATCACCAGCAGTCCCATCTGTCACTGCACCATCCGGGCTTGGCAGGGGCTGCTGAGCAGGGACCACCACCCCTGCCCGCCTTGTTCTGCAAGAGAAGTTTGTTGGAAGGACTGGACAACTCCAGGTGACTAATTCAGGATGGAATTTGCTGGGAATTCACCCCAACAAGGAAGTCAGGCATGTCCCAAGAGCTGGGAGCAGGGCAGGGGCTGACCTGCCACCCCGCTTGGTCAGGAGCACATCATGGTGTCGGGAAGTGCTCAAGGCCAGGTTGGAACAACCTGGGAGGTGTCTCTGCCCGTGGTAGCAGATCTGGAATGATTTGGGTTTTAAAGTCTTTTCCAACCCAAATCATTCTGTGATGTTCCTTTGCAATACCAGGCAGAACCAGCCAGCCCAAGACTTCTGCAGGAAGCAAGGAGTTAAACAAAACTCTCCTGCCAAATCATTTTGAGTGCTTGGGAGAAAGGTTCAGATGGACTTGAGCAGACTGGAGAAGCCAAGGCCATCCTATCCTTTCATCCCTGAAGTCTCCCACCTCAGACTTCTCTTTTGTGTGAGCTGCCAGGACCGCACAAATAAATTGGCACTGAGGTGCTAAAAATAACCTCCACCAATAGCTCCATCATTTATATCCATAGCAACATTGCTTAGAGCCTTTTCCCTGCCTGTGGGCTGTCTCACACTCGGCGCTGAATGCCAAGCTGGAGATTGGCAGCTTTCATAAGGAGCCAGAGCCTGGTGGAGAATCAAACGCCGGCCCTGAATGCGAAGAGGCTGCAACTTCATGCTATTATTTCTGGGCATGTTCATCTCACAAATAGTCTTTAGTCATCCACTATTATCATGATCATAAGCCTTCGACTCTGAACTCCTGAAGCAATAATAAAAGCCAAAGCCACTGGCATTTGTGCCATTTAAAATCCACTTGCCTTGGGGAAAATGATCCTTTTAATGATTATTAAGCCATTTTTCTCTGGCGTCACCCAGTCTTGGAGCACTTCCAGAATTTATAAGTAACACACAACCATCAAAATGGAAAGGAGGTGGTTCTTTTTATTACTGTTTAGGCCTGGCCTGCAGATCCCATCACTGCTCTTGCCTCTGCTGGCTTTGGAATCATCAGGTGGGCAGGAGCATCAGTGACCACGGGAGGCTCCTCAGGCAAAGCAGGGAGTCACCTCTGCTGAGACCCTTCAGAGAGCTGAGCTTTCAGCGATGGATAAACGAGAACTCACATCTTCGGATCGTGCCTAGAACAACATCTTGAGCATTTAGAGAGAAAAACACAACAAAATGTCTTTTTTTTTCTTTCTTTCTTTCTTCGAACAAAAAGGGCACAACAGTTTCCACTGCTGCACTGCTATGCCCATTACAGAAAAACAAGTCCTGACCTTCACGCCCAGCTCCTGCTATTCCTGATGTTGATGGCGGCTCCCTTCCAGTAGTAATTTCCTGAGCTGCCACAACTGTGGTCACTGGTCAGTGAATTGTGCTTCAATGAGCTTGTTTTCCATCCATCTCCCCTTGGAGCAGTGTAAGGAAGCAGGGACAGGGCTGTGCCTCAGTGGGAAGTGTGTGGGGAGTGTGCAAGTTTGATGCAGGAAGGGGTTACTGGGACCGTTCCAAAAGGCAGCTGTATGTGCAAATGCCCAAGAGTGAAGGATTTAGCATTTTGGTACATTTTTTGTGCATTGTTGAAATTTATAAATGGGTGGTTTGAATGAGAATCAGGCAGGAATACCCAGGCAAGTCTTTCTCCCCACTTTACTCCAAATCCCTGAGACTTTTTTTTTTTTTGAAGGAACATGTCAGGTGCAGGGCAGGGAGGTGGGGAAATTGGAAAAAAATCCACAAAGCTGTCTTACTGATAAACCCAGTGATGTACTCCAAACCAGGTATGACAACCCTGAGTGAACACTCGAAGTTCCAGAGCTGGAGCAGGGGGAGCCCTGACAGCCCCTGCCACCCCTCTCTCCCTGCCCTGCAGCTGAGCTGTGGCTGTTTTCTTTTCTGCCAGCAGCAAGCCACTCATGGAAATGCAAATCTGCTTTAATTAAGGAGGTTAATAAACAGCAATTGGGATCCCAGCTCTTGTGCTGCTCCCCTGGGGTGATCAGAGCTGTTAGAAGAGTGAGGGACATGCTGATCTCACCAAGCCATGCTCTCCTCTCCCACCCCTTCTTCCAATCACAGGATGTTCACCAAGGCAGGACAAGGACATTTCCCATCCCAAGCTGATTCAGCTGGTGTTTGGCTCAGGAAGAGCCTTTCCTACCCTTTCTCCTTGGCTCCTTTCATGATCCACATGGCACAGGAGAGCACAGCTGATGAGTGTCAAGGTTTTCCAGTAGAAACTTCACCAACATCTTCCTTAATGCCCTGGAGAGCAATCAATTTAATGGTTGCTTAATGAATCTGGGAGAGCACAGAAGAGGGACACCAGGTGGGATTGGGATCCTGCTTGGCTTTTGCAGCAAACAGCCCTTCTCAGAGCCAGACTCACTAAGGAGATGGGAATAGGACCTTTTACACCAGGGATGGGGGTACAGAGATGGGGGACCCTGGTGCTTTGTACCCAGGGTCAAAGACCCAGCAGAGCCCAAAGCCTCCACTCAATGTTCTCCATCACAGGAGGTGATGGGGCTGTTTCTCCATCCCTGCCCTTCAGAGATGGACCCCAATATCCATCCGGGGCTCCCCTAACACCCCCCATCCCCACCAGCCCCATGGGGTGCCAGCAGCCTCTCCTGTCTCCGCAGGGCCCCCCATTATCTCCAGCACCCAGACCCAGCACGCCCTGCACGGCCAGAAGGGGCAGATCAAGTGTTTCATCCGCAGCACTCCGCCACCAGATCGAATCGTGAGTATCACCCTGGGGCACGGCGGGTGCCTGGAACACCCCGGGGTGCCCCGGGCTCACCCCTCTCTTGTTTGGCAGGCTTGGTCCTGGAAGGAGAACGTCCTGGAATCTGGGACCTCCGGGCGCTACACGGTGGAGACGGTGAGCACCGATGAGGGGGTCATCTCCACACTGACCATCAGCAACATCGTCCGGGCTGATTTCCAAACCATCTACAACTGCACTGCCTGGAACAGCTTCGGCTCCGACACGGAGATCATCCGGCTCAAGGAGCAAGGTGGGCACTGCTGGGGAGCTGCTGGGGGCTGGTGGGCAGCGGGGATTAGCACCTGGCTGGGCTGTGGCAGTGGGGAGATGCTATGAGAGGTGCTCAGGAGAGTTCTTGGGATGCCAAAGAGGAGATTAGGAAGGATGGTGACAAGGCTCCAGCTGTGCTAGCTGCAGGATTGCGTCCTTAGGGCACATGGTCTTGGTAAAGGGGCAGGAGGAGGGACAAGCCCTGTAAAGCCTCTCCTTGATAGGGTATTCCTGATGTTCCCTGTCCTGCTAACGCTGGAGGGCAGGGGCTGATCCTGCACCCCTTACTCCCTGTCCCACAGTACAAGGTGATGTCACTGCCCCAGGCTGGAGGATCATTTTTAGCCTTGCAGAAACAGGAGTGGCTGCTCCCAGCAGACCCCACTGCTCCACGGAGATGGGAGTGAGCGGCAGGAAGGCATCTGGGCTGGTGGCAACTCTCCATCCCGGCCACCAGCCACAATGCCAGCATGTCCTACAGGGCTGGGCTCACACACCCGGCAATTCCCAGGGGATGGCCAGGGAAATTCCACTCTCGGGGCTCTCCCCAGCAGGGGAGGGAGACGGCTTATGTAAGGAATGCTTAGCTCCTGGAGGAACTCCAGTTCTCCTCTATTTTATTAAATGCCAGGGCAGGCAGGTGGATTGTTCTCATTAAGCCGTGATTTATAGGCAAGACTGGCGTCCAGATTAAATCAGAGCTAAATGAACCCCTTAAAATTAGCCTTGGGCTTCTTCCAATGCAAACAGAGCCAGTGGTTTTTCCAGGTCGTCTGCCAGTCAGCGGGAGCGCTCGGCGGCGAGCCTGGGTCCCGGCGGAGGGTGGCCGGGCAGCCCCGCCGGCTCCCAGCTCACAGCCAGGCGTCCCTGCGAGGCCACACCAGGGGACAGCCCTGCCCGGGCAGGGGACAGAACAGTGTGGCAGAGGGGACAGCCCTGCCCAGAGCAGGGGGACACTGCAGGGTGGCAGAGGGGACAGCCCTGCCCAGACCAAGGGACAGCCCTGCCCAGTCCAGGGGACAGCGCAGGGTGGCAGAGGGGACAGCCCTGCCCAGAGCAGGGGGACAGCACAGTGTGGCAAAGGCGACAGCCCTGCCCAGGCCAGGGGACACCGCAGGGTGGCAGAGGGGACAGCTCTGCCCAGGCCAAGGGACAGCCCTGCCCAGGCCAGGGAACACCACAGGGTGGCAGAGGGGACAGCCCTGCCCAGGCCAGGGGACACCGCAGGGTGGCAGGGGCCGTCCCCTTCACGGGGCCCGCCCCGGAGCAGAGCCGAGGGCCGAGCGCTCAGCAAGGCTGCGGTGGGCGTGTGGGCTGTGCAAGGCTGTGGACACTTGCTTTATTTTCAAACAGGTACGGAAATGAAATCAGGAGCTGGTATTCAAGCAGGTATGGAAATCATGAGCTGACGGTGAATGTGAATTGTCCCCAGCCATTACCACACCTCAGGGCCTGGCGTCCTCCTCCTGGCCCGGCAGCTTTCCATAGGGCAGGCAGGGCAGGAAGGGGAGCAGGGAAGCTGCAGGGCAGTGACTGGGGCAGGACTGGGAAGCTGGAGTGGTCCAGTCCCCCCAGGCACTGACACACTCTGGAAACCAGCACTTTCTTTGCCCCAGCTCCCCAGTCACTGGGAGGGGGATGCTGTTACTCAGGCATGTTTAAAATGTTGTGGAAGTCCCATAGAGTGCTCCTTTGGGACAAAAGCAAAGAGGGGAAAGTACAAGTTTCCAGGGTCATTTGCAGACATCAGCTTGGTTCAGCACAGTGGGAGAGTGGTGGCCACCATCAACTGGCACCAGAGCAGGTTTGGATGGATCTTGGGGCAGGTGCTGCGGGATGTGCTGCCCTTGTGATTCCTCATCCTGTGCCCCAGACGGGATTTCTGAGGGAGCCAGCAATCTGCCCCTCCTCAGCTCACCCATCCCTACAGGACAGATTACCATCCCCATCATTCTGTCACTGCCCCTTTGCAGTTACCTTTATCCCAGACCAGGAGAGCCCTGGACATTTTCCCCATTCCCTGCATGATTCTTCATCATCTTCATCCCCATCACCACCTGCTTCTCTCTGAGCTCTGCCCTGCAGATACCATTCCCCAAAGCTGAGAGCCAGCCAGCCCCCCAGGCCCTCCAGGCTCCTCTCTCTCCATATTCCCCTGGGAAGGCTGAAAAAATCCCATGAGGAACTACCACTGTAGGCAGGAGCACTGCCTAGCAGGTGGCCCCAGAAAATCCTGGTTTCTTTGTGCCACGGCTCAGCTGCTGTGTTGGAGGGTGCTGATTTTAGGGTGCTGATTTTAGGGTGCTGATTTTAGGGTGCTGATTTTAGGGTGAGCTGGACCCAGCTGCAGCCACTGTTCCCTGAGCTCCAGCTCGAGGCAGCAGAGGACTGAGGGGATTTGCCTTTTCACCACCTGGGCACTCTCAGAGGTTTGGTGATGGATTGGTTCAGTGTCACTTGAGTCGTGTCACCAGTGGCCCAGCTTGAGTGACGTGTGACACACCAAGGGACCAGCAGGCCCAAGCAGGAAATCCATGAGCAAACCATGAAGTGAGAAACATGGGTTCTTTTTTGATCAAGTGTGAGCAGATCCTAAACTCAATCAGCACCACATGTTTATCAGCCTGCAGTTCCCAGATTAGGGCTCAGGACCCAGGAGCTCCACAGCCATGGCTTGAGGGTCCCATGAAGTGGCTTTAGAGCTCCCCTGTCCCAGGGGAGTGTAAACAAGGAAACTGCAAACCCCTTGCTGACGACACGGTGGATGCTGGTGGAATGACAGTGCCCCCAGTCCCACCAGCAGGGGTTTGTCCCCCTTGGGAAGGATGAAAGGCACAGATGGGATCTGTGATCTCAGGTCCAGGATGAAATCCATGCCCAACCCCAGCTCCACATCAGTGGGCAATGGGAAATGGTTCCTGTATCACCCAGTCAAGTGATAATCTCTGGGCTCTGCTTCTCAGCTGGGTCACCCTCAGCTGGGACACCCCCTGTGTCCCCAGGGTCCAGCAGCATTCATGTCCCCCATCTGCACACACCTCTGAGGAGAACCACCTCTCTGCAGACATTTTTCCATAAATCCATCCCATCCATTTCCAAGGCAAGGGCTCCAAGGAGAAAACACCTTCCAAGGAGGTGTCCAGGAAAGTTGGAGGACACACCCACCCACCTTATCTGCTCATCCCAGACAGGGTTATCCCTCTTTTGGTTCACAAGATCCTACAGAGTGCTTAGAAAGAGAAGGAATGGGGACCTAGAGGTACCTGCAGCTTTAGGGGAGAGGGTCTTTGGGATGCAGCTTTATCATCCCAGCCAAGGAAGGCAATCTGTGGTACCCCCAGCTGTGGTGTCCCACAGTGTGAGAGCTGCCCCGAGCTGCCCCTCCTTAATCCAACCCCACACTCACTGTAAAGTCAGAGCTGTGCCTGGAGGAACTGGAGAGACAGAGCAGGAAGATAACAAGGCTTTGGGGCCCCAAACCTGACCCTCTCACCAGAAATGTGATTTTCCACTGTGCCTCCACACCTCACAAGCTGCTGCCAGGGCCTGCGTAGATAAATCAGCTTTGCTGGCCGAGCCACAGCCCAAAATCCTCCCCAGGAACTTGGTGACAGGGTTCTTGTAGGCAGAAGGACATGAGGATGCATCCCCTGCTCTGCCTCCCACAGACCCTGCCCACACAACCCCACCCTGCAGTGCTCAGCCCCGGCATGGGCCATCCCTCCTGTCCCAGGCTTTGCAGCACCCTCAGGGATTTGGGAAGGATGACAGTTGATAAGCCACAGGAGAAGGCAGGAAATTGGGATATAAAATAGGCAGGGGCTGTGAACGATGGCTTGGGTTAAGTCATCCATCAGCCTGCTCGGTTGTCATTTCTCTTTCTTAATAATATTAACACACGGTCTTCTATTGCACTTCATCCTTTAGAGAAGCTCATTCATTAACCCACAGGACACTAACAAGAGCAGTTGCCAATCTGCTCCTCTGGCTCCCCCCTCCTCTCCTCCCAGGGTAAACTGAGGCACAGAACGAGCAGGGTTGTACAATCTGCAGCCCGTGCCAACATCGCCACGCAGGGATGGGGAGCAGGGAAGGAAAAACCCCCAAAACCCTCCCCAGGCTCATCCCTGAGCCTCTTGCCAGTAGCCAGGGGTGGGTCCCTGAGGGAAAAGCCCCCTGTGTGACCTTCATCCCGCTTCATGCTTCCTCTCCTTCCTCCCGCAGAGTCGGTGCCGATGGCGGTGATCATCGGGGTGGCCGTGGGGGCCGGCGTGGCGTTCCTGGTGCTGATGGCCACCATCGTCGCCTTCTGCTGCGCCCGCTCCCAGAGGAGTAAGTGTCACCCCCCCCTCGCTGCATCCCTTTGGGAGGGCTGGGGAGAGAACTCTGGGGAGAGGGTGAATCCCGTGGAGCAGGGAGGAATCAGGGCCTGGGTTTAGTGGCACAGTTTACTGAATTTACTGCTCCGCACGAGCTGCTTCTCCTGTTGATCCACCAAGTGTTTGCTGCAAATGGCAGCCCTGTGGGAAAAGGGAAGGGTTGGTGGAAAACATGCCAGGGTGGCTGCTGTTAGCAGCACAGGCAGCTCAGGAGGTGTGCAGGAGACCTCTTAAGCTCCCCCTTGGAGAAATCCTGAGGTCCAGGAGGGAGAAGCATCCTCACTATGCCATATCGGTGCTTAAATACCCTCCACAGTTCTGCTTCTGTTTTAATTCCAATTTTCCTGACACGCATATTCCTGGCAGGAATGACAGCCAGCAGAGGGGTTTTTCATGGGACTTGTGCATTTTGGAGTCTGGCCGCACTGGGAATACAAGTTAAAGTGACATTAGAGACACAGGTAGAGGAGGAGGAGGAGGGGGAAGCAGTGTCTGGCCTCGTTAAAAAGACACCGGGAAATTAAAGGAGGATTGTTGGGTCCATGAAAAGGCACCAAACCAGGAGGGAGAGGAGTGTGATTGTCTAGAGCACTCCAAGCCTCTGGGGAGAGGAGGAGATCCTTGGCGCTGCTCCCGGCTGGTGAGACGCGTGGTGCGGATTCCGGGATGCCAAACCCTCCACGTGTGTGCCAGAAAACCCAGTTGTTGTTCTTTTATTTTTTCCCCCCTTGATGCTTTACAAAGCCATCAAAGACACCAGGCTGCTTGTGGATTCAGTGAGGACACACGGCCCCCCACTGCAGAAATGTGTTTAATTTTCAGCGTGATAATGATGCCTCTCCCTGTTTTATCCCATTTTTTCTTTGAACTCTCACAGCCTCCATTAGCAAGAATTAATGAATTGAATAGGGGAAGTCATTTATCTTTCTTTTTGGGGAAGCACTGCTGATGGACAGGACCCCAAACCAGGCCAGTTTGATGTCGTGGAGGTCATTTGGCAGCAAGCACCTGAAGGAAGCAGGGCCAAGCCATCTTCCCATGCCCATGGGCTGTTTTTTCCCCATGCCATATCCTTCAGAAAAACAGAGAGCATGTGGTTCATTATTTTTCTCTCGTTTGATGGAACCAGATGGTGCAGGGCTCTTTACAGGACCCACGATTTCACAGGAACGCCATGACAACAGATCCCAGACGTGGTGAAAACACCAGGATTTAGACCCTCACAAGCTGGAGGCATGCAAGGATAGGCTGCTCTTCCAGGGGAAAGCCAGGAGGGGACAAGGCCATCCCAGCCAAATGCCTTCTGTTATTTATCCCATTGATAAATCAGGAAGAAGAGGCATTTTCCTCACCAGGGCAGGGAAGATAGGTTCTGAAAAGGGGGCACTGGGGGCATGGTGGTAGGTTTCTCCACTGTGCTTCTGGTGCTGTCCTGTTCAGAAAAGGGTTTTGGCTCTCTAATACACCAGAAGCTGCTGGGTCTGGGCATCTTCCCTACTCTGCTGCTCCTCGGGCAGTGTGATTCCCTGGGGAGAGGTCAGCAGCATCCCCAGGCCAGGGCAGGGGTCCCTGTGCTCCCTACAAGGCTTCTTTGCCACTTCACTGTGGGATCAGAATAAGTAAGAGATCACCCAAGAGATCAGCAAAGATCCCTGCCCTGGATCTCCCAAAACCTTATGGGAAGGGAAGAGCCAGACCCAGCTGGGGACAGCAGCAAATCCAGAGGGCAAGTGGGATTCCCCAGCCTGAGATCCTTGCATGGGGTGCTGGTGGCACTGAGGCCACTCAGTCCCCCTTCTCCTGGCTCCAAAAGCCACTGGAAGCTACTAAAACACAGTCTGCCCTTGGGTTTGGGGGCTACTGGGAGCATCAGCAGCTGAACCAGACCCCAGTGGCACTCAGGGTGCAGAACCCTGCAGGGAAGGACTTGGATGTCCCAGCTGGATGGGCTTTTACCCCAGTTTTGAGGTGCTGATGCTAACTGAGTGCTGTGGCCACTGTCTCGGTGGCAGGAGGGTGGGAACACCAGGCTGAAAGGTGAGGAAAGGAATTCCATCACTGTTAGTGGGGTGCAATGTGCAGAGTTATTACAGAGATCAGCTCAGGAACCGACAGAGAGAGCACTTGGATATCAGGAGAAGGACTCATTTCCTGCTGGGATGACTGCAGATTCCTCTCCTAAGACAAACACTGGAGCGTTGTGCCATCATTTACAACAACAACCTGGTGCAGGCTGCAGGAACAGTTGTGTCAAGGGGACACAGTGACCCAGCAGTAACTCTGGAGAAGGAATCTCCTGACCCAGCCACCGACCACGGCCAACAGCAATGGGGGAGGCAATTCCTGACCGTGTTTTGGGAAAATGCAGCAAAATAAAAAGGACCAGGTGCAGACACACCGAGCCTGGAGGCTCTGGAAAAGAAAACACATTTAATGCACATCTGTTGTTATATCTTCAGTGACTTAACAGCCCAGAGTTATGTAAGGGGGAACACTCCTGGGAGAGGAGCTGCAAGACACTGATTAGCTTCTCCTTGTGATTAAAGACAGAGGCTCCAGCACCAGGAACGTGGTCCCAGCAGGACAACACCGAAAAAATAAGCTGTAGTAACTTCCCAGTGAAAGGCTTTGCCTTGTTCCCTGAGACTTGGAGAGGTCTGGGGGCTGCGGGTGTGGAGGACAAGGGATGCCGGGAGAGATGAATTCAAGGACAGAGCTTGGAGCTGGTGTGGGTTACATCATTCAGTTTGGTTTAGAGATAAAACTCCCAAGGGGTCCAGCCTTTCCTGGACTGATCCCCACAAGCCTGGCTTGGCAGGGCACTGCTGCATCCGTCAGCTGGAGGTAGATCTGACAAACCAGCGGTTCAAGGCAGTTTTTGGGCTGGCACAGCCATCCTGGGAGGTGAGAGCCAGATCTGTGGCTCGGGGCCGGCTTCAAAGCTGTTGAGGTCTCGCTGCTCAGATTTGCCTCCATCTCTGCTTTTCATCTCGGCTTTGCGCCGCCGTTCTGCTCCTGCTGCTCCACGTCTGTGGTTTAATTCTGCTGAAATGACTTGCTCAAAGCACGCCTGACACCTTCAGGGAAGGCAGGGAGTCTCTCCAGGAATGATTCTCTCTTCTCTCATTGTCATTTCCAGGCTGCTTGGAGATGATAAAACCCTCCCTGGCTACATCCGTGTTCATTGCTTGGCCTTTTCCATGTGTTGTCTGCACCCTAGACTGGGGGAGGCTTTTCTCAGGGGTTCCCAGTGCCTGGGCAGAGCTGGTCCATGCCTCAGGAGCAGTATTTCCTATGGATCAGCAGGCTGGACAACGATTTCACTCTCTGTGAGAGCAGCTGTGCTACAGCCCAGCCCCTGGTAACAACACCGTGAGTGTAGCAGGGGCCAACCGAGCTCCAAAAGGAATTCCTGTAGGAGTCTGAGTTGTCCATACCTTATGGCAACGCAAACATTGCTCCTCCAGCTCTCCAATGGCCTTGCTGAGCCGGGTTTATTTCCTCTGGTGCTGCCAGGAATCCTCAGTCAGGTCCCTGCAGAAGCTCCACCACTGCCTCGGACTAACCCCCTTTTCCATCTCCCTCTTTTCCCAGATCTCAAGGGCGTGGTTTCTGCCAAGAACGATATCCGTGTGGAGATCGTGCACAAGGAGCCGGCCTCGGGCAGGGAGGCAGAGGAGCACCCGACCATCAAGCAGCTGATGGTGAGGAATTCCTTCCCCTCCCTAAGCGATTGCTCTGGGCAAAGGTTGATGGTAACAAGCCCACACGTGTCGTTCAGCCCCATAATAACCACTCAGGGCAAAGATACTCTTCCAAAAATCCTGTTCTCGGGATCCACATTCTCTTGCCATAAAAACTCCTGGAGTGAAACTTGGCTAATGAGGAGGGAGAGCTGGTAGGGGTTTATTGCAGTGGCCCACTGCCCACCGGACTAATTGCAAAGCAAATTTCCCACCTCACACTTGGAAAGCCGCAGAGGGCAGGGGGACAAACAACGGGTGAGCACGAGGTGATAACGAGCTCACCAACCATGGAGGGTTTCACCCAGACACTTGTGTGGGCAGCACCCAGGTGTGTGCTCAGGGTTGGATGCAAACCCGGAACGCCAGGGGTGTGGGGACAGTCTGCACCTGGGGAGGTGTCACCTTCCCGAGGCCACCGCCTTCACCCCAGGGGACCCACAGACACGGTGGATGGCTGAGATCCCAGGAAACACAGCTTGGGCCCTGGTGCTGCTGCATCCTCCCCACCAGCCCCTCTCTGTGCTGTGGTCACTGCTCTCTGTGTCTCAGCCCCAGTTCGCCTTGGCTTTCACTTGCTGGTGACAAATAGAAGCTGAAAAATGGCAGAGAAACCTGCATAAAAAAGGAGACAAAAGAGCTGATGAGAAAGGGATTGAAGAAGGCAGAGGCTGTTTTCTTGTCTGCTGGGTGGTTTTTTCCTCCTGTAACTCTCAATTTTTTGGGCAGCCATTGTATGTCCTGCCTGCAAAAGCTGTTCCAGGAATGCGTGGTGGGAAGGCAAGGCTGATCATCATAGGGTGGGTGGAATTGCTTGCTGAAATTGTCAGGATTGCCAGAGAATTTAGGCAGCCAAGGAGTCTCCAAACAATGAGGCAGGAGGAGGTGGAGATTTGGCAACTTATCCCAGCACCACTGAGGTTCCTGTGCAAGATCCTTCGTTCCCAGTAGGGCTTTGCCTGGAGAAATCTGCAAGTCCATGGTGGGATTTGCAAGGCTGGAAGGACAGAGGAGGTTGGGGTTGGATTTGGAGCAATCTGCTGGGATGAAGGGGAATAAGAAGCTTACTCTCCATGGGACGCTGTACATCATCTGTGTGACCAGCAGTGCCAAGCCCAGATCTGGCTCCCACAGGGGCATCTGGGATCATCCCAAATCCCACTCCAGACCGTAACCACCAGGCTGGAAACACACACAAAGCCTCAGCAGAAGAGAACATTTATTTACCACTGTGAGTGAACAAGGAAGAGGATGGTGGTGGGATCTTGGAAAGCATCCTGGGGACTTTCTCAGGTTATTTGCAGGAGCCCAGGAGTGATTTCACATCAGCCTGTGCCTTGGTGAGGCTGGGGCAGGGTGGAGCTGTGCCGAGCACATTGCAATGAGGATTCTGGCAGGGTGAAAATGGTGCCGGAAAAAATGACAACATTTGTTTGAGAGTTGGGAAAAAATGTGGTTTTCTCCCAGGGAGGGGTTGTGGAGCTCCTGGGTTTATCAGCCAGACTGGTGAGAGGAGGTTTGGTCATGGTACAATGGAACTGTTTAAGTGTGAACACTTCTGAGACACAACAGAGACTCACAGCCTGGCTGGACTGGAAGAGGGCAATTCTTCCCCTTTCCTGGCCAAATCCAGGCATTTTTCCTGAAAATCCAGCAGTTGGAAATTACATCATTGGATCAGTGCTGTTCAGGAGCTGGAAGAGACAGTCCGTGGTCTCTGACCCTGATGCTGGCAGGGTTTGGTACAGCTGGGACATCCCACCTGCAGGGAGAAGGCATCAAAGCCCCTCCCCTGCCTGGATCAGAGCCTCCCCAGCCTCATCTGCCCTCAGCAAACACATTCCCAGGAATTCTCCCCAATTCCTTCTCTCCTCAGAGTCTGCAGGAACCCTCTCTGTCCTTCATCCACGTCTTTGCTCTGTCCAACAGCTGGTGTGGGCATCCTCCTCGTGCCATCAGACACCCAGCCTTGGATGCCAAACAGGTTCCTGATAAATTGTTCCAATTTTGTCAATTAAATGACGGATCAAGTTAAAAACTTCCTCTTGCTGATGAGGAGCAATAAGACCTCTCCAGCAGGAGGAGGAAGGCAGTGCCCAGCACCTCCCCAGGATTTTCCAGCTCTCCCTCCTCCCAGTGCCAGCATTATTCCCTCTGCTTCCCCATTTGCCTTCTCTGAGTGTCCTGTGAGATCTCCATCCCTTGAGATGATCTCCTCACCAGTGTTCATCACACCTTGCAGTTTAATAACAACTGTGACTGTCACTGCCATGCCCGGGGCTCGGGATCGTTAATGTGGATGTTAACGAGGAGCAGCCCCGCTGGCAAACAGCTCCTCTCTGCTCGCCATCCTAACCCAATCCCGGCCTCTCGGCTGAGCCCCTGACTCCAGCACGGCCTGACGTGTTCCTGCTGGATTTCAGGATCCTCAGCGCCGTGGATGTGCCTTTGCTCCTCGCTTTCCCACCGTGTCCCGCTCTGCCGGAGCGCTGCTGGCCGCAGAGTGCCAGCCTGACTCTCCGTGCCCCCAAACGCTGTTTTGTCATTCTGCAGCCATCTGTGACCTCCGCAGCCCACCGTGCTTTTCACAAGTAATTATTCATGCATCTATAAATTCATTAACACCTTAGGATACGCGTCACGCTGGCTGATTTGCATATGTTCACATTGCCTCAGCGGCGTTCCCACCCCCTGCTCCGAGAGCTGTTCTGCCAGGCAGTGCCTACGGGCAGGGAAAAGGCTGCCAGCTCTAGTGGCTGGAGGCAAAAGAGCCTGGTAAAAGGTCTGATCCTGGGGAAAATAAACCACGACAGTCACATTGTCCTTCCTGCGGGACGCATTGCACGGGCACGGCAGCTCCAGTGAGCCCGGGCTGTGAGGAGGGAGATGAAGAGCATCATCAGCTTCGGCGTGGCACAGCCTCCTCCCTCACCACAGCTGGGTTTATTCCCGGCTGTTCAGTCCCCGTGCCTCCCCACCTGTGAAATGGGGCTGATAATCCCAAAGGAGCCATCCTCACTGCCATGAGCAGTCAGAGATGATCCCAAAGGGACAGGCAGGCAGAGATCGCCATCTCTGGATCATCTCTTCCATCAGAGGGGATCCAGGGGGGCCAGGCAGATCCAGGCATCACCTTTGGTTCATATTGGGAGGAAAACAGTCAAAATGATCAATCCAGTGACAGGTTTATCTTTTCCTGTCTCCTTAAACCCATCCCTCTGCTCCAAGGGCTGTTCCCAGTTTGTCCACAGCCTTCACAGGTGATCAGCACCAGGGGCCTTTTCCAGACAGGTGCTCAGTCCAGAATCACACACACACAGAATCACACAATCGCCAGCCTGGGAGAGACCTTCAAGATCATCGAGTCCAACCCATACCCTAACACCACCTCAACTAAACCATGGCACCGAGTGCCACATCCAATCTTTCTTTAAATACATCCAGGGATGGTGGCTTCACCATCTCCCCAGGCAGATCATTCCAGTACTCTCTCACCCTTTCTCTAACAAACCTTTTCCTAATATCCAACCTGTATGTCCCTTGGCGCGGTTTAAGATCCCTGTGGAAGAGGAAAAATCAAAGAAGCAGAATTACCATTCTGGGCGAGGCTCATTCCTACCTGCAGCCCAGTGGACACAGCATCCCTTTCTCTGCCTTCCCCCCGTGCCCGGGGCTGGGACATGTTCCATGTTCCATGTCCCCGGTGGCCACCGCCGCCACCCTGGGAGGCACCGGCAACCCTGAGCTGTCAGAGCCGGGTGTGAATTGGAGCCGGGCTGCGCATCCACAACATCCAGCCTCGCCCGGGAGGCCCGGGGAACATCCCTCCCTCCGAGCCGACTCCTTCCAGCGGCACCAGCCCATCCAAAGGCATATTTTGGGGAGAGGCGGGACAAGGCGCTGTAGCTTCTCCTGTGGTGGACAGCCACACCCACCCCAGCGGGGGCTCACACCACCGAGGCCAGAGCCGCTGTTTGAAGGCGATGAAGCTTCATCGAGCTGGGAATTCCCAGAGGGGTTCTTTATTCATGGGCTTGTTCCCTCCCTGGGAGCAGAAGAAGTCGCTGTTCGAGAATCGTCATCACCATCCCTCACCCTGGTAACGTCTGGCCCTCACCAGTGCTGCCGGGTGGCTTCCAATTACCCAACCAGCCGGAAATATTGTAATTAAACCTGGAGCCAGGCGGGGGAAGGCGCTTCGAGCCCGCCAGGTCTGGAGGACACTCAGGGACCTGAAGCAGCATTTTAAAAAACATATTGTGTCCACTGATGAAAGCCAAGAATTTAATATCCTGTCGGATTCTCCATCTCAGAGGCTTCATTTGGTGGCGTGAAACGCGGGAGAGCTCTGCATTTCCAGAGCGGGCCGGGAGGCATGGACGGCACTGCCTGCTGCTTCCATCCAGGGTTTCCCTGCACTGAGTGACCTGGGAAGGCTCTTTGCTCTGCAGGGATTCACTCCCTGGGCCGTGGAGCCAGCACAGTGAGGCTGAGGTGATGCTTCAGGATCTGGAGGGGCTCCCTGTCTTTTGCAACGAGGGGAACGGAGGCAGTGGCGGTCAGGGATGCAGTTTGTCACATCCCTCAGCCACGCTGATCCAGGAGGCACCCACCAGGTTGGGGAATGGGCCAGGTTTGGGAATGAGCAGGACTTTACACCCCACAGTGATGCCCCGCTGTTCTCGGGATGGGAAGGCAGCTGGTGCCTGGCAGTGCCAGCAGGATGAAGTCCTGGCATGAGGTTCCCAGGATGGGAACGGGGCTGGCAGGAGGGGAATGGTGGGCCCGTGGCTCTAACAGGCAGGTGGGTGTATCCCCAGCCATCTGCACGGCCAGGCCCGGAGCATATTGGTGCTGTCACCTGGCTGGAGAAAGCCGTGGCTCTGGAAAAGAGTCCAGGAACAACACTGGGATACTCAGACATCTCTGGCCTCTTTTTCCATGTATTTCCCTCTCCCCCTTCATAATCCCCGTTAATACTGGTGATACTGAGTTAACTTCCGTCCCTTCCCGGTGTTTACTCAGTGATGACAAAGCGGAAATCACACTAACGAGGATCCCACCGCCCACTAATTAATGGTGTAAAACTTTAATAAAGTTGACGTTAATGACCGGCTGTAATGAGGGAATTGGAGGTTCAGTGATCAGCCGTCAACTTTGTGGATCTCATGCAGTCCCCAAACCCACGGGTTGCGGCCGAATTCAGAGCTGGCAACCCCCGGGGACAGGCAGGGTCCCCACGGGGCTCAAGGAACATCCCAGTGCCTGGATCATTCCCACCATCCCTTCAAGAGGCGACATAAAACGGCTTAAAACACCCCATCAAACCTGACATCGATTCTAGGGAGGTTTGGTCACAGTGGGACTGTCCCCTGGGTTCCTACCTCCCATCTCCCCTCTCCATCTTTGGGTCCGGCCCTGCCCACTTGGGTCATCCACGCCAACACCAAAAAAAACCCAAAAACAAAAACAAAACAAAAACAAACAAACAAACAAAAAAAACCCCACCAAATCCGAGGAAAAGTGTTTTTTCCTTTTCATTCTGAGCTGGGACCTGTTAAACCCTTTCGATAAGGTTAACACCCCCAGTCTCTGCCTGTGCAGAGATGCTTTAGAGGATCCAGGGGGTCGCCGGGGCTGACAGAGCAAAAAAAAAAACCCTCCACGTCCCGTTTTAGCTGCACTCGTTTAATCCTCGGCGACACTTGTATTTATTCTGGTAAATCAATGGCTGATACAGCTTCCTTTTCCCGAGGAAAACTCAGGTACTTTAATTTATTGCCTTTAACAGCCACATCAAAGGCTTTCGGGAGATGAACAGCAAGTGCCGCAGGGTGAATTTCCACAGCCACTTACCATCTTAAAGAGGAGAGAATTTGGGCAATAAAAGGGGATTTTGGGGCTGATGTGGGGCTGTAATCCCAGAGAAGCCAGGCTGGAGGCGTCCGGTGAACGCGGGAGAAGCTAAAAAAAGGCAACTGAGAAAGTGGTTGATAATTATCCTGCTTCCTGTTCAGCCCCGCGTGCTGAAGGAAGGGTAATTAAAGCCGTGGTGTAATTAATGTGCACCTTGTCCCTCCTCTCCGCCTCCCCCCGATCACAGCCAGCCTTCAAAGGAAAACTAATGAGGCGGCCAAGTTCAGCTGAGGAGGAAAGGATGAAAAGAAGGGGAAAAAAAAAAAAAAAGCGCACGATTTTTGGGAGTGTTGCTTTGGGCAGGCGGGTGCAGCCCCAACCCTCACCACGGTAAATAATTCCTTTTCTGCATCAGCCCGGTCTTTTGTGTCCTAAACAGGGAAAAACCATCTGTAACCCAGGGAATTGTGTGGCTTTGGGGTGTCCGCTCGGCTCCACCACCCTCGGACACTGCTGGGGCCCCCCTGGGCAAGTCCTTGAATCCAGCTGGTGGCAACTTCCCGGTGCCCTGGGGCTGATGGTGGATGCAGGGCTGGCCCCACATGGCCTGGGGTGATGGGGAACCCGGGTCAGGCGGTGCCTGGGATGCTGACCCCTGCCTGCATCCTTTCCTAGATGGACCGGGGGGAGTTCCAGCAGGATTCGGTGCTGAAGCAGCTCGAGGTGCTCAAGGAGGAGGAGAAGGAGTTTCAAAACCTGAAGGTGAGTTGGATCCTGGGTCCTGCCTCTGTCCCCAGTGAAGAGACGGGGTCAGAGCCCCTCGGTCACTCCTGGCAGAGGGGCTGCACCCCGGGGTGCTGGGAACTCACTACAGGACAGAACCAGCTCATGCCTCACCCAGCCCTGCTGCTGCCAGGCTGTCTGTCCTTGGGACATGTCCTCAGTGGTGGCCTGTCCCAGAGGGCTGTCCCTGTGCAGGGAGAGAGGCTCTGGCATGCTGGCACTGTTTGGTGGCCCCAGCAGCTTTTAGGGATAACACAAAGATGTGGTGCCAGGACAGGTATGTGCAAGGGGCACTTGTGTCCCAGCCTGGAGGGGGCTGAACAGATCAGAATCCACTGGTGGCACAACAGGACATTGCTGGAGGGTTTGGTGGTTGAGGTGTCCTCCAAAGGGGGGCTGTGAAAATGGGGAAGGGTCTGCAGGGCTCATATGAGGAGCAGCTGAGGTGATTTGGCTTGTTCAGCCTGGAGGAGAGCAGGGGGAGATTCTTCCTGAGGGGCAGCTCTAATCTCTGCTCTGACCACCAACAGGACCTGAAAGAACAACTGGAGCTGGGCCAGGGCAGGCTCAGGCTGCAGATCAGGGAAAGGTTCTTCCCCCAGAGGGTGCTGGCACTGCCCAGCCTCCCCAGGGAATGGGCACGGCCCCGAGGCTGCCAGAGCTCCAGGACAGCATGGACAGCACTGCCAGGGATGCCCAGGGTGGGATTGTTGGGGGGTCTGTGCAGGGCCAGGAGCTGAATTAGATGGTGGTGGTGGGTCTCTTCCAGCTCAGCATATTTGATGGTTCTGATAAGTCTCGGGTGGATGGGCAGGGTGGGCACCCCAAATGCCTCAGCACCCAGGGAGGCCACCACCCACCTGCCCCGCTTCTCCCACTCCCCAGGACCCCACCAACGGCTACTACAGCGTGAACACCTTCAAGGAGCACCACTCCACCCCCACCATCTCGCTGTCGGGCTGCCCGGCTGACCTGCGCCCGGCCGGCAAGCAGCGTGTGCCCACGGGCATGTCCTTCACCAACATCTACAGCACCCTGAGCGGGCAGAGCCGCCTCTACGACTACAGCCAGCGCTTCGTGCTGGGCATGGGCAGCAGCTCCATCGAGCTGTGCGAGCGCGAGTTCCAGCGCGGCTCCATGAGCGACAGCAGCTCCTTCCTCGACACCCAGTGCGACAGCAGCATCAGCAGCAGCGGCAAGCAGGACGGCTACGTGCAGTTCGACAAGGCCAGCAAGGCCTCCGCATCCTCCTCCCACCATTCCCAGTCGTCTTCCCAAAACTCAGACCCCAGCCGGCCCCTGCAGAGGCGGATGCAGACGCACGTTTGAGCCCCTCCGGGGACGCTCGGGACCCTCCGCGTGGGCGCCGTGGCTCCGCGCTCGGACAGTCGCGCCCGCCGGCAGCGGCGGTGGGAAGAGGCCGGATCCAGCCCCACCCGGAGCGGGGCTGCGGGGCAGGGGACCGGCCGAGCATCCCTCCCCTCCCCGGTACATGCTAAGCACAACCCCGCCGAGGACGCGCCGAGCCCCGGGGAGCCGTCCCCTCCGCGGGGCTGGGGGCGGCCCCGGCCCCACCGCGCACCCCCAGCCGCTCGCCCCCGCTTCCCGCTGCCCTCTCCCACCCGCCTCCTCCCCTTCCTTCGTGGTGTTCGGTGTCCATACTTATAGAGTCCGTTTCGAGGGGGTCGGGGGGTCCCGCCATGTGGGACAGGACGGGGGGGGACATCGGTGGGACAGGGACCCCCCGGGAAGGGCCTCTCCACGCTGTATCGCGGCACCGCGGTCAATACAAGAGGTGTTTCTCGTGGCACGCCTGGGCTGATGGCCACCCCGCGGGGACATCGGCTTCCCAGGCACACAGACCTGGCCTGGAGCCTGGGTGTGCCGTGGCCTCCCTGGGGCAGGCCCCGTGGGGCCAGAAATGGCCAG
Source organism: Cyanoderma ruficeps (assembly GCA_008694505.1). NCBI lineage: Eukaryota > Metazoa > Chordata > Aves > Passeriformes > Timaliidae > Cyanoderma > Cyanoderma ruficeps. The sequence continues at coordinate 5,300,614 of VZDJ01000063.1, read as the reverse complement.
TGGTGAAGGGAAACTGAGGCACGGGGCAGCTGAGCCCCCACAACCCCAGCGTGGGAGCCAGGACATGGGGCGTCACAACAGGTAAGGGGATGTGGGGACACAGGGGCATGGGGACAGGCCACCCTCCCTGCATCTCACAGCCCCAAAACTCCCTCAGATCCCCCATCAGGCCCCAGGAGCGCGCAGCCCATCCCAGCCTCACCAGGACTTTATTGGGTGCCAGCATGAGCCCCAACACCCCCACCCGTGGGTCCCCCCGACACCTGCAGCCCCACGGGGGCAGAGGGGACCCAACACCAGCAGGGAGAAGGCACCAGTCAACCCCTCCATGGTGGGGGGACATCCCAAATGCCCACCCCTGGAGCCAAGCCCACACCAGCCCACCCAAGGCCTCTTGTCCCTGACACCAGTGGCACGCGGGCCTTGGGTGAAGGCTCCACCATAAATAAGCGTTTAAATTAATTAAATTAATCTGCACCACCAAAGGGCCCTGGCAGACCCCGAAGCCAAGCACCCCAGGGTGCCCCCACCCAGGGGGGCTGTGGGGACGAGTCCCTACGCCAGCGCTAAGGCACAGGACAGGGCCGCCAAGTACAAAAGGAAATTAAAAAATTTGGGGGGGGGGGGGAATTAAATATTTGGGGAAAGGTCCAGGGCAGGAAGGAGGCAACATTAGCCTCCAAAGGCTCCCATTCCCTGGGTGGGGAGGGGCCAGAACCCCCAAAATCAGCCCCTCGGCAGGGCCCTCGTCAGTGTATGAGGGAATTAAGGGAAAGAGAACGTCCAGGGCTAGGGTTCCTGCCCTGACTGACCCCCTCAGGCCCGCTGGGAGGGAGGACCCCCCTAGCCCAAAAACCCCCTCCAGGTCCTCGGTAGCTTCAGTGCGTCAGTAGAAAAGGCGCTGGGCCACGGCCCCGCCGGGCTCCCTGCACCCCAAGAGCTGCCCCACCCCGGGCACCCGCGGTCCAGCGCGGCCCCCCAGCCCCAGCCCCGCTCCCAGAGTCCCGGGGCGTGGTGGCGGCGGTGACAAGGATGCTCCGCCCTCGGTCACTCCGGCCATGCCAGCGCTGTGTCCCCTCACTGACGGGGACGGTGTCTCCCGGCCCTGGGGACGGTGTCTCCTGGTCCCAGGGACGATGTCTCCCGGCCCTGGGGACGGTGTCCCTGCGCAGCCCCGCCGCCCTCAGAAGTAGGTGAGGTTCTTGACGAGTCCCAGCTCCAGCATCCTTTTGATGGCCACGGCCTCGTGTGACACGTTGTGCTCCGACGCCTGCGGGACGGGGAGCAGGGGGTGATGCCAGAGTCTGGCCAGAGCTTTCCTTCCACCCCTCCCACCTTCCCACCCTTCACCTTGCCCACCCCACCAGTGGGGATCAGCCCTCCTAAAAGCAGGGACGGAACCCTCCCTGCCCAATTGTTCACAAGCTCTTCTCCTCACACACAAACTGGGGATGGATCCAACTCTCCATGCCTCCAAAGACATTCGGCTACCAATAGAAGTTGGATGACGACCAGCCAAAGGTGGACTTCAACCTTCATCATGGGAAGGGAGTGAGAGGGAAGAGCCTCCCACGCCATTCAACATCCTGGCACTGCTCTCCTGGGCTGCCATCCCCAATCCTGGGGGAAAAACGGGAGGAACAGGGTCAAAAGTGTGGGACAAACACTTACAGCCATGGACTTGAGCGTGATCTGTTCGTAGTAGTGGATGGTTTGCTTCTTGTTGGCCGAGTCGGGGTAGCCAAAGCCCGCGATGTGCACCAGGTCACAGAAGTGCAGTGCCAAGGTGATGGCCAGCAGCCCCGTGGTGGGCTTCTGGGGAACAGAGACACGGCCCTCAGGGAGCTGCACGGGGACGGGCTGTCCCCCTCAGGGGGTGCAGGGGGACTGGCCATCCCCACCCCTTACCTGTTTGATCTTCCGTGGTTGCTTCATGGGGAGGTTGAGCAGTTTAGCAGCAGTTACTTCCATGTAGTAGGGGTTGAGGATCCGCACTTGCTCCGGGTTGGCATCCCAGATCAACGGGGGCTGTTTCCAAAACCCTTTCCGAACCTGCAAGAGGCCAGATGTCCCCAAGTGTGGGGTGGCATGACAGTTGGAGCCTGGAGCAGCCAGGGAGGGGCTGGACCCGGATCCCCACCACACTCACCCTCTTCTTGTCGTTAAGGATGGCCTCCATCCACTGGAAGTCCATGGGCTTGAAGGGCACGAGCACCAGCAGCGTGTCGGGGTTGTTCTCAGCCCGGGGGTCGAAGTGGGCCGACTCCGGGTAGAAGAGGCGCATGGTGGTCTTGGAGCCCACGTCCTGCTCATAACCATGGACCGGGGCGTTGTTCAGCCTTGGGGACATCACAGGTGTCAGCCCCAGCTGCGGGTGGCACCGGGGAGGGAGCGATGGGCCGGGCCCAGGGCCGTACCTGATCACGACATCGTAGGTGTTGATGGTGTCCCCCATGGAGCTGTTGCGGAGCCGGTGGCCGTTGCCCACCACGGCACACCTCCGGCACTTCAGGCTGCGAGAGAAAACCCTGTCTCAACCAGACCTGTTCCAAAACCACGGGGATTTTAACCCCCCAGGGGGGTTAAACCCAGCATTGTCCAGTCTCCAAACCTTCCCATGCTCTATCCACCACCCCTGGGTCGCAGAGGTTCATTTTGCCAAATCCTGGGCCCACAACAGACAAATGCCAACCACCCTCCATGAGAGCAATGATGAAGGAAAAGAAAGAAAAGCCCCTAAACCCACCCCGGCGTTACCTCTGGATGCTCTCAGGCACAGAGTAGTGGGTGATGGACAGGAGGCGCAGGAGGACGTCTTCTGCAAAGCAAGGGCAAGGACAGGGTGAGGAAGGTGAGGAAGGTGAGGAAGCTGAGGAAGGTGAGGAAGCTGAGGAGGGCAGCTCCTGCCTGGCACAACACTCTGAGTGCTGCCCCATCCCTGCTGAATTTGCTCCTACTGTTAATCCCGGTTTCAGGAGATAATCTGCCTCTGGGGCTTAGTGAAATCTGGCCGATCCTAAACTCTTTTAGAGGCACCATGTGCACGCAGGGTGAGGAGATACGCACTGCAGAGTCTAAAAACCATGAAAACAGCTCGGGAATAATCCCCAACAAAATCAACCTGCGGATGTCTTTAGGAAAAGGGAAGTTGAAACCCCAGGAGGAGCAGCAGGACAGACAGACAGACCCCATGGGGCGTTGTCAGGCTTACCACTTCCCTTGGTGCCATAGGGCAGCTCATAGAGCGACGGTGTCTTCACCCAAAAATAGTCCTTCAGCTGCAAGAACAGAGGGTGGTCCCTCGAGTAGCTGCCAAGGAGCAAAGGGTCAGTGAGACTGGGATCAGGGATGGCACAGGGAGGGGGGTCCTGGCTCTGCATCCCCCCCACTCCCTGCTCCCAGCCCCAAAACTCACTTCCCAATGAGCTGCGCCGCTTTTTTTTCCACCTCCCCCAGGGGACAGGTTGTCTTGTTGTTTTCTTGCACGGGGAAATAAAAGCTGTAAAGGAAGAGGTTAATTAAATCAAACGATGCCTGTTCCTCTGCAGCCCCCTCCCGGCAAAAGAGGCTCCCGCACCCCCAGGCATCCTCACTGTGGGATTCAAGCTGTGAGAGAGAGATTTCCAGCCGGATTAAGGGCCGGCACTGCCTGGGTATTTATGTGCTGGGCTTGCACGCTTGCATCAGAAGAGGTCTCCCTTGCTCTGCTCATGAACCTCACACTCCACTTTCCCCATCTCCATCAGCATCACTGGCACTGGGAAGAGAGCAGGGCTCTCCCGTCCTCCCAGGCTCAGAAAAGCACCAGCATTTGCAAAAAAACCCCACAGAGCCCAACCACCACCAGACACACACCCAGGGGAACCTCATTTGTGTCCCCCATTCTCCAGCAGCAGCCAAGGATGCTGCCACCTCCCCAGTCCCCTCAGATCCAGGGAATCTGCCATGCTCTGGCACCCCTGGGCAGGAAGAAGCTGCCTCCCAGGAGTGAAGGAAAGGGCAGGAGGTCCTTTAAACTTGAGTAAGAAGCACTCACAGCTGTATGTACCTGTCTTCCCGGTAGATCGAGTACCAAACCATCACCAGAAACAGCGCCAGCACCCCGAGTATCTTCCCTCCTGCATGCCCAGAGGGGAGGGGGAGAGAAAAACCAGCATCAGCCCTGGGTTTAGATGATTGCTTGTGGGGTTTCACAGCATCCCTGGCCAGACCCAGGATGGCAGAGCCTTCTCCTCAGGGAGCAGGGTCGGCTGGCACCAGAGAGGAGCAGTTCTTTTGTCCAAAGTTTAAAAGCCACTGTGACATTTCTGTTTCTTCCTGTCTGCTTTGCATCAAAGCCTAGGCAAATATTCCTTTTTCCATGTGCTTCCACCCCCTTTCTGTGCAGGGGTTCCAGGTGCCCAAGCCCAGAAAGGTCCCCAAAACCACCCTCCCCGCTGTGACCTTCTCCTGTGATACCCCAATACTCCATCACTCAACTGGAACCCCAGCAAAGCAGCCTCCAACCCCCAGGTTTCCCAATGCAAATTCCCCAGGCTCCCCATCCCTGCTTGGACAGAGGAAGACGGGATCCACTGCGGGACTCACGAGACTTGTTGATCATTTTTATCAGCAGGAAAGGGATCAGGCGGGGGCCGGAGCTCTCATCATGGCTGGCCACCTGCAGCACGAGAACAGGGAAAACCCATCAGAGCTGAACCTAAAACCCCATCCAAGAGGCACCACCCCCTGCTTGCCCACATGCATCGGCAGACAAGCAGGTGCAAGGGTGCCCCAAAGGATTTGTTTATTTGAATTCATATTTCTTTGCTGCCAAAAGGTTGGTTTAGAGAGATTATCCAAGCCAGGCAAGCGGCCGCACTTCCCAAGGAGCTTCAGCCCTACAGGTGAGAGGCCAAAGGGAAAAAATAAAAAAAATTAGAGAGGAAAAACAAGCCATCAGTACGATTTCAACCACAAAATCTCATAAGGGGAGACTTTTAAGCCCAGCTCAAGCATCTACCTGGCACCAGCAGGTACAAAGCACAAAGTGCCACCACAAAGCCAGAAGGGACAGGAGCAGCTGAGCAGGATCAAACCAAAGAGCATCACGTACTTGGGGAACCTCCAACGCTTTGGATTCACCCATCCCGGCCCGGGGAAAGGAGGTGCCACGAGCTTAGTGCCCACACAAACACTGCCCAGGGAACTGGGGCCACCTCTCTCCTCCAAAACCTCTCGCTCCTGGAATAAGGAGCAAAGAGCCGTGCTCGGAGCCGTCCTGGGATCGGCTCATCCCATCCCATCGGGACACGGCAAGGACGGAAAATGAACTTACCAGGTGGGAGAAGCTTTGGGAGGCTTTGCTCCCAGGGTGAATCCTGCTCTAAGCCAGGCTCAGAGCTGAGCTTGGCTTTGCCCCTGCTAACTGAGATCCGACCAGCTCCGACCAGCCACGTCTCCGGGTGTTAAATGCCAGCCAAGGGGAAAGCCGCACGCCAGGGCTGGGCAATCCAAACTCAATCAGAGCCTGCCCATCAGAGCCTCCAGGGATTAGTCACCTGCTGAGGGAGGGCACCCACCTCACCCCCTCCCTGCCCAAGGAAGTGCCGCTGGCAAACCTGACATCTGCCAAACACCCGGCGGGGGCCGCGGCCTCAGCCAGCCCAGAACGCCAGGTCTGGGGGCAAAAATGTATCAGGAACGAGGAAAAATGGGACCAAAGATGGTCCCACAAAAGCCAGGCTCTTCCCCTCCCCGTCATGGGCTTCTGAAGTTAAAAGGGCAGGAGAACAATTAAATAAAAAGGGCAGGAAGGGCAATTAAAAGGCAATTAAAAACAATTAAAGCACGCTAAAAGTAACGGGACAGGACACTAGAAAAAGAAAATTGTGTCCATTTGACAGCAGAGGGATGGGGACAGGGATGGGGACAGGTGAGGTGGTCCCCTAGGAAAGCCCTCCCTCCCTCTGAGCCACTTCTCCTTCATAAAACATGGATAATTGTGCCCCACCATTCCCTGGGAGCTCCAGAAAAGGGAAGCAACCCCCCATCCCATCTTACACCCTGGCTCTCATCCTGCATCCCTGTTTCTGCCTCAATAAGCCCCTCCTGCTTGGCAAGATAAAACCTATGGCTGAATCTTCAAGGGGGGAGCAATAAAGGCAGAAGGCACAGCGGAGGCCTCACCCCTTTAGCCGTTACAATTTCTTGGAAAAAGTAAAATTAGGGGAAGGTAAAAAGCAGCTTGTGCTTCCTGAGTGGTTTTGTTCTTAGCAAAACTGGCCACAAAAGCCCCAAGGGGAAATCCAGTGCCTCAGCTGGAGGCTGGGGATGCTCCTGGCCCCTGTTTGCCCAGGGCTGGGAAACTGCTGGGCATCAGGACCTGATTTTAGCACCAAATTCACCCCCCAGCTTCATCCCTGGGTGGCAAAACACCCAACCAAGTTCACTTCACCCCTTTCCACCAGTGATAACACTGGGAAAAATCTGTTCTGCCCACAATGTTTGCCTTTACATACCAGCTTTTTTCACATTACATTTTTGACAGCTTTATGATCTTTTCCCAGGCTTGTATACACAAGCTGGGCCTGATGCAAAACTTATCTAAAGGCAAACAGGGTTAACAATCCCCGAGGAGAAGGAACGTTGTTTTGTGAAGCGTTCAGGGAATGCAGAGCAAAACAGAGCACACCCGGCTGCCCCCGCACCCCTGGTGCCTCTGGAATGAGTTCAAGCTCCCCACAGCCCTCCCAGACCCACAGCCCAAACCAGAGCAGCTGCTGAAAGCAGGAAGGGCTGAACTACCCAAGCCAGGTCCTGTCTCCTCCTGGTTGGGCTGCTGGATGGAGCAATGCCAAAGGGTCCTGCTGGTCCCCACAGCATCGCCAGTCCTGCAGCATCCTCAGAGCCTGCAGCATCTCTGTCCCATCACAGCATCCTCAGAGCATCCTACAACATCCCTGTCCCATCACAGCACCCTCAGAGCACCCTGCAACATCTCTGTCCCATCACAGCACCCTCAGAGCATCCTACAACATCCCTGTCCCATCACAGCACCCTCAGAGCACCCTGCAACATCCCTGTCCCATCACAGCATCCTCAGAGCACCCTGCAACATCCCTGTCCCATCACAGCATCCTCAGAGCATCCTACAACATCCCTCTCTCATCACAGCATCCTCAGAGCATCCTACAACATCTCAGTCCCATCACAGCATCCTCAGAGCACCCTGCAACATCCCTCTCTCATCACAGCACCCTCAGAGCACCCTGCAACATCCCTGTCCCATCACAGCATCCCCAGTGCCCCCGAGTATCCCTGTCCCATCACAGCACCCTCAGAGCACCCCATGGCAATTTGGTCTCACAGCATCCTCAGAGTTCTCCCACAGCATCCCCAGGCCTGCAATATCCCTGTTCCTGCAGCATCCCTGGTCCCCCACAACGTCCTCAGACGTCCTCCCCTCCCACTGGCATCCCCATCCCATCACAGCATCCTCAGAGCTCCCACAGCATCCTCAGAGCTCCCACAGCATCCTCAAAGCCACTGCAGCATCCTCAGTGCCCCCACAATATCCCAGTCCCATCACAGCATCCTCAGAGCCCGTGCAGCATCCCTCAGATCCCCCAACACAGACCCCTCCCCACAATATCCTCCCTGGGTCCTGCACTGCAGCATCCCTGCCCAGCAGGGAGAGACTCAGCCGGGATCAACCCTCACTCCCCCAGGGCATCGCCTGCCCTGCCAAGCCCTGAAGCTGGGGGGAAAGTCCCAGCTGGATTCAGCTCCCCACACCTGGAAGAAGTGACTGGAAAAGCCCTTCTTTGATGTTGGAGGATGCACCCGCTAGGCACCGCAGGCTGCAATTATCCCTGCACAAAGGATCCAAAAGCCCCATGGCCCATTCCCCCTCTCCCACTCCCTTCCCCACCTCGTGTTCTGGGAAAGCCCCATCCCAGGATGCTGCAGAGGCAGCTCATGTCCAAGCCTCATGGAGTTTCCTTGTCTGCCTCCGACCTGGAGCAGGGTTCTGCCTCCCACTTTCACCACGTCCCCTGGGAGATGCCAGCGACATCCGTACAGACCAACCCTCCTGCCAGGGGGGAAACTCAGAAATGCATCCCTGTATCCCCACCCACCCATTCCCATCTCCCCCCATGGCCTCAATAGCTCCAGCATTTCCAGTTTTAAGTCATGTNACAAAAAAAAAAAAAAGGGGGGGGGGGGAAAGGAATTTAAAGGCATGGAAGAAGCATGGAGGTGGTTATAAATTCCCCCACACCATCCCAGCATGGATGGATGGTGGTCCCAGGCCATCCTGGCAAATCATCATGGACCAGCAGGTACTTTGATGTTTCCATGGTAACCTATGGATTGGGAAAAGCATGACACGAGGCAAGGACACCTCCCCTGTGCTCCCCCCGTCCCATCCCACATGCCCACAGGATATGTGGAGCCACCCACAGCCTGGTCCAGCGTCCCTGGGTAAGAAGGATGCTCACTGAAAAATAAGCATCTCTGACAGTTTATCCCAAAAAAACATGCCTTTATTTTTAACTGAAGGAGAGTTGGAGAGCACCCGAGGAAGGGATGCACTGGAAGCCCCTACGGATTCACTCTCAGCAGTGGAAGCAAAGGGAGGCAGCCAGGACAGCACGGAGCCCTTCAGGCCCAGCCACACCATCTCTCCCGAGCTTTCCAGGCACAGGGAGCTTTGAGGAACCAGCAGGGCAGATCCTGTGCTCCCTGGAGGACAACAACCAGGATCGACCCCCACAGAAGCAGTTCAGAGCCCCGGGATGTTCCAGGCCCCCATCCCGTGGGAGCTGAGCACACAGGAGGGCCGGGATCGGCAGATGTCGGCTGACCCCCCACGCCGGAGCCTGAGCGCAACCTGGGAGGCGGCCGGGGGCCATCCTGCAGGGAAAGGATCCAGCCAACTGCAGGCACTGCCTGGGCTTGGCAGAGCATCAAAGACACCCAAATCCCCCAGCCTGGCATCCCAAACCTTCCTCGCCCCGGCTGCAGCGAGCTCCCGGTGCTCGGGGAATTTTTTTTCCAAGCAGGGAACAGAATCCTGTTCAATCCCGCAACAATCACCACTGCAAGCCCAAAAGGCAGCAGGGGTCAGATCTGAGCCCCCTCCGAGAGATGTGGCATGGGATGGGGACGCTGGCAGGGAAAGAGGGGTACCAAGGCAGGACCAGGGATGCCAAAAACCTCAGAGCAGAGCGATGTCACAAGCCAGAGCTGCAGTGCTGTGGGCTGGGGGCATGAAGGGGGTCATGAGGACACAGCACTGCAAAAACCAACTCCACTGGACATTGGGCACGACCCCACAGAGGGTGTGGAGCCAGCCCAGTCTGTGCACTGATACCCACATTCATCCTATTTCAAGAGCCCTGCGAGTCACTTTAAAGGAATCTTTAAAGGAATCTTAATTGCCTCTTACTCAGAGAGGTAGTGCTGTTTCCTTTGCCCGTGGTATCCCAGGCACACAATAACCCAGCCAAAGATTTACAGTAGGGGAAAACAACCCCTCCTTGGCATGTGAGTCTTAACGAAACATTTACCCGTGACCACGCTGCAATTTTGAAGGTGGCAACAGCAAATAAGCTCAGGTACAACAAGTATTTCCATTGTGGCAGGTCCTCAGGATAAATGCAGGCTGCTTCTGCCTTACTATGGCACTGCTGGTTTTAATGTGCTCCAGAGCGATTCAGACCAGTCCTGGCTTCATCCTCTCCTCTCCCCCTATGCTTTTTTCCAGTCCTTGCAGCAAAAAAAACCAAAAAACAAAGGGATGGGACACAAATCCCTTCCTACAGCCCCAAAACACCGGCTGTGTGGGTATACCTGATCATCTCACAGCTCTGGGGTAACCCCAGGCCACCATGGAGCTACAGGGCTACAGTTAGGCTACAATTTTAGAAATTATATATTATTATTTTTATTACATAGGTTTAATCACTCTTTTGCTATTTAAAACACTAAAAAAAAAAGTCTTGCTGTATGCAGCTCACTACACCCTGGAGGTTACGGCTGCTGAAAAGAGCAGAGCCACCCACGGGATGAGAAGCCCCTGCTAAGGTGATGAGGGCGGTGATAATGAGGTCCCACCGTGACCTGTGGGATTTCATCCCTGACCCCCTGACATAAATCCAGCCACACCCTTCTCCTACCTGCCCCGTCCAGCCTCCCTTTGCTGCCACTCTCACCTCGGTGTGTTTACTCTCTGCCGTGTTTACTCTCCAGTACCTCCATCCTCGGGGATCACCCAAGGATACAGCAGCAACAGCAAAAGCGGCTTTGGCAGCACAGCTTCGAACCCGTGTTTTGGGCTAAGCCCCCCAAAAAGCAGCAGAAAGGGGGATGCAGTGAGCTGGGGGTGCAGGCAGGGCACTGGCAGCCTCTCCCCGCTCTCCTGGGAGCAGCAGGCAAAACATCCACCGGGAGCACCACTCCCTTACAGTTCTGGAAGGCAAAAACTAAACCACGGAGATGCTCCATCCCAGCCCCAACCCAAACTCAAGCAATGCCCCAGCTCTTCTGGGAAAAGAGGTGGGAAATTAAGGGATATCAAGCCCCAGGGCTGAGTTATCCCTCAGGCAGCTCCTGCTCTCAGTGGCTTTTGATTCTGGGGGTCCCCTTCTAGGGCCTCAGAAGCTGCCTGCAGTTGCTATCCCCCTTGCAAGGCTCATGTGCAACCCTGGCCCCGCCATTTCTTCTCTGTTTCCTGTTTTGCACCGGATTCAGAGGAGCAGAACCCCCAGAGCAGCCTCACAGCCCGGTCTGGCCAGCCCCAAATCCCCGGGGTTCTTCTCTGCTCCTTTCTCCCATGCTACAAAAGGAGATTCCCAGCAAATAACCCGGCCCATCACTTTGCAGCCCCAGCATCACCTCCGTGCTCCGTTAACCCACGCAGGGAGGAGGATTCCCATCCCAGGGAGGCCTTTTCCTGCATCCCCAGCAGCGGGAGAGGCTGAACCCAGTCCCAGCAGGGCGGGGATTAGCTGGCAGCGACTCACGGCTACTTACGGCCCGTCCTCTTGGTCCAGGCGGGAGCTCGGCGGGATCTACGGGGCCGTCCTCTCTTCCCCTAGGAAAGGGAGAAGGGATAACATCCTCAGGGGCTGCAGCCACCCACAGCAGCAGGGCAGCCATCCTCCTCCGGCTTCCCGGCCAGGGCAGCGGCAGCGAGGCCCCGACAAGCCGGCACAGGTCGCACAGAAGTCTGAGCTCTCCGAGAAGCCACCCACCTCCGAGAAGCCACCCACCTCCGAGAAGCCACCCACCTCCACCCACCCCGGCCCGCAGCCCCAGGGCCGGGCTCCCAGCCGCTCTTAAGGAGGAGGTGTGGCCGATCGGAGCGCCGCAGCTCTCCCCAACATCCCTTGGCCTTTCACACCGAAATCCCCTCCCGTGACTCACTCGGATCTTTAGGAAGACCCCAGGAGATGGAGCGATGCCCTTTCCTAGGCAAAGGGGAGCGCAGCTTTCCTGCCCTGCTGCGCCGAGAACGCTCCTTATTGCCGCATCTCCGGCATCTTTGCCTTTAAAACTTTCCAAACTGCACATCCTAGCCCAGCACTTCAAAATCATTATGATTTGGGGGAGGAGAAGCCCTGGTGAGAAACCACACCACGCACAGAAACCCTCCTGCCATGCTGCCACTCAGAGAAAGCCTCTCTGCTCTGCATCCCCAGTTATGTTCCCAGGTAGGGAAAATGACCCAGCCCGGGCAGCGAGCCCACTGCTATCCCAGTCAGCCCCTGGGCAGCAGCTTTGCTCTTCCCCCTGTGTCCCTGGGATGGATGGGGCGTGGTGGGAGTCACAGCTCTCCCCAAAAAAACACACGACAGGGAACGTCGGCTCATTTCAGTGCAAGAAACAGTGATGCAGATGAAGACCACAAGCCTCTCCCTGGCAGGGAAGGTGCTTCCAAGGGAAAGCTCTGAAGGGCCGGAGGTTTCCTCACCTCTCTCCTCCAGCTAGAAAAAGCAGAGATGAAAGAGGTGCAAGCTTTCCCCACAGCATGCTCCGCTCTTAATATCCCATTAATTTAACAAAGAGGACAATTTTTTGTCCGAGGGGTGGTGAAGGAGACCACCCAGCAGCCTGAGATGGTTTCTCATGGATACTTCCCACCAGGGATCAGGCTTTCTGCACATACCCCGGGATGGCTCCATCCCAGTGTCACACCTTCCCTCTCCACCCAAAGAACTTTTGTTTCCTCCTTCCATCGCTGCTTGCCTTGGGGGGGGCAATTAATCCCAAGGGCTCAGGGCAATCAACAGCCAAACCAAATGCACCCGAGGCCACAAAATTCACCTTTGGCACCAGGGTCTTTTCAGAAGCCCTGAATCCACCAGAGCATCCAACACTGCTGTCTCTGACAAAGAGTCTTTTCATTTAGATCTGTGAATTATAGGATACACTAACAAGGTTAAACTCCCCCTGGGGAGCTCCTGCTAAAGCATTTCAGGGCACAGCCCCTGCCCATAGAAATGAGGATGAGGATGTTCAGAGCTGCCTGGGGGTTCCAGGAGGATCCTGCAGCCCTGGATGAGCAGGAGACTGCGATACCTTAAAGCACATCAGCCAGGCAGGATCCTGGTGGATCCGAGGTCTTGCCCTAAGCTGGTCTTTCCAGCTCGACTGGCAGAGCCTGGATTGCTGCCGGCCTTCCTGGGGTTGTTTTCCAGCCGCCCGAGCGGTTTCCCTGCCATGTGCCGATGCAATCGGTCGTTCCCAGCCCAAGGTCCAGAAAAGTCCCATCACGGTTCCGGCGTCCACCAGGTCAGGAGCCGCTGTCTCCACCGCTCGCCGCAGGCAGCTCAACCCATCCGGCAGCTGATCCCAGCAGGAAATGAATGTCGCGTATCCCAGACCCCTCAAGAAACCCTGAACGAGCTGGATTCTGCTCCTTTCCTTCTCCAGCTGTGTTGCTGGCCTCAGTTTCCTCTCCTGCCCCTCAGTTTAATAATTTAAATGACAATTTCCAAATTCGAGGGGGAAAAGGGCACCTTCTGCCCGCTCCCCAACATCTCCCTCTGGGATGCTCATGGCTTTGGGCAAAAGAAAACAAAAACCCAACGGGTACGTCCCCTCCCTGTGTTAAAGACTAAAACCAGCCAGAACTGGCCCTTTGAGGAGCTCAGCCCCAGTGCAGGAGCATCCTGGCAGGAATGGATATTCCAGAGGCAGGAGGAGACACGCACAGGGCAGGGATGAGCCTCCAAATTCCTCCTGTCATCATCCTCCCCATGGAGGACCAAATCCCCCCCAGGGCTGTTAAAAGAGGGGAGGGGGAGATGGAGACTCTTGCCCTTGTGCCCGCCAGACCTGCAGCGAGGCAGCCGTCCGTCCGTCCGTCCCTCGGTGCTCCATCGCCGGCGCCAGCCTCCCTCGGTTAAAATTACCTCCCGAGGGGGGAGAGAGAGCAAAAGCCAGGCTGGGAGGGGAATAAAATCCAGGTGAGCTCATCCTCCTCCAGAGAAAACTGTCTCCAGCTGGCATGAGCAAGGTGTTTCCAAGCCCGGCACATCCCTCACGTCACCCCAGTCACTATGGCCCCGGGACCAGCAGCTTATTCATTCAGCAAGTATTTAATGGGAGATAATCCAGCCGCTTCCCAACCATCCTCTGGCCCAGCCAAAGGTGTAATTCCAGTGTGGGAATTACACTTTGAGGAGAGGTTTTGCTAATGGTCATCCCAGTGGATGCTCCCTGTTCAAAGCAGCACGAAAGAGCCGCCGCCAGCAGAGCTCCCATCCGCCAACCCTGTGTTTCTTTAATTCTATTAATAGTTTATCAAATTTATTAAACTATTTTATTAAAAATAAAATAATTTAATAAACCTATTTCTATCAAATCCCTGAGAATGGGAAGAAAAGCAAAGCTGCCCAGCCAAGCCGGATTATCCAAAGCAGCGACCGACCTAAAAATAAACCACTGCTATTTAAGGATGAGCCTCCCACAATAACCACCCCCCACCCCCCAAAAAAAAATAAAACTAAAAAATAGACATGTTCCCAAGCTTGGGTGTCGAGCATCACCCACCACACCCCAAAAAAAGCCTGTTCGGGGTTTATTTCTGAGCACAAGTCTGCACTTCCAAGAGAACATCTTCCCCGTGCTTAGTGCTGCTGATTTCCAGACACCCCATGCAAATAAATAATTAAGATTTAAAGCTGCTTTTGCATAATACAGATAATCGGTCGATTTAACTTGTAAATGCAGGGGAGATTATGCAGCAACGTTGTTAATTAGGCAGCAAAGGGGCCGGGGAAGCCCCAGCTCCAGGGCAGATGCCCATGGACCACCAGGATGCTGAAGAAACCAAATGTGCGGGGGACTTTGGCAATTGGAAACGGTCCTTGGGCAGCTGCCACGGTGTCAGGGCTCCAAAACCTTTTGTTCATCCATATTTTAACTAAAAATCCCTCCCAGCCCTTCATCAGGAGCTGCCCATCCCTTCCCACTCTGCCTGCACCACCCAAGCCCTTGAGGGCTGCCGTCACCCCACGAGAAAAAAGGCAGTGGAGAAGGAGCCCGGGGTAAGGTTTCTGAGGACAAATCACATCTTTTTTTGTTGCATAAAGAGCCTGCTCTGACAGCCGGGCTCTTGGCCGCCCTCAGCTCCCCCACCCCAAATACCAGACCCCGCCCGGGAGCAAAACCTGTTGAGCCCGAATATGCCCGAACAGACAGTTCTTTGTGATTCTTTCATTTTCCCCCGTCTAATTTTTTTTTTTTTTGGTTTGGAAGCAGCGCTGGTGATCGCATAGGGATGGGCCCAAGGACTTCCCAGCCCTTGGCATTGCTCCTTGTTCAAAGGCAGCACCACATTTAACCCCTAAAGCCCCTCACTGCCCTTCATTTCTGACACCGTCCCACTTCCCACACCCTAATCCTGTTCAGTCCTGCATCCCCGAGGTTTACTTGCATCCCCCTTCTCTGCATTTTTCTCCCTCACTCCTCACTTTCCACCTCGTTTTCCCCCTCAATGCTTCAGTGCTTTCCTCCATTCCCAACACAGACAGGTCTGATCCATCCTCATGTCACAAAATCCCACCCACAGGCCACAAGCCAGGGGAGGCAGACGAGCCAAACAGCCACAGAGCTGCCGTGCTGCAGGTTTAATCCCCATCCAGGGGTGTTTTATGATCCATGGTGGGAATGCCGGGCTGCCTGGGTGCATACAGCATCAGCAAAGCCCCAGAGCAGCGTTTAAAACTCCTCAACTCTTGCTCAGCACCCTCCTGCCTCAGTTTCCTGCCATTTTGGGGCTCGGGGAAGCTCTGCCCCATTGGCAATGCAGGCAGAAGGTGCAGCGAAGGATCCCAAACCCCAAACTCCACGCCAGCTCATTTATCTCCATTTTAAAAGAAATTTTAAAACCACCCGATGTCGCAAGCAGCTCAAACCCTGACCGAGGATCCACCCCGGGGCTCCGGCTTGTGCAACACCGCGGGGCGAGCTCCAACCTCCCGCCACTGGCATCAGGCTCTGGTTAAAAAATTAAGGCTCGGCTTACTCAGCCTGGCCGGATATCGGGATGTCGAATCCGGCCGGGGAAACTTCGGCGGGCTGGGGGAGACATTTTGCAAGGGGAAGAGCCGGAACAGGAATGGCATCTGGAAGCGATTGAAGGCAAGGAGCCTCTCCCTGGCGCAGCAGGGAATTCCAACGGCGTGAGCTCAGGTTAAAGCCTCCTTCACAGAGCCACGATTAAAGAGAAGAACCAAACTTCAGCACAGATACGTGGTTTTAAACCTACAGAAAACAAGGGGAAGGGAGCCAGCTTCCTGCTTGGTCCTAGCTGGAGGTGGTTTGGTGATTCAGGGTTGTTCTGACTTGCAATAAAAAGAAACCAAAACTCCAAAAAGGAGCAGAAATCTTTCCATGGATTTGTGGATCTAACTTCTGGTGTGGTCAGGAGTCTTCCTTCAGCACTACACCATCAATCCCTTGGGACCACCGCATCCCACCTCCGAGCATCGCTTGCCAGCACAGGCTGCATCCCATGATGGTCTAGGAGCGTTCCAACATCCTCAGGATGGCATGGAAGAGCCAATGGAGATTGCCGGCCTAGCCTGGACCGTGCAGTCCTCCGCAAGGAGCTGATGCAGTGGGGGGTCCCCGGCCCCCTCCAGTCTTCCCTGAGTCGAGGGACGGGGAGCAGCAGCTGGTCAAACCCACCTTCACAGAGCAATTTACGGCAGGGCAGATCCACGTGGGATGGGCAGACTCCGGCCCTGCTGTGCTCCTGCCCCATCCCGCTCCCCCAGATGGCAGCTCCGGCCCCATCCCGCAGCAAAGAGCGCAGAGGCAGCGCTGGCTGCAGCCCTGCCCCGCTCCCACGCACCTCCCCGGCGGGGCCGGGCCCGTCCCGCGCCGACCCGCGCCTCGATCCGCGCCCCGATCCGCGCCTCGATCCGCGCCTCGGCGCAGCCGGGAGCAGCTCGGAGGGCTCCGGCAGACGGCAAAACACATCCTGGAGAGCAGCCGCAGCCTGCGCCAGCCCGAAACCGCTCCGAGCATCCGCCAGTCCCAAGGAAAACCGGGATGGAGAGCGGCTCCTTTGGTTTTTCCGTTCCCTCACAGCCAAATACCTTTCTCCTTCCTCCGAGGAAACTTTCCAGCCCAACCCCAGTCACATGCAAGGGGTCAGCAGCTGGAAAAGCAAGACATCAGCAAGTCCTGGGGATTTTTTCCTCTTCCCTCCCGAGAAGACACAGGGTTTTCCTAGAAAAAGCTCAATAAGCACGAGGATTACAGCTGGAGGACAGAGAAGTGTGAAAGGAAAGTGAAGGGAACTTAAGAAACAGCAAAAAAGAAGTTGCAACAAGCAGCATGAAAGCATCAAATCATTTCCTTTCCTCACTGCAAAACCAAAACCACTCATGCAAGTGTCCCTGGGAGCAGCGTATGGAAGGGGTCCCAGCCTGGTAGAGCAGGATGGGATCCCAGAGGGATCCCAGTGAATCCAGGATCCCAACCTCTGCAGGAACAGGACCACATCCCTGCTCCTTACACAGACATCATGCTACATCCAGAGGAAAAAAAAATGAAAGGAGAAAAATAACATAATTTTTTTTTTTTTAAAGAAAGCACAATAGGGAAAGCTGTGGGGAAGCAGATTCCATGCTGCCAGCCTGCATCAGCTCTGGAATATTCGAAGCTAAAGCAATGGGACCATCACTTCATCAAAGAGAATAAGCAACAGAATACATGGGATTTAGAGATATTGCCAAATAATTAATTAGTAGGATTCAACCTGAGAATTGCTGCCAGCTGAAAACCTCTGAACACAGGCATGGGGAGGGCACTGGTCTCAGCATTCCCACACCCTGCAGCCTGGCATCCACCTCTGATGCTGGTTGCAATGGGGATAACACAAGCTATAAAAATACAGGTTTGCAGACATCAGTACAGCTGCTCCAGAGTTTGAAATGGATGTTTTCCCTCCAGGGCGGATCCTCCAGGAGGATGCTCCAATCCCAGCTGTGGAACACACCCTCCTTGCAGATCTCCATAGTGGACATCCCTTAAAATCAATGTCCACAGAGAGTTCCTCCTTTTAGGTTCACATTTACAGAGCCGTTATTCCTCAGAATTCGGTGTCTTGCTGGAGCAGCTGCTGGTAACTCCCTGCCTGAAGCTGGATGAGCAAGCAGCCCTTAAATGATGCAGATAATTAGGGACAGGGGTTAGGGAAAGTCCAGCAAAACATGTTGATCCCATCCTACAGCTTATAGCGACATGAGGAGCTCATTAAACGTTGGACACATCATTAGGAGCCAGAGGACACTTAAACCATCAGTTCTGTCACTGATCCCAGGTCCTGGCCTGCCTGGGGTGCCTGTCCCACAGACACCCTTGGCAGAGACAGCTGGCAAAGTCTGGGCAATCCATCACCTGCCTCCAGGAGCATCCAGAGGGAAAGCCCAGCAGAAAAGACAGGGAAATTCAGCAGGGCTTCCTGAAAAGCTCCACAAGACTTTTTTCAGCTCATCTCAACAAGAGATGGAGATCAGACTTGCCAAGCAGCCAGCATCAACCCACCAGGCATCACCCCACTGAGCCAGTGGGAGAGACGGTGTCCAAGCTGAGGAACATAAAAAAAACACCCAGAGGAAGAACTTCCCTTTGTTCTCCACACCCCAGAACAATAAGACACCACTGGTTCACCCTGCAAAGACCTGACACGAAAAGATCAATGGGGAAAGGTCCAGCTGGTCCTTTTCCTGTGGTCTCAGGGCCAGCATCCTCATCACTCCTTGAAAACAATCCTGTCCCGTGGGAGAAGAGGGCTCCAGGCACACAGAGTGGGACAGGAGGGGGTTTATCCTGCACGAACATGCCCAGATCCTGCTCCCAGCAGCTCTGTCCACACCAGCGTTGGGTGGGGGACGGGCAGGGACCCCTCCTGCCCCTTTGGGATCCCCAGGCTACTGGAGCACATCCATCCACCAGTCAGAGGATGCTCAGGGATGGGGAAAAAAAGGCTCAGACCACTTAAATCCTCCTCAGCCCGCTGTTCCGCACGGGAGCGATGCCGTCCTGACTCGCACACGGGGCACGTTCTCTCCTCCCAGGGCCTCCGGGAGGATTTTCCCTTCCTTACCCCGGCTCCCGGGCATTCCGATCACCCAGACCCATCGCAAGGAGCCCACCCCGTGCTATGGGGAGATGCCAGACCCTCTCTTCCCGGGGCTTTCGGGGTGGGATCTCCTTCCCCGGGAGTGGCCACAGGCAGGAGCGATGCCAAAGGCCGTCTTTTCCCGGCGAGATGAGGGGGTTTGTTTTGCCGGGAATGGGGAGACAGCAGATGGAAGGGCACTGCGAGAGCGGGCGTTTTCCTCTCGCCGCTGCCCACACTCACACTTCAGGCGCTGATTAATTGCGTTAATTAGAAAAATACTCATAATAATTATTTTTTTCAAAAAACCTACAAAACGTGGAAATAAAGCCGCTTTCTCCGTTTCCGATGTGCCGCGCCCGCCAGGACATCGATGCCAAAGGCGTGGGATGCGCCGGTGGGGGTCCGAGCTGGGGCGAACGGGGGGTACCCCCACACCCCCAGCTCGCAGCCCCCGTGCCAGCCCTGCCCGGGAGCTGCCAGGCGGGCAAAGCTCCTGCCCTGCCCTGCGCCCTCCCAGCGCGGGGTGCCCCCCTCCGACCCCTCCAGCCCCCCAAAAAACAGCGGCGCTTTGCTTCCCAGCCCTCTTCTTCTGCTCAGCACCCCCCGACCCGCAACCCCGCTCTGGACACGCGGCCCCGGGGGAAGACGAGGGGACACGAGGGGACGGGAGGGGGTCGGGGGGGGACCCCCGGCTGCGGACTCACCATGGGGCGGCGCGGGGGGTCGGTGCGGCGGGAGGATGCGGGGGGTGGGTGCGGGATGCGGGGCCGGCCCGGAGGGGCGGGCGGGGGGCGGACACGCTTGCGCACAGCGNGAGGAAGGAGGGAGGGGAAGAGCATCCCGGGAGCTGAAGGCAGCCGATCCCTCATCCCCGACACGGGAGAGCAACAACGCCATCCCCGGGTCCTTCGGACCCCCAAAAATCATGGGGCTGGGGGGCAGCCTCTGCCAAGGCAACCCCGCCCCGCCAAAACCCGCCAAAATTGGCTCACGGCAAATTTGAGGGGGGAGTGGGCAAAGCTCATCCTGCTGGAGATTTACACTGAGCCAGGCGGTTTGCTCTGTTCCCTCACTGAACCCCCGTGAGATGATGCTGGAAGCCCCAAGAGATGACACTCAAACCATCGTGAGATGACACACAAACGCCCCGAGGATGGCTTTGCTCAAAATCATCAGCCAATATTAAGTGTTTTTCTTTTTCCTGAAAATAAATTAATTCTCACCACAGGAATGTCCCATGTCAGGCCACCTCGCTCTCCCACGGGATTCCGTTTCCATCCCACCCCACAATACACAAAATTAGCAGTCAACTTTTGAAGTTTTTTTTTTATTTCCCTCAAAACTTTCTTTTTGTATTTCTGCAGCCTCAAACTCATCCCTCCTGTCCAGGGTGAGTTTTGCAAATCTCAGACAACATGTCCAGTGCCAATATAAATTGATAAAATTTATAAAAAAACCTGTCGAGCTGACACATCTGATTTTGCCAAAAGAACTACAACGATATTTGAAGAAAATCCCTGCCTTGTTCTTCATCCTCCTTAGGCTGGGATTTCCTTGCTGTTAACAAGAGGGGCAGAGTTTTACCCGTGGTGACAGACAAACTGGCTGTAATTAGGTTTTAATTGCCACAGGCTTGTAGACAATCTGGGATAATTAGTGGGGCCACAGCTCTGCAGGGATTTGCTTGAAGGATATTTTGACCCTTCAGTCTCATGGGTTCTACTGCTTGGTTTATTGCATCTGAAAATAATAAACGGCATTCAAGGAAGCTCCAGCAGGAATAATGCATCCCAAATGTCTATTTTTGCTGTGCCCCCAAGACAAAATATTAAAAGAGGCTGCACAGCTTTGCTTCCCATGATCTTCTCAGTCCCCAGCAGCTGTGTCCTGCTCGTTTTGGGGTGATAGTCTCCATCTTCAGCATCCCCCCATGGCAGAAGGCAACATCAACAGGACTGGGAGTAGAACAAAAGCCCTTGTAGAGATGCAAATCCAGGATCAGGAATTGCCCAGACCTCTGTGCCAGGAGGTCACGGTGCTGTGGCTCAAGCATCACCACGGTTTGGGGAAGCAATGGTGGTCCCATACCAAGTGTTGGACAGCAGCTGTGTCCATCCCACTGGAATCTCAAGGATGCTTCCATCCATGGAGCAGTCACAAGGGACCTGGTTGCCTTGGGTGGACCCAAAAACCAGCCACGAGCTTCCTGTGGCCACCACAGCCTCAGCAGACAACAGGGGTCTAAAGGCCAGCAGAAAAGGGAATATATCTGCTGCCGCAGCAGAGTGCCAGGAGCCTTCTCTGGGTTGTTAGTCACTGTTAATAACTGCGCCCTGCCCTAATATTTAATTTACAAAGGATAAATTGCCAGTTGGATTAATTCAGCATGATGAACGCTGAGTAATTTGAAGAAAAGAGAGGGGGGAAAATGCTGGTGGTTTGAGAAGTGAATTTGTAGCGAGCTCTGCCATCACCCTCCAGAGCTCACACCGACAGAAGGGTTGGGGGAACGCCACGGCTGCCGCAGTGCAGGGCAGGACGGGTGTCCTGCCCCACCAGGGCACGGGAGAGGCTGTGCCATCCCTCACACCACAGCCAGAACGCTCCCAAAAGGGTGATGAGGCCAAAGCAGGAGGCAGGTGAGCAGGATCTATTCAGAAAGGAGGAAGGGGCTGCCCTCAGCCAGGCTCGCAGCATCTGCTCCGGAGGGACAAGAATGTGGCGATTCATGCCAGCACAAGGCGGCTTTGTCCCGGATCACCTCAGGCTCACCCTTCCTCAAGCCACAGCCTGGGAATGCCATCTGGCTTTGCAGGCCCAGCCCTGGGACCTCAGTTAATCCTTTGAAGGCTCCAGATCCATCAGAATGCTTCCCCCTGACTCCTCCTTTTGGGACAGGCAGACAGCCTCCATCCTGGGCTCCATGCACCTCCCTGCTCTCCAGCGCAGTCTCCCAGGAAAACGATTCATCCAGCAGGAGCCAGGCAGATGGTTTGTGGAAGATGTGCTGCTTGATCGTCTGTCACAGCCCTCTGAGAGTCTATTTTCAAGACTGAGGGTGTTTTTTCAACACCTGAGGACCAGGGAGCCTTCCTTGGAGACAGCATGAGCTTGTGTGTTGTTTAACCATCTCCTTTCCTGGACTGGCCTGGGTGGAGACATAAAACTGGGATGTTCCCTCACCAAATGAGACCAAGCTCACCCTTGGCAGAGAAAATTCTTTGGTATGGAAAAAAATTCATCCTTGTCCCTTAGCAATTTAAAACCTAGGGAAGGGGAGAGCCACGGGACAGGCAACCCCGCTGACCATGTCCAGATCCTAAAGCTTCCCAGCCCCCCAAACCAACTCACCTGCTCTGCTCAGCAGATGGGTAGTGCTGAAGCAAAAGAGAAATGCTCCTGCAGCAAATCACTGCAGCTTTCTCACTATGGATTGCACTTCTAGACTCCAAGAATAATGTGGAAAATACCTCTAAGATCATTAAGCCCAACTGTTCACCCAGGAAATGGGAATTTCTGCAGAGAAACAGGGTGGCTGCATCCAGCTGCTCTGCCTCTCCCTGCTGCTAAAAGGCACCAGGGAGCTGCCTGAGCGGAATATTTATAAATGGGCTGAGCTGAGCAGAGCCCCAGGGCAGCTCCAATGATGCCACTTCTCTCCAGCCAGCTCCAGGCCGTGCTCCGGCACAGCCAGCAGCCTGGAAAAAATAAATCACATCTGGGTTTTCCCCCATCAGCAAAAAAAACCCCCTCTTAGAGCTCAGGGTGTGGAAAGGAGCAAAGAACTGGGGTAGCAGCAAGATGATTCCTGCAATTACATCCCTGGTTACCAACCAGAAACCAGAGCCCTTTCTGGCACCAAGAACTCATGAAGTTTTCAGAGGTTGGTGCTCAGTGGAGAAGCTGCCAGGGAACCACGGCTGGGTGGCCAAGCAAGCTCCCAGCATACAGAGAAATTGGGTCTTTCACCACAATGGATCATTGAATCCAACCCCTGGCACTTGCCCCTCCTGCCACCACCTTAGCAGAAGGAAGAGCACTATTATTTATTTTTGGGGAGCTTTAACCCATAATCCTGGCACAGCCTTAAGCAGCCTCTGTGAGAAAGGGGCTGCCCCTGCACAGGAGGCTGTTTGAGACACAGATGACTAAGGAGCAGCAGAGGGGTGATGGCTCTCAGGCTGGGGATCAGGCAGCACACAGTGCTTGTCTCCACACAGCCAGACAGGAAGGGTGAGGACTCGGGTTAGTCACTGGAGTTCTTTGGAGCAAGGCACCCCTCCCTGCTTGAGGAAAGCTGCAATCTCAATCCCAGGGGTAAATCTGTAGGAAACACATGAAGCTTTCTGAGGATAGCAGGGCTTTTTGGACCATCTACCTACTACCCTATTTGGGCTGACGTGGGGATGGGTGAAAAAGATGGATACAGAAAACCACTCCCACCCCAAACCCCTCTGCTCCCTGCATCCCACAGGGACCCAGTCTGAGGTAAAAGCCAGCACACTCAAAGGGGTTTATTCAATCAATGTTTTAATGGACTTGAACAGACAACACGGTTTCCATAGCAAAGGATCATTAGCCCCACCTTGTACAAAAACAGAGTTTAAAAACATAAAAGGAACACAACCTTAAAAAAAAAGCGCCCCAAAATGGGTATTTATGAAAAAAAATTATACAAAAGCACCTCTGCCTCCTCACACTTTTCCTGCCTCCTGGAATTTCTTAAACAGGGGTTCATCAGCTCGCAGGGGGAAGGTCAGAGCCCGTTTCTGGTAGTAGGTGGAGTCCATGGCCAGGTTGTCAATGACATCAGCCAGGAGATGGGCTCTCTCCACGGAGCTGCCCGGGGCGTCGTAGCCCAGGGCGGTGAAATGCACATGCAGGTGGTGGTAGGAGGGCTGGTAGTGCAGGTAGATCCGCAGCTGGGAGCCAGGCACACCGAAGCGCTTCACTATGGCCTCCTGAGAGGGGAAACAGAGAGCTCAGCACTGACAAAACCTGGGAATGGATGGGAAGGAGCATCCCTGGGTGGCAGGAAAGGCGTAGAGAAAGGTGAAAGGGAGTTAGGCTTCCTCCCAGCAAGGGAAAGGGGGAAGTTTGGAAGACAGAGCTCTTCCCCACCCTCCATTTCAGCCTCTGCAGGGACAGAGTGAGGCCTCTGGCTGCCCCACTTTTATCTCTCCTTGATGGGATGTGCTACCCACCCCTATCATTTTCCCTTTCACCCTTATCACTCCAACTCATTGGAAAAGTAACAGGGATCCGTTACCAGCCAGTGTAATTAAAGCTATAAACAGCACCGGCCAGCTACGGCACGCCGGCTCCGCTCGCTGCAATCCCCTGACTAATCTCTTAATTAATCTCCCACCTTCCCTAGTGCAATTACTTTCCAAATTCTAACGCAGTGAAGGAAAGAGAAGCTACTGCACATCCATCTCCCAAACACACCCCGTGGAAAAACACATCAGCCGGTGAGAACTGGGACAGGGTTGTTAAGATGAAGAGCTCAGTGCTAACAGAATTATAGAGCATTCCTGCAGCACCTGGATGTGGCATGATCTGGGGAAGGTGCTGATGGAGAGCAGGAACCAGGGTGTCTGGGCAGAGAGGGTAACACAGCCCTGTTTCATGACTTATTATCTCCTGAGGAGCAGTCCCCAGGCAGACCCTGTGCCAGAAAAAACAGGGAGTGCCTTTGCAGAGGCAGCCGAGCTCCCCCTGGCCAGGACAGCAGCCTCACACTCACCTTCCCTTCCTGCAGGACGTTCCTCAGCAGCGGGAGGTGCTCGGCCGTGAGATCCCGCAGGGACTTGATCTCCCGGCGGTGCACGAGGGCGATCAGGTACAGGTCCTCCAGCTGCAGGGACACAGCATGGCATGGAGGGGACACACAGACAGCACAGGGAGACAGCAGTGCTTCAGACCTGACACACCATTCACAGCTCCCCAGGCTGTCATAGAGGGATCCTGGTGCCATACAGGGATGTTTGTGCTGCACAGGGATTCTTGTGCCATACAGGGATACTTGTGCCACACAGGGATATTTGTGTCATAAAGGGATTCTTGTGCCACACAGGGATACTTGTGTCATAAAGGGATTCTTGTGCCACACAGGGATATTTGTGTCATAAAGGGACTCTTGTGCCATCCAGAGAGGGATACTTGTGCCACATAGGGATATATTTGTGGTATAAAGGGATTCTTGTGCCATACAGGGATATTTGTCCTCAACACCCACGCTGGGCTGAATCTCCCAGTATGGGATGTGCTCACCCACAATCCCACTGCACCTCAAAGCATCATTTCTGGAGAAACTGGGTTTCGTCCAGAAATAACCAGAAGAGAACAACCTCATCCCAACCCATGAACAGTGGGATCACAAACACCTTCTCAGCTTTAAAGGCAGATGGAGTGACCAGCCCTCTCCTACTGTGAGCATCATGCTCAGTGCTGCCTCTCCACCTTCACATCTTCCTCAGCACCTCCAAAATGCTTTCTCTGTGTGACTGAGGCTGGATACCAGGTGCAGGCACCCAGCCAGGTATGTGGGGTCACTCAGCCCCTGCCATGCACACCCCACAGTGACAGTTGGTCTGCAGCACGCTCAGACAAGCGTTTACAGCAAATCACAGCAGCTAGAACCGAAACTGAAGATTTCCCCAGTGATAAGCTCTCTACTTTTTCACTCTGCAAACAGCTAGCCACTTTTGAGTCACGAGTTCTATAAGTAACAATTTTCAAGACCTAATTGGTCACTGTACGAAGCCAGGGCAGTTAAAATATGTTCCTTGAGCAGCTCTGACAAACCTTTGGCATCCCCCAAAGCACTCAGCACATTCAGTGTTTAACATGACACAAAGTTGTGGATCATTACACTTTAAAAAAATAAAAAATCCCAGTCTCCACCAGCTCAGTTAGGGACTTTATAATATAAACACTGGAAAGCAAAGGGTTTGGATATTTGAGATCCAGCAGATCTCTTCAGGGCTGTGAGAAACCCAATGCAGCTCTTTGGAAACAGATGCTGTCTCAAAGGATGCTCTCAGGACCCTTCACAGGGCTCTTGAAGCACAGAGCTGTTCCTGCATTCAGCCAGCACAGCCACGCTCATGGTTCCATTTGATTCCCATGCACAGCTCCAGAAAAAGATGGTGTATCAGCTTGTGCTCTTTGGCTCCAGGCTGGCTGGTGAGAGGAAAAGCAAGCAGCTCTTCTCCTTACAACAACATCTGCATGTTGCTGTTTGAAACAAATAAGCCTGTTGCTAAAAAGGCCTGGAATGATGTCATGGCAGGCATCGCTTCAGGCAACGCCTCAGGGCTCCTGCAGATCTGAAACCAACTCAAAAGTTGTGGAAGAAAAAAAACACACCAAAAAAAAATTAAAAACAGCCCAAGAAACCAACTCAAACCACTATCAAGGCTGGGCAGTAGCACCAAGAAGGCTGAAGGCAGCAGATTTCACAGTGCTAAAGAGAAATTTCCCCCCCCATCCATTAGTCTGAAATAACTGCAGGTGAACTCACAAGATCTGTGGGCCACGAACTAAAGGAGTGTGAGGCCACACTGCTGAAAGGACTTCTGAGGGAATGCTCAGAGTCCTGCTGGGAGCTGCATCTCACTTCTCTGATTTCATCCAGCAGCCTTGCCTGTCAGGTGGGATGTGGCAGAAGGAACCAGTGTTCCCAGGCCACCCCAGGGCTGTCAGGATCAGCTCTGTCTCAGTGCCACCCACAGCCAAGAAAGAATTCCTTGGCTCAAAGGCAACCTGGATGCTGTCTCGCCTGCCTGGGAAAGAGATCAGCAGTGCAAAGGGCCTGGAGAGCTCCAGGGATGACTGGGGTGCAGACAGCAGCCCAGCAGTTGTGGAGAAGTCCAGAAGATCCTGTTCAGCACTCCAAGAGGCAACAGGAACACGGGGAAGCCTCCCCTAAGGACAAATCCTACCACTGAGGCACTCCCTGACCAGCCCAGCTGAGAGATGTGGATGCAGCAGGTCTCCAGAGAAAGCCAAGGCACAAATTTTAGCCCATCTATGATTTGAGCCCAATCCAGATGTGAGTTGCAAAGCTTGGTTGTAGCACGTAAGGGTTTCCTCTGAGGCTTTGTTCACAGCCAGAAAAGGAACAACATGCTGCATGTTTTAGGATCCCTAAATATTGCCCCACTGGAAGGGCACTGAACAGGGCACATCCTACAAGCTGGACACATATTCCCTGTGCTGCAAAATCTCATCAGGAAGAAGGTTGTGCCTCTGGTGACCAAGTGGAAATTTGAGCTTAGTTACCCCATCACCACTCAACAGGCGATTTTTGGAGTAAATGATGTGCAGACATTACTCTGCAGAGACTCCCCAAGACAACTCAGCTACAAGCAGCTGCTCCCTGCACAGACACACAGGATGGAGCTGCCCACCAGCAGCCTTGTGTTCCCATTTTTTTTGGAGTTTTAATTTCTATTTCTAAGTCTTAATCATACAGCAACTCTCCCCACATGCCTCCTGCAGAAGCACGTGAGGGTCAGAAACTCAATGGGAACTTTTTAGATGCCACCAACTTCAAGGGAGGGATGTGTGTAAGGAGTTTCACCTCCCCAAATGTAAAGCATGAGAGCAAGCTGGAACCCAAGGAATAATTCTTGATTTAGGATTACAGCCTGGTCTTAGAAATCACTTTCACCAAGTGGGCACTCCCACAAGGGGTAAAGCAACTGCTCATCAGCCAAGAACCATCTGTTGAACACTGTGGAGGAGAGTTAACTGCAGCAACCTAAGGACAACACAGCTGCCTGGTTTGCAGCTCAAGTCAAGGCTTGCAAAAAAAAAAAA
>VZDJ01000063.1:5254871-5273092 GCA_008694505.1 Cyanoderma ruficeps | reverse complement strand
AGGATTTTGGTTTGAACACATCCTGACAACATTCGGGCTGATATGGACAAGTGAAAGTGAACCCAATAAATACATCTCAGCAGCAGAGAGAACCTGGGTCTGCAGCAGCCCTAACCAGCCTGTGCTAAAAGGCCCTGGGAATGTCATCACTAACAACAGTGTGCACAGAGCACAGGGTGCTCTTAGTGGTCTGAAAGTGCACATTTCCTCTGGATTACCTTCAGACAGGCAGCATTAGAGGAGCAAACCAACCTGGTTTTGATTCCACTTTAAATCTGGAACCAGAACAAAGCCATTGGAAGGATCTGGGTTTTCATGGACGATTCGATCAGCCTCAGCTTTCTTCTCCAGGATATTATACACCCACTGAAAGAGAAATATGTGATTTATAAATCAACAGAGAACAAAAAACCAACATCTCAGGTGCATTTAGCCCAAGATCATGGATTACTGCACATTCTCTGCAACTAGAATAGATTAAAAAAAACAAACCCAATTTTATTTTAGGATGACCAAATAATTTGTAATTAATTAGCCATAAAACGCTTCATCAACCAATAAACTCCAGAATATTGTGAGCACTTCAGTAAAAATCAGTGGAACCCAGCTCCTGTGGGGCTCAGCACACACCTCTTGCTGCACCATAGGGCTGTTTACATCTTTTTTACCCTGCAAGCTACAGCAAAATCTTTACAACCAGGTTTGGGAAGGGAACTCAGCTGTTTTTGTTCCCTATTCAAGGAGGAAGGAGCAGAGTTGGATGTGGCTCTGGCTGCTGGCAGCTCTCTACAGGGATATGAAAGGCCTGTGGTTTTTTGGGCAATGCATGTCTCTTGGCTCCCTGGCTGATTAGAAAACAGCTCCCCACTCTTCTTCTTCCATACTGAAGGTTCCAGCCTCCAGCCTGCCTGTAATCCCTGCTCTGGTTATCCCCCCGTGCTCCTCCTGCAAGGCAAAGCACCATTCAGAGAAGAGTGACAGAAATGGAAGACACCAGGGATAAGTGACAGAGTAAGACCAGAGAAAAGCGCCTTTGCTCTCCCTGGCTCCCAGTCTCAGCTCAGCATCCTTCTTTACACTTCCAAAATTCATGTTATGCTCTAGCTTAAGCCTACCTTAAGTACTGAACTGGCAAGAGAGTCCTCAGCCAGGTCCCTGGAAGGTGGTAACACAAAGCAGCAGGAAACTGCTAAAGCTAAGAACCCTAAAATGTTTGGAAATATCATTTTCCCCACCAAATATAGGTCTGAAATACTCTGGCTGCCCCAGTGGGTAGAGAAGGTGCAGCCAGTTTCACAAATACACCAAATGAACTGGGCTGGCCGTGTTGTGCACACCAGACACTTTGGGAGAAATCCATCAAGAGCTTAATTAATCTAATCAACATTTAGGATTGCTGCTAACTGACCTGAATATGTCTGGAGGGAAAAAAATATGCTTCTCATCCCTTGATCTGGGATTTTTTGCTTAAATTGGCATCTTTTCTCCTAAGCATCATCTTAGAGATTAGATTCTTCAAATGATTCCCAAAAGCACGGCACAAGCTCACTCTGTTCCATAACCCCTGGAGGAAAGTTGAGGGGAAAGCTCAGCAGAAAATGGACATTTATTGGGGTTTTTATGCCTGCCCTGATCACAAGTGCCAAGCTATCAGTGCCCTGAATAAGTTCACTGATCAGATGAGCTGAATTTTAAACCCAAGGCTGCCTCGTGATGGGCAGATCCTTGGCTCTCTGCTCCTGCTGCTCCCAGCACAAGCCCAGCAAGCAGAACACATGTCCAGGGACTGGCACCACAATAAGACCATTATCCTGAAAGCATCCACACTTTGTATCCTCCAGCAGGAAACACAGACGCCTCTGTAGTCCCCTGGTATTTCTGTCACCCCTCACATTTCCCCTTCCACTTGGCAAAACCAGTTGGATAAAGACAAGGAACAGCATTATTAAATCCCAGAGGTCAAGGACTGACCATGCTGACCATGATTTCTCAGCAGATGCTCCTGATGGTTACCAGGAATATGTTTCCAGGTACTGAAACCAGCTCACGAGCATTTGGGGAAAGAGGCAGTGAGAGGTCAAGTACTTCCTGAAGGCAGCTGCTACACCAGGAAACGTAAGAAATTTCTGAGCAAAAGCACAGAGAAAAAAAATCCATGAAGGCTGTGGCCTGGTGGAAACACACACTTGCCTTTCTCCAGCTAATAAATGCTGCAGTTTAAGGCAGCAGGAAAGATGGAGTAAGGGTAGGGGGGCATCCAAGGCTCCTGGTTAGTTTTGGGGAGTTATTTTTAATGGAGAGCCTCAGTAGCCCCAGGATTTGGTTTATTCCTCCTTCTGCAAAGGCTGGCATGAATTGATCCCTACAGACTTGTATTCTTTTGGTCTCTAAAGGAGAAAGACGGGAAGAGAAACAGTCAAAAAAGGATAAAGACAAGGAAAAAGCTGGGGCTGCCTGGGGCAAGTAGCACACTAAAAGTAACAGTTTCATCACATGGAATATGGACTGAGGGGCTGAATGGCAGGAGGAGTGAGTTGTGATGCAGGAATCCAAGTACAATCTGTGCCTTTTCATTTCCATAACAACCCAGAGACTCCTAAGAAGCCCAGTGAACAGCACCAATGCCCAGGAAGCCAACCTTGGAAAGGAGAAAAAGAACTCAAAGACTTTATCCAGAAACCTTGGGAAAGGCAAGTTGAAATACAGCTCCAAGGCAAACATTCTTCTGCAAAGATGGAAAAGGATGTCCCAGCCAACCAAATAAGAGGGGACAGCACCACGGAGCTGACGACACCAGGGAGATGGGGCAGAACACTCCCAGCTCTCCAGCCTGGGCTTCAGAGAAGCCTTCTGACAGCAGTGTTCTGACAGAGGAGACCAAAGGCATCCGTGTCTGCAGGAGAGGGCATGGTACCCATACCTGGATGCTGAAGCTCTGGGACTGGATGAAGGGCAGGGTTATGTTCTTGTAATCCTCCCAGGTCTCACGGATGAGGTGCACTTCCTGACGGAGGTATTTCTGGATGTGTTTCTCCGTGGCAGGGTACACCACTGTAGCTTTGATCTCTAGGAACAAACACGTTGACTGAGTTACCACTCACATTGCTTCCTTCAGTCCTTAACAAATCTGTTTTCCCTTCCAAAAAATGCCACACTAAGACATTTTGAAGAGAGGGTGAGGGAGAATGGACAGGGCAAGCAAACAACTGCTTTAACCTCCTGCACTGCTGCTGCTTCTCTGGAGGAAGAAAAAGCCAACGGCACAGCCAGGGCCTGTCTTTCCAGTTCAGGTGCAGGAGTTTTGGCTGTTTGAGTTTTTCCACACTCACTCTTTCATGCCTATTAGCAACATTGGGGCAGAGGTGGGGCTCCCAGGGCAGTGTTTATGTGCAGTCAACAACCAGGACAGAAACATGACCCTGGGGACAGAGACACGTCTTCTTCATACTTAAATCCAAAGCTCACAGGGCGCACCCAGATACTTCACCCAGCCACAAACCCAGATGAAGTCCAAGGAACAGCTTCTTCCCAGAGCTCAGTCAGAGTGCTTTGGCCTTGAGCCCCAAGTACAGGAGGCAAAGAAGTCAAGGGCACAGGGACAGATCCAGAGCAAGCAATGTGAGCTGGTAAGTCAACACAGCTCAGGATGAGCCAAGGGAAGAGGGCCGAGTGACCCTCTGCCCACAAAAAGCACTTTACCATTTACCCTGCCAAAAACCAAAACATCTTCTGTTTGCCTCAAGATTAGAACTTTGCTGCGCAATTTCTGTGGCATTAAACAGGATGCAAGTGCTCACCTTGTCAAGCTGGCAGCTGTGATGTCGGCAGCAGTAAATCCTACCCACAGGGCTAAAACACACGGAAAACATCCGTCTTTGGCCAAGATTGGATGTGCGATACACAGCCTGCCACAGCTCCAAGGTGCTCCAAGGGCACGGGAGTGTCTTTGCCTCCCCGGCTGACACAGCTGCTATAAACTTCAGTGCAGAAAGGAGAAAAGCCCCATGAGCCTGGGCAAACCCCCCCACAGACCAGACTGAGGTGACTGGGGTACTGGGAACACTGCAGGCTGTACCCTGGGTCTGCCACAGAAAACCACGGGCTGCACACACACCAGGACACAAAAGTTGTGCTTCATGCCTTAAGTACGTATACAGGCTAGCTAGACACTGAATATAAACACCTATTTGTTCCCAGAGCCAGGATTTAGGATGGTTTGAGTCTTTTTTAGTTTTCTGCTTTCTGTTTTTTTAAGGTCAGCGCAGCACAATCTGAGAGACTCTGCCTTTTCATTCCATGCCAAACCCAGCTTAATGAAATCCACAGGAAAATGCTGGTAACATGAAATATGAAAATGCAAACCACAAGGGCAGTCTGGTCTGATT
Source organism: Cyanoderma ruficeps (assembly GCA_008694505.1). Lineage (NCBI taxonomy): Eukaryota > Metazoa > Chordata > Aves > Passeriformes > Timaliidae > Cyanoderma > Cyanoderma ruficeps. The sequence goes on along the minus strand of VZDJ01000063.1, from coordinate 5,268,707 downwards.
CCCACCATACACATGTTCAAACAAGGTTGTTTTCCAGGACTCAATTAGCACTTCTAGCAGGATGATGTAATACCAAAGAAAAAAAGACAAGGCTGTAGCTCTCCTCACTTAAAAAGATCAGCAAAGCACTAGGGAGAAAACAAAGGCAAAAGATAAAATACCACAGCCAGCCTCAGGCTGAAACTTTCACAATTTGATTTTATACCCTAAAAATAGAGCAAGAACTGCAGCAGAAGCCCCTCAGTGCTGAGTGGCGATAACCACAGTGCGTGGGGGTGCAAGGGACCCATAATGGCTTCCCTGGCACCTCCCCAATTTGGGGGTGGCTGTTCATGGTGGGGAGAGAACTCAGGGCACTTTAAATGTGAGATCACAGAACTCCCTAAGGTGCAGCTGCAGCTGAGCAGATGTTTGGAAGAGAAGGCAGGGGAAAGGCTGTGGTTCACTTATGATTATTTCCCTTCTAAAGGTCTCATCAACCCCAAAAAGCCCCAGCGATGCTAATTAGCATCAATCACTGCAGCCAGAGGGGCTGTTTGATACCTGCTCACAGCCTGACAGTCCTTAGGAGCTGCACACAGGATTCAAAGGTACAGCTGAGCCCAGGCTTGGCTGCAGGAAACATCCACAGCGAGACCAGGCTCGCCCCAAAGTCTTTGCAGTGCTGGCACATGGCCACGCTCCCATTTCCAAGGCTGCTCCTGGCAGGCTCCGTGTGCACCGGAGCAGCACGTAGGCCGTGGGGCACCCAAAACCTGCCCTGGCCTGGAAATGGGGGTAGGGAACCACTGGACACGTGATGTGGGTTTCTAAGCTGGCTGAAGCATCGGGGATTGTCTCTGCTCACATCTGAGTCACATCAGCCAGCCCGCTCCTGAATGCCAGCCCGGGGCCACCGCAGAGCATCTGTGGTTTATTCTGGAAGACAGGACTGACTGTTAACTAACTGGAGGTTATAAAAAGTCAGGAGGTTTAATTGAAGGAACCTGGATGAGCAGGAGGCAGAGAACAACTGCCCAGGCTGGGTCACTTTACGATGGGCATTTGAGGGGAAACACCACGGGGCTGGGAAACTGCCCAGGAGAAAACGAGGCTCAGACTACCAGGCACACACTTCTCCCCTCTCCTGCTAAAAACGAGAGGAAAACACAACCCAAGACAAAAGGAAGATCAGAACAGCATTTGGGGAACTTAAGGGAAAAAGGGCTGGAGGCAGCTGTTGTCAGGAGAGGACAAAATATAAGGGCACACCGAGCTCACTAATGATGCCTCATCCCCTTCTGTGCCACACTGTCCCCAGGCTCTGCCAAAATCCCCCTCCAGCTCAGCATATCAGTGAGGAGAGGCCTTGCATTCTCTTCTCCCACCCTGCTGCAGCATTAACACCAACTGCCAGCCTGTTTTAGACAGATTTAACCCTGCCAGGGAGCCAGGAGAAGCACACAGGGCAGGCACAACCTATTTCTCCTCTCTCTTTGCTGCCAGGAAGCAGAGCTTTCCCTTATAAGCTCCCTAATCAACCTGACCATCAGGTGCAGGAAGGTGCCAAGGCCAGGGAACAACAGGTAGGTCAACATTTGCAGTCTTGCAGGTTTTCTTTTCCTCTACAAGCCTCATTCCTGCTGCACCCAGCTCTGAGATGTCTTCCCATCACCAGGTAGGATGCAGCCCTAAGTAAATAAAAAATGCCTTAAGTAAGTACATAACTCACAATCTCCTCTGCTGCATGAAGAGTCTCTTTGGTTTTTTGATCCCAGCTGCACAAGGGTCACACGGGAACACCAGATTCCAACCCAGCCCCAGCCAGGTATGCCCACGGCTTTGTCCCAAACAGCTGGGGCACTCTTTAGTGAATGAATTAAAGCTGCAAAGGATAAAGCCTGCAAGAGCTCACAGTTTCCAAGGCCAGTACATGCCAGGGCAAGCCAAGCAGGCAGAAAGGGACTCAGCAAAGGCTGCCTGGCCCCTGTGGCTCACGGCCAGGGGGACTTGGGGGTTCAGTGGACTTTAGCTGCAACAGGCACTGCAAAGAGGAAAGTTGCAGTTTACCACCCCTACAAAACACAGAGCAAAGCACAATGACACCTCCACCGCCCTCCAAACGACCCCACACACTCCCACAGCCTCAGGCTCGAGCTTTTTGTTAAAGTGTAAATGCAAGAAGTTCCCTTGGCTGGGCAAACCCCAGAGGCAGCCAAAGCATGGAAATGCAGGGAGAAGAACCAGCCTTCCCACCACAGCTCCTGCAAGTTTCTCCAGCTCCTCACTGCCTGAAAACAGACTCTTTTTAGGACGTGGATTGCTTCCTGCATGACTGAAAACTTTCCTTCCACACTCTCCCATTTTTCCCACAATTTCTCCACCCCACGTTGGAGCAGTGGAGCTAGAGCCTCTCCCATTGTGCTTCTTTTAAGATGTTTTTAATAAGTTTCAGTCTGCAGCCAGGAAGCAAAGACTCCTTAGAGGACTGATAAGAGCCCTTAAATCACACCAGCACAGCTTTGGAGAAACACATCCTGCAGCAGCCAGGCACAAAGAGGCTGCTTTTTGCCACAAACATCAAGCTCTCCTTAGTAAATGGGTGTGAGAAACTAGATATTATCAGGGAATGTGTACATGAAACCATCTGGCTTCTTCAATCCAGTCTTTGGCAGTAGGCAAGTGTTTCCCTTTCTGTGAAAGGGCCCTTTTCCCTGCAGGGGAAAGCCAAGGCTGGGGGCTCCTCTCACATCTAGGGTTAAGCTGCCTCTTAAATCAAGGCAACATCCAGAAAGTGGCCTTAAAATGAGTTGCACATGCCTGCCTTTGGTAGCAGCACAGTCACATCAGCTCTGACACAGTACTCCACACAAATTCACAAAGTCCCCTCTCCTCACTCCAGGGGTTTGGGTTGTCCTTCAGACAAACACTGACCATTACTGGCTCATCTGCAAATGTTATTTCCCATTTTAGCCTTGACATGTGCAGTGAAATCAATGAGATGAGCAAGACTCATCTGGTGCTGCCTTCACACTGGTATGCTCCCAGACCTAAAAATCTCATCAGAGTGAAATTCATCCTCTCCAAGTGAATTCCCTGAGGTCAAAGGGAATTACAGTTGCTCAAGTAACATGCTTGGGGCTCCCTTTCCCTTTTGTTTGGCCTCCATTCCCGTGTCACCTTGCAAAACAATCATCATTGCATGGAGCCTGTGCTGGTTTGATTGTGCAGAGGGAGCAGCACTCCACTTCCTTCAATGGAGGTGGGGAAAGAGTGAAGGAAGCCTCCACTTCCAGTGGAATGAAGAGGCCCAGGTAAGTGGGAGCACAGAGGCAGCATTTAGAAACAGGCTCTGGAGGCAGCTCCTCACAGCGTCAGCACAAGTCACACCCCGTCCTTGAGACAAATTCCCGTCTTACCTCAGAATGCAAGAGACTGAGTGCAGCAGGGCTGTGAAGTCCCCCAGGTGAATTCCTTAATCACACAACACCACAGCACAGGACTGCTCCATGAAACTGCTTAATGCCAAAGTCTGGCCTTTTCTACAAAATATTTTACTGTATCTTGTACCCATGTGTAAATCTGCAAGGACCAGGAGATAAAACCTGTAACTCTAACCTGGCAACCAAGGAGCCGACAGACCCTGTGCAAGGGCTCCCTGAGCCTCCACATTACCACTCAACACCCCAGGTCAGTCAAACCTGACTGCAGTTTTACAGGAAACTCCTGTTTAGGTTTTTAAGCTGCATTCCTCATGTCAACTACAGTGACTCAGCTCCAAAGGATAATTTCCTTCCCCTCCTGACATGCAGGGCTGTTTCCCCTACGCCAGCCCAGCCGCCCACCTGCAGCTCAGTGTGCCCACCAAACAGCTACTTGCTGCTAATTGCTTCAAAAGAAGCCTCTTTGCTCTCCACTCCAACTGAGGGAGCCTGGACAGCAGCTCCAGGGTCCACAGCCCCCTCCTGATCCCCTGCTTGGGGTTGCTCAGCACCCAGAGTTGAGAGGTACCAAGGAGAGGGGTGGGAAGCAAAGATGCACCACTGGCTAACATTTCCGCAAAAACTTACCTTTTCAAGACAGACTTAAAAGTCATTAAAAAGATAAAAGTTTGGCAGAAGAAAGCCAGAGGCTTAGTCCCCATTCAAACATGCAGGAGGGGTTTTGCACCTGGCATGAGCCTTAAACAAAATAAGGAATTCTGTTATCAGAGCAGTGTGGAGTTACACGGAGCTGCAGCAAAGTGCTGTGAGGAAGGCAAAGGCCAGCACAGCTGGAGGCAGCCCAGGGGATTTCAGTCTTGCAATGCCACCTCGTGGGAATCGCTGCAACTCCTGCCGGGCTGGAACACAGCACACACCCAAGCGGGAGCTTTCCCAGCCAACAAAGAGGAGCTTTAACGTCTTCCAACAACGCCCGTGGTGTTATGGTGTTTTCCTCAGACTAAAACTCACTGTAACAACAAAATCTTTAATTTTGAGTCCTTCACAGGAGAAAAGGAGTTTTGCACAACTGAAGCTGACAAATCCAGACAGTGCTCCCTCCTACACCATGGGAACAGAGCTAAAACAAGGGTATTTTTGGGAAGGCACATCAAACACCCTGAAAAATTTAACTTGGCCCTGCGACAGCATGTTACTTAAGGCACCCAGATTAATTCTGACTATGAAACCTGTTTGGCTGTTATTGTGTTTATGAAAGCATTGACATGGAATTTATCACTGCACTTCCGGAATTTAAATATATCCCAGCATTCACAAGGAATTAATTGTGGAAGGTGATTCTGCTATGCTCAGGTGAGACTCCACCTGCAGAGCTGCCTCCAGCTCGGGGGGTCCTCAGCACAGGAAGAACATGGAGCCACTGGAGCAAGTCCAGAGGCCACGGAGATGCTCTGAGGATTGGAGGAGCTCTGCTCTGGAGACAGGCTGGGAGACCTGGGGGTGTTCAGCCTAGAGAGGAAAAGGCTCTGGGGAGACCTTAGGGCCCCTGCCCAGGGCCTAAAGGAGCTCCAGGACAGCTGGAGGGGGACTTGGGACAAGGGATGGAGAGACAGGACACAGGGAATGGCTTCCCACTGCCAGAGGGCAGGGCTGGATGGGATACTAGGAAGGATTTGTTCCCTGGGAGGGTGGGGAGGCCCTGGCACAGGGTGCCCAGAGCAGCTGTGGCTGCCCCATCCCTGAGAGTGTCCAAGGCCAGGTTGGATGGGGCTGGGTGCAACTTGAGAGAGTGGAAGGTGTCCCTGCCCATGGCAGAGGGTTGGAACAAGACAAGCTTTAAGGTCCCTTCCAACCCAAAACAGTCTGGGATTCTGTGATTAAAGTGAAGTGCCCAAAGACCAGCCCTGCTTTCCGGTGCCAGCTGGAAAGCACCACCACTGCAGGACACCTTCCTGCTGGGACCAGAGTCCCCTCCACAGACCAAGAGCCTCCCACTGCAGCTCCCCAACCTGCCCATCTGTCCTTGTCATACTTGGTTATTAAGAGTTTTATAACACACAGGTGTGTGAAAGCAGCAGGGGTATGGGGCTCATCTGCCTCAGCACTTGAGGTTACCAGTACTTGAATCCTCCCCCAAATACAAGTTGCCTGTTGTTACCAGGTGACAAAAAAGCCCATGAGATGCCACCCTGGGGTGAGAAGCAGCTGCATGTGCCCTGCAGACTGATTCAAGAGAAACATTCTGGAAGGAGACAACTCTTACCCAAGTAAGAGCACTGACAATCACCCACAGAGAGCCCTGACACCCCTGAGCCCTTCTGCACCTTCATATACAAGGTCAGCAAGCAATGGCCATTCAGTGCCTCGTCAGCTGAGCACCACGTGTCCATGGCATGGGAAAGAGAGGATGACACAGGGCAGCATTCAAAGCCTCAGGATAAGGCACTGCCTGCAGTGTGGTAACAACACACTGACCTCCCCACCTGGGCCAGGTGTGCTGCTGGCAAACTGCAACCAGGGCGGCACAGCCAGCTCCAGCAGCGGCACCTGCCCATCTCACTGCATCCTCCCCTCTGGAATGGGCAGGAAGCGCATCCCAGTATCCCAGCCACCATCCCAAGATCCCTGAGCAGGGCTGAGGGCACTCACCACTCAGCTCCGGGGGAGGGCTCAGGTAGAACGTGCAGTAAATGTCATTGTGCATCTGCAGCTCTGCGTTCATGGGCTTCTTCAGCAGGTCTGGGATCTTCTCCTCCTGGAAAGGAGTCTTTTCCAGGATCACTACAGCATCCGTGCCCTCTCCAGAGAGACCAACCCTCTGGAATATGAATGGATAAAGTCATCAGCAAACACCGATCCTGCACTGGGTGGACAGTCTGAGGTCAGGGATCATGGCAGACACCTTGTAGCCCCCCCAGTCCTCATGCCCAAACCCCCTTGCAGGTCAAACATCCAACCAAAATTAAACAGCATGTTTGCCAGGAAGCACAGCAGGAATTTGCTCCCCACCAGGAACACAGGTGGTTTTTGGGGGAGCAGGAGATGTGGGCAATGACTCAGCCCATCTGCACATCCCCAGATGCTCCCAGGTTTCCTGCTGACCCACAGCACCAATTTCATCTCTGACACTTCCCAGGAAGAGGGCAAAGGCAGGCATGGGGATTTGCATCAGTCAGGGAGCAACTTCCGGGGCAGGGGGCACTTACTGCTGCCCTGCTCCAAGGAACCCCGGCCCCCAGCCCAGCGGCCTCAGTGTGCTGGTTTTGGGAGGTGCTGGGTGTGGAACAACCCCCCACATCACTCCTGTCTGTACAGGACCCAGGTGAGGCTCACCACATCACCCGGAGAGCAAGGGGGCATAGCTGGGGCTCCCCCAACCCTTTCACTCCTGAGCAAAAAGATGTGTACTAATGCCTTTACAAACAATTTGATGGGTGTTAATGTCTTTGAAGTTGGTTTTAACGTCTCTATTGACTTTGGGCAGTTTGGCTCCTGAAAGAGATAAAGGCCTGCACAAGCCTGAATTTTGGGGGAAAATGACAGGTTTAAAGAGGATATGGGGTAGGCAATTCGGGAAGGCTGCACCTTCCTGGTACTTCGGCCAATGGGGAAAGGCAGAGGGCAACATGCGGCCGGGAGCTGGGATAAAAGGGAAGCTGCGGCCTCTGAAATACAGAGAGAAAACCTCACGAGTATCTGCCCCGGTGGACTCTCTCCCTTTATTCGAATAGAATTGAAGGATCCCTCCGTCTCCTTTTTGGACATAAACCACTGGCGTTCGTGGATTTTCCTGACACGCTCACAGGGCAGAGCAGGAGGTCCGTGCCCAGTTCAGGTACTGCAGCAACCCACCGCCTGGAGACCAAAGAAGCAGCCTAGAACTTCCCTATCCTCATCTTCTGCTTGGATGCACACACTCAGGAGACAGGAGTCAAAGCAGCTGCATGGTTCCCTCGCCATGGACAGACAATCTCAAGAGTTTTTACAAACTTTCCTGTAATGGCTGTACTATTTACAGTCACAGAGTCGGCACGCTGCTTGCAATTCAGTGCCACTTTACCTACCAAGCACGAACAACATGCTTGAGTCCAAAAGCACCAATTTATACCAACAAGAAAGAGGGTTGCAATAAGGTCTCCAGCCGCATTCTTGGCCGCCTTCTTATCCCGGTTTGGACAGCTCTCGGCTGGAAAAGCGGGTCGGGACCAGGCCGGGACGGGATGACGGGGAGCGGGCCGGGTCTCGCGGCACGTGGGGCCGGGGGCGGGGCCTGCCCGGAGCGCGCGGCCGGGGGCGGGGCCGTGCCCTCAGCGGGGAAAATGGCGGCGGGCGCGGTGACCCCCCCACTCCCCGGTACCTCCGCGTGCAGGAACACGATCTTGTCCCGCGCCGACTCCCGCAGGACGCGCCGCACCCGCAGGTCCGACAGCGCGAAGGCGGCGCCGGCGCCGCCTTGAGTGGCGGTCCCGCCATTTTTCTCTCCCTCCTCCTCCTCCCGCTTCCTCTTCGGCTGCGGGCCCTCCGCCATGGCTCGCGCCCGCCCCCGCACTGCGCACGCGCGGCGCCTCGGGGAGCGCTGAGGAATCTCGCTCCCTGGCGGCTCGGAGGTCGCGCACCCCGCGGCTCCTTCTCCCACAAACTCCCGAACCGGGGATTGAGACAAAAATACGGAAAACCACCAAAATTTTAAAACTTCTGCATTTTCGTAGTCGCAACGATTCCGTGCAAAGTCACTGCCTGCCTCATCTTGTCCTGCCCACAGCCCAGCAGGCGCCTTGTCAGCTTAGTAGGAGTCCTGGAGCCCTCAGAGGACAGAGAATGCCAGCACAGTAAAGAGCTGTCGTGACCCCGAGAAACCACCCGATGTCAGAGCTTAGTGTTTGTGTGATGGATGTCGCTGGCCCCGCTGAGGAGATTTTGGCCACCGGGACATGGTGGTTTTGCGGTCTCTCATGGATGTGGGGAACTCCCCATCTTGGCTCCTAGGTCTGGTCTGAGCAGGTCAGGTTTGACCTCAAGGTCCAATGGAACATGCCAACGCCCAGATCCAATGGCGACAGCTCCGTGATGCCCATGGGGATGCACTTGCTCCCAGCACTACTCCATGCTTTTTGTGGAGCTCTGGCACAGTCCCTGGAGGTCTGCAGACAGAGTAAATGAGCTCCATTAGCAAACAGCTACTCTAAAAATCAACTTCCAATAAATTTATGGAATCTGGTCCCTTCCCATGATCCTTATCCCAATGGACTGATGTTTCATCAGCCTCCCACAGGATACTCACAGTGCATGACAGTGTCTCTGATCTGCCTGAAGCTTTTCTCCTTCAGCGCCATGTAGATGTAGTAGATGTTCCGCAGCTCCCTGGGATAATCCTTGTGATCCACGTCCTTCAGCACTGGGATGGTGCGTCCATTGGCCATCGGAGCCTCAGCCAAGGCCTGGTGCATCTGGTACCTGCACCAGGGGTCCTGCAGGAAGCCGGGGGTTATGAGCATGACCCAGCAGTGGCTGTTCTGCACGGCGTCACACAGCTCCGTCACCACCGCGCTTCCCGCCGCCGCATCCCGCAGCTGGAGGAAGCAACGGAAGCTCTCAGGTTGGCCCTCCAGGTAGGACACCAGCTCCTCCACCAGCTCCACGTCCCCCTCGCTGTGGCAGATGCAGACGTCGTAGTTCTTGTCCCACCGGGGACTGTCTGAGGCGCTAATGTCCACTGCTGACACGGGTGACAGGGAGATGGAGCTGGTGGCCAAGCTTGTGCCAGGAGAAGAGCTGGAGCTCTTGGCAGAGGATGAAGAGGAGGAAGAAGGCGAGGATGAAGCAGAGTGGTTGGACTTGAGGCGTTCCACTGAGCTGGGCTTGGGCTTGTGCAGGAGCCGCCTAAACCAACCTGCAGAGTGAGGCCACAGTGAGTTCTGGGGGCTCAGCAACCCCTGGACTTCCCAAGCACAGCATCATTCAATCTGCAGAATGCCCCCAGATGGAAAGGGATCTCACCTTGACCCCCCAAACCATCCTGGTCCCTAAAACCTGAGCTGCCACCAACACCTGAATGCTGTGGCATCACTGCCCATTGGCAGCCTGGTGTTCTGTTGGGGAGGGGACAGAGCCAGAGGGTTTATTCTTAGACTCACTAGCCATAACGGGCAGCACGTTGGTCAGCCACCGATTGCCAGCAGGACACCTTTCCTGAGAGCAGAAAAGAGGGATAAAAAAACTGAGAGCAAGAACCACATCATGGCAGGTGTCAGCCCCTGTGTGGTTGCAGTGGGTCTGTTCCAGGGACCTGCACCTCTGGGGTGCTCTCTTACAGCCCCAAAATCACCTCCCGCAGGGTTTTCTGCATCTGCCTCCCCAAAATGTGCAGGGAAGGAACATTTACCTGTTACTGGCTCTCTCCACTGGAGATACACACCTGCAGCACGCGAGGCCGAGAGAGAATGGGGAGAAGAAACCCTCATTCCCATCAGTGGGAAAAGGATCCTGTGGAGGGGAGAAGTGGGAATCAGCTGGGATCACTGGGGATGGACTGGGTGCCAGCAAAACAAAGGCAGTGTGGGTGATGTCCAGAGCTGTGCATCCTTGGTGCTGCCTGCTCTGGCATTTCTCTCTGTTCCCTACCATCCCATGCCTCTGCATCATGTTCCCAACATGATTTAGGGAGCCCAGACACTCCCTGTGGACATCCAAGAGCAGCAACATGGGAAACAGCTGCTTTTTTCCACTGCTGGCATCACCCCTTCCGAAACGAAACACCCCAAGTCACGCTGAAGCCTTTCCCCTACTCCAAACTGGACTGCAGGAAACACCAGCAAAACCCCGGCACGCCCACGGAAACCACAGTGCCCTAGTGTCACCACGTAGTGACAGCCAAAACCAAAGTGTGACTGGAACAATGAGCAGTGGAGGGGAAAGTTGGAGGGACGCTTACCTGGAATCCAGGAGTCTGGCACCGGAGCAGGGAAGGGGATGCATCAGCCCCTGGGTTTGGCAAAGGAAGATCTTCTGGGATTACCTGGGTGGGAAAGGACAGGTAGAATGCAGCATGTTCACTCTGCAGTCTAATGGGATCTGCAGTGAATGGCGATGCTGATCCATCCTTGCAGCTTCCACATCCAGGAGCGGTTCCCAGTGAAGCTGCCCTGGGGTGGAAATGAGGGCAGAGGCACCCACCTGCCTCCCCAGGGACAGAGTGGAGGAACTCCTTGAACACCCAGGTGCCCCCAGCAGCTCCAGCCTCTGCTGGGGAATGTGAAAGCACAGGCTGAGTAAATGGGCTGGGACTGCAGGGAAGGGAAGCCAAGCCCTCCCCAGGGCCTCCTCCCACATCCGCCACATGCCGTCACTGCCTGGGTGTCAGACTGCCCAGCCCTCACCTGCACTCAAATCTATCTTCCCTTCCTGGTTTCCTGACTAAATACAGACAGGTCCATGTTTGCCACTCATTCTTATTTTATGAGTTACTTTTACCAAACAAGTCATTTTTTCACCCCCAAAGCCCCCCTGTATTTCTCCTTTCCCAGGTCTCGTTCCCCTGGTGCTGCTGGTGGTGACCAACAACTGACACTGCCTTCATCTTCTCATCATCCTCAACCCCCCCAAAACCTGATGGTTCCTCAACATCCTGTGAGAGATGAGCTTCAGGTGAGTCCTAGTTCCATCCCTCAGGAGTCTGGGGGGTCTCCAGGGCCTGCATGCTCAACCATCTCCCTGACAGGCTGTTCCTAACATGGGAGATTTCCCCATCTCTCCCCTGTTTAGGGGACAATGCTGGGACCTCTGATGAGGACACTAAACCCTCCACCTGCTGCTGCAGGGTCACCGTGGCCAAGCTGGTGGCCCAGCAGAGTGTGGAGGTGATCCAGGTGTCCCACACCCCGTGTGACACCAGGAGGTGGGGGCCTGGGGGTCCAGCCCTGGTGCTGAATGTGACCCTCCCTCTCCCACCTGAGTCCTCGCCCTGGAGAGCAGCAAAGCCCCCTGTCCTCGGATCCCCAGAGGAGCTGGCCCTGGGACTCACGGGAACATCTCCAGAGTGAGCCAGACCAGAGTACAAAGCTGGGTCAGCATCTCCCTCACTGTTCACCCTGGAGTGGAGTGGTGGCCATCACACCCCCACTGTCACAGTACCACAGCTCCAACTGCGGTGTGCCCAACCTGCAGGAGCTGAGCCAGGACTCACCAAGGTGGGTCCACACCTCTACTCCAGCAGGGAGAATCACAGAAACCCAGAATACTTTGGGTCAGAGGAGACCTTAAAGATCATCTTGTTCCAAGTCCCTGCCATGGGCAGGGACACCTTCCAGTAGTCCAGGTTGCTCCAAGCACTGGCCTTTGAAGGCCTGGCCTTGGCAGATGGCTGTGCTCACCTAACTCAACGTGTTCATAGAGAGGGTGGTCCCTGCCCAGTGCCCATCACCCCAACTTCAGGACTGCTGCACCTGCCCCCAAAACACAACCCCAGTGTCCCCCATCTGCTTGCAAGCTGACTGGGACAACAACCCCCCCACATCCATGCCTGAAGAGAATTATTTTCCTCAGGACAAAGTGCCATGTCCTCTGACCCCCCCAAAATGTCCCCCCCACCCCACATAACCTCAACACCCCATGGCAGGGCTAGTCAAGACACCCTTTCCCCAATGCCATCATGACCCAGCTGTGCCCCAGGGCTGAATCCACTTCTTGTTCAGCACACTGCTGTTTGCTTCCTCACCCCCAGGAACCTTCGAGTCTCCTGGGAAGGACAGATGAAGGTCAGGAGATCCCCCAACACCCACCGGCACCTGTCAGGCTTTTGGGAGCACCATGCCCACACCACCACTGTGTCCCACAGGTCTTTGAAGAGCTCCTGTTGGACACTGAATGTTCTCTCCATGCCTCCACCTGGCTGGGGCTTCCACAGCTATTTCCATGTCTACTCACCCACCACCTTCAGCAAAACAACAGATGAGGGCACAGTAGCACAAAACCATGTGAAATAGCAGGGGCTCCGTGATGGCTTTTCCCCCTTGCCATAAACACCTCCCCATCCCCAAGGATTTCACCAGCCAGTCCCTGTGAGCCCTGGGAGGCACCCTAGGGATGCAGGAGCAGGCAGGATCCTTCTACAGGGCCCCCAGCCCACCCTCAGACACGGTGCTGAGAGCATGGAACCTGGGAAGCCTGTGCCCAAAAATGCAATGAATTCCCTCAGAGACACTGGGCTCCTCCCCACCTTGGCTGCCTTTCTTTCCACCAAGCAGGGGACACAGTTGGCCCAATCCCATAGGAAAAAGCCCAAGGCTGAGTGGTGCTCAGCCCCACAGGGACCCACAGACTACAACCAGTCATGGGCCCAGCACCACTCATCCCACTGGGACCTATTCTGCATTAGTCCCTGCCCTGGCACTGCTGCCACCACCCCAAAAATCAACTCCCCACCCAAGGACAGGATCCAGAGGAGGGGGAGTCACCTGCCTGTGTGAGTCACGCCACCTGTAAACCCCAGAGCCGCACCAGAAGAACCTGAGCAAGGGTGAACCCACAAACCCTAGACCCCAAGAGGCAGCACCCTCTAGATCAACCTCCACCCTACCTCAGCAATAACATAATTATTATTAAAGGAATAACTAAGCAGACACAGCTCTATTCACAACGTGCCTTGACCCAGCAGCAGCACCACCACACTGAAACTCCTGCAGCAGGAGCCTCAGTCTGGTCATCACCAGGAGCCTGTGCTTTACAGAATTGCCTGTGGAATTAAGAAACGGTGAAGACCAGGTCCTGCAAGGCAAGGTCATGGTGGTTCTCGTGAGAAAATAAGGCTAATTTTGTCCTTAAAAGCACCATGAATATTTCATTGACAGTGCCAGTACAAAACAGCGTGCAGCTACCGAGAAAACACCGAATAATTTTTCTCCTAGAAAGCTCTAAGTACACCCAAATTCTGCCACAAAGATGCTTGAAGGCATCATAGCGGCCGTCCAGGCCCAGGCACCGCATGTACCTCATAGGGCTGGAGAAGCGGTCACCCATACACGAACCCAGGCAGCGGCAGCTGGCGGAGGAGAGGCCCCGAGGGGTACGGGGGGCACGAGGACACGGCCAGGCCCAGCGCGGCCCCGGCTCGGACAGAGGAACAGCGCGGCGCCGCCTCCCAGCCCGCCACTACGCTACGCATGCGCCCGCGCCTTTTATAGCTGCGGAAAGCGCCGCGAGAGCACAGCCGCGTTCCCACGCCTGGCCCCGCCTCCTTCGCTGGGAGCCAATGACAGGGCGGGGTGGGAGGGGGCGGGGCCAACTCGCCGCTCGGGGCGGGGCGCGGCCGGGTGCGAGGCGGCTGCGCGCGGCGCGGCGGCGTCTCCTCAATGGGGCCGCGCGCGCGGCGCCAGGTGCGTGCGGGGCGCGCGAGGGCGGGGGGCGGGCAGGGCGCGGT
>VZDJ01000063.1:5089870-5254818 GCA_008694505.1 Cyanoderma ruficeps | reverse complement strand
GAGGGGAGCGAAGGAGACCGGCGGGGCCGGGGGTGAGCCGGGGGGCCGGGAAACCTCAGGCGGCGGCGGGCGGCCCGGCTGTGACTCGCCCCGCCGCGCCAAAGCCCTCTATAAAGCTCGTTTTTATTGAGGGTTCCCCCTGGCGTCCTCCCCGCCTGCTGAATCCCCGCGTTGTTGCTTTTCCCGCAGGTTTAGCGAGGAGGGCATAACGGAGAGGACAGGTAAGGGCTCGAGCAACCCCCAAAGTGTCACCCTCCCTCCCTGTTTCCTTTTCCAGAGTCAGTCCTGGAAAGCCAGCGTGCTTCTGTGGGAGTCTGGGGGATACAGAGCTCAGCCAGGCTTTGCTGTGTCACTCCTTCTCCTTGCTCACGGAGCCATTGGGAAGCACGTGGAGAATCACAGCGTTGAATAAAAACCTCTGGTGTGTTTTGACTCACATCCAAGGAGGCTGAATCCCGTGTTTTTGTGGCTTGGACAAGAGCAGGGCTTGACCTCAGTCCCATTGTCCCTGGAGCCTGTGTGTTTCTAGGATGGTTTTGATCCAGCTCCAGTGTAGATTCCACATGGAGGGATAGGCTTGGGAATTGGCCAGGGACAGCTCAACTTTTAGCTGAAACATAGTGGCTTTTGAACTATCTTATCTGAACACCTTAAAGTCGCTGAACTGAAAAAGAAGCTGGGAATCCAGCATCCTTGGGAATCCAGCATCCTTGGATCCTGGGAATTCATTACATCCTTGCTGGTGGCAGTGCTCAGCACTCAAAGAAGCTAAAAATAGTGGATGAGCAGTATGTTTGTACTTGTTTCTTTCTGGAATTTGCTCTTCTGGAGAAGCCCATCTTCCAGCACAGAGCTGGATCACTTGGCTTCAATTTTGAACATCCAGGTATAGCTTTAGTTGTGTGTTGGGTGCTGAGCATGGAGATGGTGTCAGCAGAAACTTCTCCATGGCTTGGGGGAGAAAATGTTCCACTAATTCCCCATTTTGGTTCTGCAGGTTGGGCTCTGATGTTGACTGTGTGGCGTGGTCGTGTTTTGCAGAGCTGCAGAGAGGTTTTTGTAAATACACACCCTGTGTGAACCTCGGCCTTTGTTTGATACACGTGGTGTTCAGGTGTTTGCTCTTACCTGGGATACGCCTTCCTATTTCCAGCATTTCTGCAGCTGGATATGTCTGTGTCACACAGGGAGATGCTGTGGTTGGGTTTATCCAGTTTTGGTGACTTGGGCACAGTTTAAAGCTGAAGCCTGGAAGGCTTTAGGATGAATTAAGGGATTTCTGGGGTGTGAAGAGAGAAAGAGAGTGCAGCAATCCCACACAGGCAATCTCAGTATCCTTGATGGAAGTGGTGGGAACAAGGCTGGGATGGAGGAACGGGGCAGCTGAGCCAGGAATCCATGGAGTGTTGTGTTTACAGTCTTCAATTCCCTGTAGTCTAAATAGCTGGAAAGTTCCCACTGTCTGAAGAAGGCTAGAGAGGCACTTCTTATCTTGTAAGTGCCTGTGGCTCCTTCTCCTTCATGGCACCTGTGTTCCCAGGGGGAGCCTGCAGTACCTGGTGTTTTTTTTTTTCCCGTGGCAGTGTCATGCTCTGAGGTAATTCCACTTAATTTTGGCTACCTCAGCTGTGCCAGTGTGATCCATCCTCCTGGGGAGCAGAGCTTCTCTCCGGGACTTAAAAAAAAAGGTTACTATTTCTTGGCTGAATCCCCATGAATTCTTTTTAAGATCAGTAATAACTTTTTTGGAACTAGGCTGTGCTTATAATGGGGTTTTTGTTCCTTTATGGCTCTCTGCACTAAATAATAGACCTGAAGGTTGAAGGTCATTATATGAGAAAACCGTACAAGGTGATTATAATTCCAAAAGGTGTTTTATCCTAAGTCTAAAATTGCTTTTGAAATGTCATTTAGAGGCACTTAAAATTGATTTGATGGCTCCATTCCTGCTGTTAATAGCATGGGAATGTGCAGGGTGAGCGAGATGGGAGCAGTGCTGAGGCAGGTAGAAGCAAACAGGGAAGCTCCTAGGTGGGAGTTTACAAACAGCCTTGATATTCGAGGCTCAGCTGGTGATTCACAATGCAAAGATAATATAAGCTTAAATTATATCCAGTTTAGAAAGTGGAGAAGAATTTATCTTCGGCTGTAGCTCTGCTGCTGCAGAGGGGCCGAGGGCAGACCCGGCACCAGCAGCAGCTCAAACTTCCCTCTGAAACACTCCAGTTATCTATTGTTAGTCCCTAGCTCGTTTAAAGCACCTTTGCACCACTAAATAAAATCTGGCTGGCTTTGTGGAAGCAGCCTGTCCTGCCAGAAAAAATCAGCTAATCCAAAAGGAGAGATGGGAGCCTCCTGGGAAGGAAAGAGAGGGGATTTCCCCCCCTTTTTCCTGACTCTGCTTGGCTGCATTCACTCAGCGGGGATTTGATGGTGAATCTGACAGATCCTGTGTCCAGCAGGTCCTGCTGTCTTCCTGAGAGTCCCTGCTTTGGTCTTTGGAGATTTAACCCCCCAAACCAGTTCACCATGAGGCCTGACAGGTTGCAGGTGTTCAGGACTGATGAGACTGCAGAGGCTCATTGTCAGACCAGCATTGAAGTGCTCCTGGGCTCAGTGTGGGTTGGAAAAATACAGGGTAGAGTGTTCACAAGACTGTGTGATGGAGGAGCCCTGCCTGGCCTGCACAGAGGGGGCAAAACCAGGAGATTCCTCACTTGGTAAAGGCCCTTGACACTTTTATCCAAAATCTGGGCTCTACAGTAAGGCCCAATAAGATAAAAAGCTGATTATTTGAAGTGATGAGCAGCATGTGATCAGTAATGTTTCAGGAGGCAGGTGGTGAGAAACAGCTCTCTGAGGCGTTCTGCTGTTGTTACAATGATTTATTATTGAGCAGCCTGGTGTGGTGGAAAGTGTCCCTGCCCATGGCAGGGGGGTGGAATGACACGAGCTTTGAGGTTCTGTCCAACCCAAACCATCCCATAATGCCATTGTATAAAGTTTTCCAAAGGGGTCAGAAGGTAAAGGCTGCACACACAGTGTATCTGAGTGCCTGGCAGTGTCACTTTGCCCTGCTCTTGTCTCCCAGCACTGAAAGGTGGTGGTTTCCTCGAATACTGGCTGATTTCTCACATGATCATGCCAACACTTGCAGCACAGCCGAGGTGTCCTGCCTGGAGAGACCTGCCCGTTGTCTCCTGCTCTGCTGCCAGGCAGCGATCAACAAACCCTCAGACCTCCCCGAGATGGAAAACCCTGCAAAAACTCTGTGATTTTGAGTCAGCAGCTTTTCCTCAGCATTTCCTCTGGCCAAAAGCCCTTGTCTAACAGAGTTTTTGCTGGACTCTTCATTACAATTGGCAAGGAACAAGCAGAGGAGGGTGAACAGTTGCGTTCATTTTCATTCCCTTTTCATAGACTTATTTGGGAGAAGCAGAGTGGGAGAGGACTGCACGCTGGCAGAGCTTTTGTATTTTATGTCACGGGCTGTTGAAAGAGTTCTCAAACTGCACTTCCTTTCTGTGGGCTTTAAGGTCATTTCCCAGTGCTTGCAGACACATGGCAGGCTGGGAAACCCTTCTCTCATCACCGGGGAATGAAATGCTTTCCGTGACTTTTTGGAGCCAACAAAAATCTCTTTGTCTTCTCTTCCCTCCCACTGTTTCCCAAGCAGCAAGTTTGCTACGGGCCTTGTCGGGGAGCGGGGAGTGCTGCTCCCGAGATTCAGGTTCTCTGGGAAAATGAGCAGCTGAAGTGAAACGAAGGGTCTGACAAAATGTGTTTTGCTGAGGCAATCACACCTGGGCAAAACAGCCAAGGATTTTATGATAAAAGAGGTTAAGGAGGTGGATGAGACTGTGGAGCAAAGTTCAGAGACAAAAACATGCAATTCTCAGCCCAGAGGTGATCTTGGAATGATAACAGACCTGGGATTTAGCCACCTGTGGAAAGCTGGTTCTGTAAAACCTTGTTGTCCAGGTGGTGTTGTCCATGTGCAGTGACTTCGCTTGTGGTGATTTGTCTACTGTAGAAACTGGATGGCTTCTACGGTGAGCCTGGGCAAGGAAACATTATTGGAAGATGGAATGCCACCTGCAAAAAAGCCCAGGTAAATTTAATTATACTCCATTGAATTTGTTCTAACAAGAGCCTTCTCCTTTGCCTCGCATTGTTCTTTAAGGATCGTGACCCCTGGTGACCAAAGCTGTTTCGCTTCCTGATCCATGAAGCGTGCACTGGCTTCTGGCCATGCCCTGGGCTTGCCTGCTGTTCGTGCACAAACGCCTTCACACCCAGAATGTACTTTTTTGGGGTTTTAACCCTCAGCCAGGGGGTGGGGTCATGCTCAAAGCTGTATTTCACTGTCCTGTCTCCATGGTCCTGTCCACTTGCAGACATGGTGGTTGTGCTTCTTCACTTGAGTTGGATGCTCAGATTAGTATGATTGAATTGCATGTAAAGGCTAAATAATTCTCTCTGAGGCTCCCTGTGCTTAGAAAGAGGTGGTCTTACAGTTCTGTGAGCGGGGGCCTGACTGGTGGATAATTGTATCTGTTGGCTGCTGCAGGCTCAAAAGTTCTTGTGAGCAAGTAGCTAGTTCATCTGGGGGCTTGTCTCCCACTAATTTGATTTATTTGAAAGTTCTGGAGGGCTGCAGGATCGTTCTGTGTGGTCTCGAGGTTGATCAGTGACCCTGGAATGCGCAGAAAAGACACTGGGAGATGATTTTTTCCTTGCTCAGGATATCAGGGTAGAAACAAGTGCATTTATCAGTAGGGTTAGAATGCCCCTTTCAGGCATGCAGGACATTAAGACTTGGGTATTTGTTATTATTTTGTATTTCAGTCCCTGTATTCCCAATACTGTTTTTATGCTAACTCATTAGCATGAATACTAATTTATTCCTCACACAAGATTTGTAGTCCTCAAATTAAACCCTGTTTATCATCAGTAACAGTGAAGTTCTCCTTGAGGAAAGGGTTAACAAGTCTGTTTTCATAGGCAGGAGCTGAGGGGAGGCACAGCTCCATCTGTGTGGTGTTGGTTTCCTCTCCCCTTCTCACTAAATATCACGTGTTTGCTGATAAAGCTCATTTCTTCCATACAAGCTGCTTCCCTGGGCTGCTGCTCCAATCCTGGGAAGCTGCAGCAGGTCCCTGCTGCAGAAAGCAGCTGGACACCAGGCAAGGCAAGGCAAGAAGCAGCACATTTGTTTAATAAATGATAAAGGTCACATTTAAAAGCACTGTGCAGGTGTAAAGCCAGGAAAATAGGGAGGAGGGGAGGAGGAATAAGGAGAATACAGCCCTGCAGCCCTTTCATGTGACTCTGTATCATCTGGGATATTCCAAAAGATAGGCCTGGAGCCTCCTGCTGAAATTGCAGGCATGACAGGGAAGGGATTGCTGGTAGAGCTGAGGGGGTTCCTCCACAAACTGGGGCTGGGCCCCTCCAGGGCAGAGCTAGGAGGAAGCCTTCCCTTGCTTTCCTCTGTGCTGGGATAAATGGAGCTGTTGTCTCCAGGCCCCTGTTCTGCACCTTGTTTAAACAAGGTCACATTTCCAATCTGCAGGGGAACTGACACACGTTTAGTCTTGGGATGTAGAGCATGTGTGTCTCATTCTCTAGTGCTCACTGCACCTTTCCCATGCTTCCAGCCTTCCAGGTAACTTTTATTAATAGACTTCCCTTATTTCAGATTTTTAGTGGATTAGCTTTGCTGCAAAAGCACCCCAGGGCATCATTGACTTCCCCAGTAACCATCCTGGTAACAGATTTGATTCCCTAAAATGTTGTAATTATGGACCTTGTATTGGGAGCATTTGTGCTGCTGATCCATGCAGCTGCCTGCTGTCCTTTAAGGATACCAAGCTGCTCCTCTCATGCTCTGTTTATCAGAGAGCCCCAGTGGATATTGGATTCAAAATTCAGGCACAGGGGCCTCCATCTCCCTCAGTCTGCATGTGCCACCACCCCAGACACCCTTCCCCTCATGGTGGTACCAGCTGTGCTCCTTTCTCCTTTTGCAGGAAGCTGTTGCCAAGCCTCAAAACCAAGAAGCCTCGGGAACTCGTTTTGGTGATTGGGACAGGAATTAGTGCTGCAGTCGCTCCCCAGGTCCCAGCACTGAAGTCCTGGAAGGGGCTGATTCAGGCCCTTCTGGATGCTGCTATTGACTTTGATCTCCTGGAAGATGAAGAAAGCAAACGGTTCCAGAAGTGTCTCCATGAAGACAAGAACCTGGTTCACGTTGCCCACGACCTTATTCAGAAGCTGTCTCCGGTCAGTGTGCTGGTACCTGCCCTGAGTGTAGGATTTGGCTTTTGTGGTTCTCCAGCAATGGTGCCCCCACCCCAACAATTCCTCTATGTACAGGGAACCCCAGTGCAGTTACTGTGCCAGGTGCCTGAGAGATAACCCTGCTGCAGATGTGGGTTTTGGGTATTTCACCTGGACCAAGATGGTTAGAGGGATGGAGCACCTTCCCGTGAGGAAAGGCTGAGAGAACTGGGATTGTTAAACGTGGAGAAGAAGGCTTCAGGGGTGACCTAACTGTAGCCTTCCAGTATCTGAAGGGAGCTGACAAGAAGGATGGAGAGAGACTGTGGACAAGGGCCTGGAGTGACAGGACAAGGGGGAATGGCTTCCTACTGCCAGAGGGCAGGGTTAGATGGGATATTGGGAAGAAATACTTCCTTGTGAGGCTGATGACATTGCCCAGAGAAGCTGTGCCTGCCCCATCCCTGGGAATGTTCCAGGCCAGACTGGAAGGGTTTGGAGCAACCTGGGATAGTGAAAGGTGTCCGTGCCCATGGCACAGAGGGGGCTTTAAGGTCCTTCCCAACCCAAACCAGTCTGGGATTCTGTGATCCTGTGAGTGTGGTGAAGGGAGCATCCACACTAGTGCAGCCAGGGCTCTGTGTTTGCCCTGCCAGGACCCAGAGCTTTGCAGGGTCTTGGGGAACCGTGGGTAGTTTTTCATGGAGTCACTTGGCATGAGGTGTTAAGGGGCTGGGCTCTGATCTGTCTGTCTCCCCTTCTCAGCGCACAAGCAACGTTCGCTCAACCTTTTTCAAGGACTGTTTATACGAGGTGTTTGATGACCTGGAATCCAAAATGGAAGATTCTGGGAAGCAGCTGCTTCAGTCTGTGCTTCACTTGATGGAAAACGGGGCCCTTGTGTTAACCACAAACTTTGATAACCTGCTGGAGCTGTATGCAGCACACCAGGGGAAGCACCTTGAGTCTCTTGACCTGACTGATGAAAAGAAGGTAAAGGATGATTATTTCTTTTGTCGGGGACTGCGGGGTGCAGGATGTGGTTTCATGCTGCCTGAGGACATTGTACTGATTGTAGTGGTTTAAGTGGTGGCAGACAAGCTCCAGGCAGAGGCTCTGACTGTCCAGGGCAGCAAGCAGAGGAATGAGGGAACGCTGCTTTCTGGAACACTGGTTTGCTGGCTGCCATCCAGTGCTCAGGAGGAGTCCTTAAGTCTGCTATTTCTTTGATCTCTGTCCTTGAAACTTCTGGCTTGGCCTTGCTTCCACATAAGGCTCGGGTTGATGTTTCTAACCAATATGGGAAACTCCACTCAAGATGCAAAGCTAAACTGTTTATAAGGTGCTGCAAAGCGCTTTTTTTCTGGTGGGCATTCAGGGCTGCAGCCTTTGAGGTTCCCCTCTTGTCCTGTGTCCTCTGCCCTCAATGGCTGAAATGGCTCCTCCTGCTGCCCTCTCAGAGCTACACTCTTCATGCAAACATCCCTCCTCCTGCCCCAGTCAGGCTGTGAAACCCTGAGTTCTTTGCACCTGCCCACCTCATCTCTCCATTGTGGGTTTTACTGGTGGGGAGCATCTCATCCTTCTGTTTGCATGTTAAACCCCCCCAATGTGTGTGTCCTGTGCAGTCTTTGCTCTCTTTCCATTCTCATTTCTGTGCTTCACGTTTCCTGTGTGACCTCTTAATCTACGTGGCTGGAAGTACTTAAAGTGTTACAAATAAGCATTCTAATTATTGCAAGCTTAAACGAGCTGAGGTCTGCAGGAGTAAACCGAGAGCCTTGGAAGCAGCTGTCTGAAATGGAGGTCAGCTCAGCTGGTGACTCCCTCAGAGCCAGTAGGGGCCACAAAATAAAACGTGGTAGGCTTGAGAAACATGCTGACATAGGATTTGTAGTTTTTTGCCCCTTTTTCTGGTCAATCTGGCATTTTGATTCAGTCTTCTCATCACATTCAGCTGAAGTGTTGACCCAAACAAGCACCACAGGCTGTGGCTGCAGGCCACGGCATAGAGGCTGATGGAGGAGACAAGCTGAGGAAGAAGCAGCCTCTTTGGAATGCTTCTCCAAGATGTTGCATTTAGCAGCGCCGTGGTAGCCAATGTGACGCACTCACCGACGTTGCTGCGGGTTTGGGTTGTGCAGGTGCTGGAGTGGGCGCAGGAGAAGAGGAAGCTCAGTGTCCTGCACATCCACGGCGTCTACACCAACCCCAGCGGCATCGTCCTGCACCCGGCCGGCTACCAGAACGTGCTGCGCAACACCGAGGTCATGGTGAGCCACGCCGGGGCCAGGCCCTGTGCAGATACAGCTCCCGCTTGGGTCAACCCGGCATAGGCTCAGCCTCACAGAGGGTGGGGGAGAATTAGTTAGATATGGAGAATAGGAGGGGTGAAGTCCCTATCCTGCTAAGGTGCTGGAACACTTCCCACACTTGCTGAAGGATGGGATTGGTGCAGAGCCTCCCCAGGGATAGGGCAGGTGCTGTCTCTTGTGAGGATGAAGCTCACCTTGACCAAGAACATCTTTCCCTTTCTTAAAGCGAGAGATTCAGAAGCTGTATGAAAATAAGTCCTTCCTCTTCTTGGGCTGTGGTTGGACAGTTGATGACACCACGTTCCAGGCCCTGTTTTTAGAGGCTGTCAAGCACAAATCAGACCTGGAGCACTTCATGCTGGTACGGAGGGGGGATGTGGATGAGTTCAAGAAGCTCCGTGAGAACATGCTGGACAAAGGGATCAAAGTGATTTCCTACGGGGACGAATACGCCGACTTGCCCGAGTACTTTGAGCGGCTGACGAGCGAGATTGCCATGCGGGGCCGCACAGGTACGGGGCCAGGGGCTGGGGGACCCTTGGCTGTCACCATGCAGAGCAGACAGGGTTAGCAGCCCCTGTTCTCCATGCTATATAGAGATTCCTGAAGCTTTTTTTTATAAAAAAGCAAACGTGTCTCTAAGTGTAGCTGAATTTGTGGGTTACTTTTCTGAATTCACTATGTTTTAACAGTTTAAACAGCTGTGTTGCCTCCCACGCCTGCAAACTTTGTTTTTCATGTGCAGCTGTTTGTTCCCTTTTTAGTGAAGGGATATTTAGGCTCACTGACCTTTGTGCTGCTCAGCCTAAGCCAATGCTCTTATACAAGAGGTATAACTAATAAATCATAAAAGTGGGGGAAAGTGGGTTCACTGGCCAGAGCCTTGCTGGCAGGTATTCTGAGGGTTAACCCAGCCAGGAAAGCCTGTGTGAAACCACCACGGGGGCAGCTGCCTCTCCACCTGACACTGGTCTCTGCTCTGCCCCAGGTGTGCCCAAGGAGGGGCAGCAGCTGAACGGCTCTGCAGCTGCCCACGCTGAGGTAAAAGGTAAGGAAGGCTCTCTGGAGGCTTCACCCTGTGTTGCTCCCTGGAGTCTCAGGCAGGTTTTCAGCCTTTGCTTCCGCGCAGGATGCAGCCCCTGAGCCTCAGCCCTGCCCAGGCCCTGAGCCATGGCGGGGGCTCCTGGGACAGGCCCAAGCCAGGCCAGCAGCCCTCAGGGAGGCCGGAGCCCACCACTGTCCCACTGCTGTCCAGCACCGAGCCAGGAACCTTCCGGCAGGGAAGAGACCAGGCCAGAGCCTCGACGGATGAACACCTGGTCTAACATAGTAATTGTGGTTTTACTGGGGCTGCATGTGCCTGCGGAGCGCGGTGACCCCGAGGGAGCTGCAGCCTCCTCTAACTTCATACCTAGTGCTTTTATATTCTGTATTTCAATTAAAAAATGAAACTTGAGCTTTTTTTTTTTTTTACTGGAAGCTCTAGTTTTCTAGTCCTGTCTTTTTACTGTACAGTATTTTGTATGTTGAAGTTGTATTAAAGGCCTGCTCACTGAACTTTGGCTGCTCTATCATTTAAAGGCCCTTTCACACCTCATACAGGTGGGAATTCATCTCCCCCAAACCCAGTAGGAAACAGGTCCTGGCTGGAGGCAAGTTATTTATACACAGAGAACAAATTATGAAGTTTATTTTATATAAATTATGTCTCTTAGCAGACAGCATTCAATTTATTGCACTATAGCACATCTGCAATACAGAGCTACAAGACATTGTCAGAGAGGTTTGTATTATTCAGTGTAGCACTTCCAACTGGGATCAAGAGGCACTCGCAGGGGGGAGAAAGGGGGTAGGAAAGCAGCAAGCAGCCACCAGCAGAACCATTCTCTTCCAGTATTAATGTGGTTTGGTTTTTTCCTTTTTACTAGCAAATAATGCCAAGACCAGCGGGCAGGAGCCAGGCAGGGCACGCTGTCTTCCTCCTCTGGACCTGGATGCTGCAGGTCTCCAGCTCCTGCCCAAATACATGGTGTCTAGAGACCTTGCTCCGAAGTGCGGGTGAGGACAGATATGGGTGACTTTAAGGCAATTTAGCATATCCCCTCCTGCCCAGCACAGGCTGTCGTCACCTTTTTTTGGTTTATCAGCTTCGGTGGAGCTGCCACGAGCAGCGACATTAACAGCCAGATCTAACGCTGCCCCTAAGCCCAAGTCCCTCTTGCCTCCTCGCTAAGCTGGTCTAAAAATCAAAAGCAGCTCAAAAAAAAGCCTTCAAACCCACCAAAAAGCACAGCAGATCCTGGCACCGCTCACCCCCCCCGTGCAGCACGAACAATACAAAGCTCTGGATTCGGCCTCCCCGCAAGGGAGTCTGCGTCACTGGACACAGAATGGAGGAACCCAGGGAAGGGCTTTTTCTGGATAAAAGGGGATTTATCCAAAAAAAGTACTCCTCACGCTGCTGTTCTTCCATTCTGTTCTGCACTACACGGGAAAGACTAGTTGGTGACAGGGTAAAGCAGGTTCTTCTGGGACATCTGCACACAGCGATTTGGTGTTTAGGCCTTCATGAGCGCTGCGACCACGGCCTTGGCGTTAAGGCTTCTCAGATCACAGTAGGTTTGTCCAGTACCAACGAAAACGATGGGCTTGCTCGTGATGTAGGTCATGGAGATGGCAGCACCCACCTGCCGGGGACAAGCAGCACCATGAAATCCAGTGCTCCCCCTTGGGAGCTCGTCATTCATTCATCTCCCGTGTGTGGAAACCAGACTTCTAAATTTGGGTTCAATGGCTTAAACACAAGAAGGAAGTGCAGGAATGCCCTGTGTTTGACAATTCCCGTCTCTCCCCTCCAGTCACTGTCAGGAAGCTCTGTGCAGCCACCTCAGCAGCCTCCTTACCTTGTCATCGATTGTATCAAACTTGGTGAGGACGATCCCGTCGATGAGCCGCGGTGTCTGGGCCATGGAGTGATCAGCCAGGGCCTTGTTGAACTTGACCTGAGGGAGAAAAAAGATCCCAGAAATGCATTTGTGGTGCCGCCACTGTCCAATTCTCCGGTAAAACCAGAGAAAAGGGTTCTTTTCCCTGTTCATCTCTCAGGAGCAAAGCCTCCGTGCTCACCAGCTGATCCACAGCCTCGTTTCCCACCAGTGCTTCCCCAACAAACAGGACCAGGTCGGGAGCGTTGACAGCGATGAGTTTGGCCAGCGCGGTCATCAGGGGTGCGTTGTCCTGCATGCGTCCCGCCGTGTCCACCAGCACCACGTCAAAGCCCTGGTTCCGAGCTGGGGTGGCAGGGAGGCAGCGTGAAGGACGGCGCTGCCCCCGGAACGCGCCACCCGCCCCCGGCTCGGCGCATACCGTAGGAGATGGCCTCCATGGCGATGCCCGCGGCGTCCTTGCCGTATCCCTTCTCGTAGAGCTGCACCATGGTGCGCCCGCCATGGCTCTCGGGAGGGTGCAGGGCATTGAGGCGGCGCGTGTGGGTGCGCAGCTGCTCCACTGCTCCCGCGCGGAACGTGTCGCAGGCGGCAATGAGGACGCTGAAGCCATTCTCGATGAGCCAGAACGAGATCTGCAGGTAGCAACAGGTCAGAGAAGCCCGTTAGTAGCTACACAGCTTGACACCATCGCCTCAGGGCTGTGATCCAGGATCCTGTCCTGCCTTGGCCAGGTTGGTGGACTTCCCGACACCGTTGACGCCGCAAAAGGTCACGACGTAGGGCCGGCGATGGCGCTGGGCATCCATGACATCGCGGAGCACGTCCACACGGCGCTGGGGCTGCAGGATCTGCACCAGGGCCTCCTGCAGCGCCTGCTTCACCGTCGAGGTTACCGCTGGGAAAAAGGGATGGAAAAAACACGTCACGCATGAGGAATACTCCTGAGCTCCAAACCACACGCAGGATGCCACATGGACACTTACTGGTGAACGTTCCCATCACCTTCCCTTCCAGTTTCTTGGCCACAGATTCACAGAGCTGCACTGCAATCTCAGCTGCCACATTTTTAGCTTTGAGGAAGACAGAGTGGGCAGTCAGTGCTGCTGAGAAGGTTATGCATGTCCTACATCAGCATCAAGGGAAGGATGAGATCAGTGTGCAAGATTCCCACCAGACCTGACTGCGGCCCCCCTTTTGCTGCACTCTCAAGGGCTCCTCAGGGGTGAGACAGGAACCCACCACAGTTCCTGTGGGCAAGAATATCCCAAACCACACGCACTACTCACACTGGGGCCCACCCAACAGAGCACAGGGAACCACCCCTAATCCCTCATACCATCGATCCAGACATACCAATCAAGTGATCCTTCATCTTCTCCAGCACAGGGTCCATGTCATCTCTGGTCAGGCTCTTGGAACCCACCAGGCCCTTCAGCATGCCAAACATGCCCCCCAGGCCACCCTTCTTCACACTGTGGAGAAGCATAAGAGTTATACTGAGGTTTGGGAGTGACCATCTGCAAAGGTCAGATGCAGAAGAGCTTGCCCTGAGCGGACAAACACATCAGTTTGTGCTTCCTGCATTACTGGTTGGACTGGAACAGGATTTATGGGAGAGAAATCAAGAACCATGTGACAAGGAAGGGCTGTGACAGCCTCTACCTGGGTTTTGAAGGGTTCTGGACAACTTTCTCCTCTTCAGCTTCATCATCACTCTCATACTCCAGGTCATAGAGGCGGCCAGGCTCCCGATTTTTGTCCCCTAGGGCCTGCAAGGGGAAGAAGCAGCTTTATGGGCTGAGTGCCACGATCCTTGTTTCATGTTTCTTCATGATCCCTTCTCACCCAGGCACAGGGACTGGGCTGGGTTCATAATGCCCAGAGGATGCACAACAGCAAACGGAGCCTGACTTTCCCTCACCATGTCAGGGTCAAACTCCTCCACAGGACAAGCCTCGGCGCTGCCGTTGGTAGCGGAATTACTGTAATCGAGTACTTTGGCATTAGAGTTCCCCAGATCCCACACCCGGGGCTTCTTCCCCTTCTCCTTCTGTGCATCGGGCTTTGGAGATCTGGTGGAACAAAGATCAGAAACATCTTGTGTTCAGTGCAGGGAAACAGCAGCCATCACCTCCTTAGGAGATATGAAAAATAAAAGCCTGGATTACCCAAAAAGGCAGAAATTGATCTGATCTGCAGAGCTTCTTTCTCTGAACTTTAATACTGTATGGCACTACTTCCCCTCAAGCCAGGCATCACTGCACTGCTGCTGTCTGCTCACTAAAGACAGGTCTGGACCTCACCCAGAGTTTCTGGATCTCCCAGCAAAGAAAATCAGGTTCTGTTACCCCTCCAGGAGCCCCAGGTGTCTTCTCCCAGTCTTTTCAGCAAGGAGGCAAATCAGGGAAATATGGTCCAGGAAAGTGAGGTCTGGCTTCCAGGGGCCACCAAAAGGAGGAGAGATTCAGCCACGGCCTAGTTCAAAGCATAGGCAGACTGACCATGCCCTCATCACCCACCTGGACTTCTCCCCAGCTTTCATGTGTCTCCTGAAGAATTCCTCCCGGTTCTTCTGCAGGATTTCATCCTTGGTCAGTTCCTCCTTGTCCCCTGCTGCTGAGAGCTGCTTGTCAGCTGCAGATGCTTTACTGGGCACTGCCACAGCTTCTGTTCCTGACAGGAAGAGCCCCAACACAAGCTCAGTCCAGCTCCAAGCAGATTGGGAAAGCACAGGCTCTGGAATATTTATTTCCCTCCCTTTTATCTTCCTCATCAACTCACCATCCTTTTTGGAACCTTTGTTCTTCTTGTTCTTGACCTTCTCCTTTGGTTTCTCCCCTCGGGTTTCAATCATACACTTGACAGTCTTCTGGGATTTCAGAGACTGTTCAAACGTCTTCATTACCGTGGGAGCTCGGACTTTGCTGCTCTCCTCTGCATCCCTGCAGGGAGGTGACCCATTAGCCTGGATTTCAGCTCTTCCCCCGCTCCCATCTCTGCTCAAAACAGAAATTTAAGATAAACCCCAAGCTCTCTACCGGAGGAGGCGCATGAAGTCATCTTTAAAATCAAAGGTGCCATTTAGGAGGCCCAGGGCTCCTTTCTGCTGGAACTCGTTGCGGTATTTGTCTCGGAACTCCTTATGGACGTCGTCTATCAACTTGTCCACGTAGGTTAGAGTCAGGATCTTCTGGAAGCCCACCTGCCAAGGAGCACGGCCAACAGACACTGCACTTCCAGCTCATTCAACAGCAGCAAGAAAAGACCTCTCTGTTTAATTCAGAGCCCTTTAACTTGCACAAGCTTCAGCCTACACTTTCTGCTCCATCTTCCTAGACTTTTAAAATGCCCCCCAAAAGGTGAAGAACAGCCCAGAGCTTCACTTCAACAGGTGACCCTAACACACAGAGCCTGTCTCATGGCAAGAAACGCACACAGGGCAAGAGCAGAAAACCTTTAGCTTATCTGTGGGTCAGCAGGGTAGGTTGTGTGGATTTGTGGAGATAAGGTGCCAGGAAACTGAAACGGAGAGTGTTAAATGCTGTGCAAAGTGACAGGAACGATGCATTTCTGGCTTTTTTTCCAATAGATCTGGCCAAAGTGAAGTTTTACAAGGCTGCAGCTTCTATTTGAGGTTTTATTAGTTTTAATCCTGTTGCAGATGATTAAAATAAGCTGCTACTGCAGCGGCATTCAGCTGACAGACACCCATGTCCCCCCTCTGGGGAGAGCCTGGCTACACTGGGGTCACTGCTCAACATCCCCCTGAAACACTCATCACAGCCTCTCACCCCCCAAAATCCCAGAGACAGATGAGCCAAACCAGTCTGGGAGCCGAGGTCCAGCCCTATGCAATGCAAACAGCTGTTTGCTCAAACCTCAGCACAGGGGAACTGTTCCTCTCTTTTCTGATGCAATTCCCTTCCTTTGGGTTTGGGGGGACAATGGGGGGTTGGAGGAACCCTCCTGCCACCCCGAGGGCGCCTGGGGGGATCACTTACCACAAACACCAGCTCAAACTGGTTGTCCAGTTTGTACTTAAGTGTGAGGGCTTCATGGGTGAAGGAGTTGTTGCCACCTCTCTCCTGGGGGAGAGGAGCTGTCAGAATGGGGGTGCCAGCAGCACCCACCATCCCCTCATCCCTGTCATCCCCCTCTCCCCCCCCATCAGCCCTGTCACCCCCCGTTCCCAAAGTGCTCCAGCATCCCTTACAGATGACTCCACACGCCCTGGGCAGGTGGTCCCATCCATCCCCCCTCAGCTGCGTGAGCCCACCCACCCCCGGGGTGGTCGTGGCCCCCTCTGCCCCATCCCAGGCAGGCGGTCCCACCCAAGTCTCTCTCCTTCCCAAGGTGACAATCCCATCCACACTCCCACATGGGTGACCCCACACCCGTCCCCACCCCCAGAGCTGGTCATGCCTGTGTGTCCCCCACAACAGGTGGTCCCACCTGTGTGACATCCCTCTCCTCTCCGTCCCCACGTAGATAGTCCCACTCATGTATCTCCCCTCCCCATGCAGGGCCTCCCATCCACCTCGCCTCCTCAGCGGGCTGATCCCATTCCCGCACAGACGCCCGTGCCCGTGTTTCCCCCCGCCCCCGGGCAGGTGATCCCAGTCCCCATTCCCCCGCCAGCTACGTGGGCTCAGCTGATTTCCCTTCCCAGGTAGATGGTGCCATCCCCGCCTCCCCCGCCATGTCTGTCCCCTCACCCCTTCTCCCTGCCCAGGCAGATGGTTCCCACCGCCCCGCTCCCTCACGGCAGCTGGGCTCTCCCACTCCCCCCATGCCAGGTATGTGACCCCTACCCAACCCTCCGCCCCGCGGCAGCCGGTCCTGTCCGACCTGCAGGAGGACGGAGCGGATGAGGGCATTGACGGGGGCGGTGGCGGCGGGCCCGCGCACGCCCTGGAAGCACCAGAGGACGAGGCCGCCCTTGCTGAAGATGGTGAAGAAGTCGAGCATGGCGGCGGCGCCGGGCCCGGCGGGGCGCACACGTCGCTGTGCCCCGCGCTTCCGCCGGAAGCCCCGCCCCCCCGCGCCATTGGCGGGACGGCGCCGGCGGACGGGGGCGGAGCGGAGGCGCGGCCCGGGGGGCGGGGCCGCGGGAGGGGGCGGGGCCATGCTGCGGTGGGGGCGCGCGCTGCGCGCGCCGGGACTGGGGGGGTNCTGGTGGTTTCAGAGGGACCTGGGGGGTTCCAGAAGGCGTGGGGCAATCCGGAGGGGGGACCCCAGTGAGGGCCGGGGATCCCAAGGGGGCACATCGCAGTGGCCTGGTGGTGATTCCCAAGAGCAGACTGGGGGAGCGGGAGGGGCTGGTGGGCATTCCAGGGGACTGGGGAGCGGTTCTGATGGTTCACAGAGGGTCCAGGGGCATTTTCCCGATGACCCAGGAGGACCTGGGGGGTTGGCAGAGAGGCCTGGGGGGAGTCTGAGGAGCCGGCGGTATCCTGGGAATGTCCTAGACTGGGCTAGAGGGATCACAAGGGATGCAGAGGGTACCGGGGTGGTCCACGGGGGGCTGCCAGCGGTGCCCCCAGGCTCGGCAGCCCCCATTCCACCGGCAGAGCTGGGGCAGACCCTGGAGCGCATGTTACAGACCCTGAGGGATCAGCTGCCATCCTCGGGGAGTGGAAGGCGAGGCTGGATTCCCCCGGGGACCCACCCCGACCCCCGGCCCCCCGACGAGGCCGATGTGGTGGTGGTGGGGGGCGGCGTGGTGGGCTGGTCCGTGGCGTACTGGCTGAAGGTGCTGGAGGGCCGGCGGCGGCACGGAATGAAGGTGCTCGTGGTGGAGAGGGACCCCATGGTGAGACACCCCCTCCCAGGGCAGGGTAGGGCCTTGGGGACCCCCCTGAACCCCTTGTATTTTGGCGGGTCCTCTTCTTCAGTATTCCAGAGCCTCCACGGTGCTGTCGGCGGGGGGCATCCGGCAGCAGTTTTCCCTCCCGGAAAATATCCAAATGTCCCGTTTCTCTGCCAGCTTCCTCCGTGACATCAATGTACGTGGGTTATATGGGCGTGGGGGTAATTTGGGGAATCCAGCCCCACTCACTGTGATCCCCCTGTTTCCCTTACAGGAGCACCTTGGGGTGCCAAATGAGCCCCCCATCGACATCCAGTTCCAGCCCTCTGGATACCTGTTCCTCGCATCTCCCCAGAACGCCGCTGACCTGGAGGCCACTGTCAAGCTCCAGAGGTGGGGGACCCACATGGGACCTTCCTGGGGGGCAGGTTTCAGGGGCTGGGGTTCATCCTGACTCTCCTCCACATGCTGGCCATCCCAGGGATGAAGGGGTGCAGGTCACCTTGCTGTCCCCCACCCAGCTGAAGACGAAATTCCCCTGGATGAACACAGAGGATGTGGCCGTGGCAGCCTATGGTATGTGGGAGGATGGGGGAGGGCATGCAGACCCCCCTCAACATCCTTCCTTATCCCCATCCTCCTGATGCATCCTTCACCCTGGCTTTATTTATGGAAGGGGAGGTCCAGCCCCCCAAAGTGCATGTATTGGGTGCATCACACAGTAGGGCCTCCCCCGTGTTTCCCTGCCCAGGTCTGGAAGATGAAGGCTGGTTTGACCCTTGGACCCTCCTCAACGCTTTCCGGCGCAAAGCCATATCCCTGGGAGTCCAGAGCTGCTCCGGGGAGGTGCGAGGTGAGGGATGGGGGTACACAGCGAGGTTTGCCCCCTGCCACCCCCAGGACCTCCCACCTCACCCCAAAACCTTCCAGCTTTTGTCATCTCGGCCAGCCACACGATGACACCAGCACAGTTGTCTGCACGCATCAAATACGTCCACGTGAGTGTGTGTGTGTGCCACTTCCCACTGCCCAGGAGTGCCTGTGAGCCCTGTGCCCGTGACCCCGTGTCTGTGCCCTCCCAGGTCCATATGCCAGACAGCCTGGAATACCAGCCAGTCGCCTGTGCCATCGTGATCAATGCTGCAGGTGCCTGGGCTGGGAAGCTGCTGGAGGCGGACGGGCTGCCCAGGGTGCTGTGCCGGCCCACGCTGCCCATCCAGCCCAGGAAGAGGTACTGGGGGGGGGAAATCACAGCAGGGACAGCCTGGTAACACCCCTCTGTTGTGGGTCAGATCCTGGGGTCAGAGTGCAGGCACATCCCAGCAACTCTGTTTTCCTGGGGGGGGATGCCCTTGGTCCTGTTTTGTTATAACACCCCTGTGTTATGGGGGAGCACCTCAGCACTTTTATTTTGAGAGGGTGTCATCCTGGCACCTCTCTGTCTGTGAGGGGGTGACATGAACCCCTGGGTGCTCTTTTGGGGAGATCACAGAATGGGACACATGTCCCAGCACCCAACACCCTCCAACTTCTGGGGGGGATAGTGAGCTTCCTCAGTTTTTTGTTTGGAGATGGGGTCTTGCATCCTGGAGCTCCCATTATTCCTCAAGTGCCCTCAGCCCCAGTATCCCCATTATGTCCCCATACTCCCAATCCCAGTGTCCCCATTATCGCCCTTAGTGTCACCTGTTGTCCCCCAGTGCCCCCAGCCCCAGTATCCACAGTATTCCCCCAGTATTCCCAGTACCCCTATTACTCCCCAATGTCCCCATTACCCTGCCAGTGCTCCCAGCCCTATTATCCCCATTACCCCCACAGTACTTCAATTATCCTCCCAGTGCCCACAGTTCCAGCCCCTCCAGCGTGCCTAGGAGTGACAGGACCCATCAATGTTGTTTTTTGGGGGAGACAAACATCTCCACATCCCAGCCCCACCGCACTATACTGGGGGCAAGGGGAGTACCCCTCACGCTCTCTTTGGGGGCTCCCCAGGTACGTGTTCACCTGGCACTGCCCCAATGGCCCTGGCCTCTCCTGCCCCTTCCTCATCGACACCTCTGGTGCTTATTTCCGTCGGGATGGCTTCGACGGGAATTACCTGGGAGGGATGAGCCCCCCCGAGGTGAGTCCCGTGGGGTCCCCTCAGATCATTCACCCCCCTATTCTTTATCAGACACCTCCAGTCTATCCTTTTCCAGGAGGAAGAGCCAGATCCCAGCGACCTCTCAGTGGATCACAATTATTTCCAGGAGAAGATCTGGCCCCGGCTGGCTCGGCGGGTCCCAGCTTTCGAATCCCTGCGGGTCAGGGGGTCTTGGGCGGGATACTATGACTACAACACCTTCGACCAGAACGGGGTGCTGGGCCCGCATCCCCGGCTGGAAAACATGTTTTTAGCTGCGGGTTTTAGTGGCCACGGGCTCCAACACGCGCCGGCCACTGGCAGGGCCGTGGCCGAGCTGTTGATCAAGGGCCGGTACGAGACCCTGGATCTGCAGAGGCTGGGATGGGGCAGGCTGGTGGATGGGGAGCCACTGAAGGAGCACAGCGTGATTTGATGGGGGTGGGGAGGGGGGAAACTGAGGCACAACCGTGGACCCCCTCCCCAGGCCAGAGGCCATGTCCTGTAGGAATAAAGTGGATAGATGGATGATGAGTCTGCCAGGGAATTAATGGGGTACACAACTGCTATGCTCCCTCCACCAGTGCTACCAGTGTCCTCCCCAATACCCTCAGTTCTAATGTCCCCATTGACACCCTCCACAACTTCAGTGTCCCCACTATACCCCGTTCCCTCCCAGTATCTCCATTATGTTCCCATGCCCGCAGTGTTCCCAGTATCCCACATTACCTATTGCCTCCCCAAATTCCCCTTAGTTCCAGTGTCCTCACAGTCCCATGTTCCCCCACTGCTCCCATCACCCCTCCAATGTCCTCCAGTACCCCCATTATGTTCCTATCCTCCAGATCTATTATTCCCCCAGTCTCTGTTATTCCCCCAGTGTCCCATGTTGTCCCCACAGTGTTGCCACTAACCTCCATTTCCCCCCAGTACTTCCATTATGATCCAGTGCCCTCAATATTCCCTCAGTGCCTGCAGCCCCAGTATCCTCATTATCCCCACTACTGTCCCGCAGTGTCCCCACCTCCAGTGCTCCCCTTATCCCCAGTATCCCCTCAGTGCCCCCATTATGTGCCCCAGCATCCCCAGTATGCCCATTACCCCATTCAGTGCTCCCATTATCTCCCCAGTGCCCCCAGCCCCAATTCCCCCCAGAGTTCCCAGTATCCCCGCAGTGTCCCCGGTCCCAGTAGCCCCATTCCCCTCGGTATCCCCAGTATCCCGCCAGTGTTCCCAGTATCCCTACAGCGTCCTCAGCTCCAGTAGGCCCATTCCCCTCGGTATCCCCAGTATCCCCCCAGTGTTCCCAGTATCCCACCGTTACGCCCCCGGTCCCAATTCCCTTCCCCGTGCATGTGGCGCCCTCTGGCGGCGGGCAGCAGCAGCGTGCATGCGCAGCATTCGGGGCGTGGAGCGAGTGCTTTGGCCTTTGGCGCATGCGCAGTGGAGGCAAAGGCGGTGGGCGGGCCCCCTGGAAGTGGGCGGTGCCCTGGAAGTGGGCGGTGCCGTGCGGTGGGCGGAGCGAGCGGCGGCGGGCGGGGCCGCGGCAGTGCGTGTGCGCGGTGGGCGCGGCGCATGCGCGGTGGGCGCGGCCGGGCCGTGTGAGCCGGGCCCGTCCCGCCGTGCGCCCCCGGCCCGGCCCCGGTGAGTGCGGGGGGACCGGGGGGCCGGGGGGCGGCACACGGAGAGATGCTCGGGGGCCATGCCGGGAACCGCGGGTCTCCCGTGGCGAAACAAACGCCGAGGGGATTCTGGGCACTGCGAGGGCGGCTCTGAGGGCGTTTGGGAACCGTCCCCCCTCAATCACACTATGTGGGGAGACTGTGGGGACAGCCCCGAGGTAAAGTACGGGCCCCCCAGAATTATGGGGTCACGCAGACCCCCGGCAGCCACGAGGGGGTTCTGCCCCTCCCCGGTGTGTCTGAGGGTCAGCCCCTCAGCTGTCAGGGCGTACAGACCCCCAGGTGACCCCCTCAGCAGTGGGCGATTCCTGTGGGTGCCTTCTTTTTCAGGGTATTCCATGACTCGGATCTTTAGGAGGAAGCTACCTGTGATTAACTCGGTAATAAATCTGGAGGCCGGGTCTGGTTCTGCAGCTTAGATCCCGGCAGCGTCTGACTCGGAATAACCAAAACAAAGCCTTTTTAAAAATCATTTTTACCTGTGTCTTGCGGCTGCAGCAGCACCCCTGACATGCCGGGATTTGTGAACCCAGCCTGCTCCAGAGCTGCTGGGAGCTCTGCCTGGGAGCAATGAGCCGTTTGCATCCTGGTGGGAAAGGACGAGTTTTGTTAGCTGGTGGTTTATTTTTTGACTTGTTCCGGATGCTGGTTTTATTCCTCTGGTGGTTTTCTAGAGCTGTTTCTCTAACCCTGAGCTCGCTAACACTGTGGTATGAACAGGATGGGTCCATTCCCGGGCCTGTTGCAGGATGGTTGTGCCCAATGGGAAGCCAGTGAGGGCCGGGAATCCTGTTGGAAATCACCGGGGTGTGACTGAACTTGCAATTCCTGGTCAGCCCAGTGTTACCAGCTCTGCCATGGCCCTGTGTGTTCTCTCTCCACAGGCTCCATCCGTTTCCCATCTCTCCAGGATGAGAGAGGCTTGGGTCTGGCTCTCCCCCTCTCCCTGTAGTTGATAGTTTGGGAAGCAGAGGTGATGCTGGAGTCGAGATGGCCGACAGCGTGAGAATCTTCCTTCATGACCTCGTCAGGGTGAGGCTCCGGGCCCTGGGGCTGCTCCTGTGCACTTCAGGGCACCCTCCTTCCCGTGGCGTCAAGGAATTTGAAGGAAAAGGGTCTCCAGGTGTTTTTCAACACACTTGTGTGGTGTGTTTATTGCAGAGGGCTCAGTGTTTGCTGCTGAACCTCTGACAGATTTCCTTTTGGGCACAAATTAATGAAAAAATCTCAATAATATTAATAATAATATTAATTATAAAGTGACAGCATATAACAACACACAAAGTTTATAAAATATTTTAATACAGAATGTATAATATTGTACATAATCTAATAATAATAATAACAAAGATAAGCTGATGTCTGTGACCACAGCAGCTCTGTCCTTGCAATAATAAGGTCTGTGTCACCTCAGTGCTCCCACCCTGTCTTCCATCATCCAGGGTTAAATACAGGCTAAAAGCCACTCATGCTGTGACACTGAGCAATAGCTCATGCTCAGAAATAACTTGGTTTGGAAAACAGACAAAGGTTTAATGGAACCCCTGTGGCCACAACCTAAAAGCAGGAGTTGTGTCATTTCCCAGTGCTCCTGCACCATCAGCTGGAAGAGCTGCCTGCTCAGGGCCCAGCTCTGCTGTTTCAGACATGAATTTGGCATTGGAATTTATCCTCTTTGGTCAAGAGCTCCATGAACCCAGCTGCCACCAGGGTGGTGACACCATCCTGGCTCTTCCTTATGATCTTTATTTTAAAGGGAAATTGTGATGACAGTGGTTATGGGATCACCTGGAGCTGGAAGTAATTGAACAGGATCCCAGAGTGGTTTGGGTTGGAAGGGACCTTTCAGTCTTTCTCATTCCATGTCCCTGCCAAGGGCAGGGGCACCTTTCACTATCCCAGGTTGCTCCAAGCCCTGTCCAGCCTGGCCTTAGACACTTCCAGGGATGGGACAGCCACAACCTCTCTGGACAAGCCAAGTCCTAGGAAGCAGCTCTGCAAATCTTCCAAACATTGGAGTAAGGGAAGACTTCTGGGCACTCTCCTATTAGCAGGCTTGGATGGATGTGGCTGGTGGAAGGAAGTTCCTGGGATGAGAGGACAGATGGTTTTATTTGTGAAGGAATAAGCCTCAAACTCCAAACATACAGTCAGACTTTGCACATCCCAAATATCGGTGTAATTCCATTTTATTGGCCTCAGAGAGCTGGCAGGGGATGAGGGGCTTCCTGCCAGACGTGGCTGGGAGAGCTCTGACTGATTTTTTGCCAGGGTTTTAAATAGTGCAGATTGGAAAAGAAATTACACCTTTACAGAAAAAAAAATTACTGCTGGTCACGGAGATGCTGGAATGTGATTTAGGTCACTGTGCCATGGCAGAGAGGTGGAATTGCTGCTCCAGGCCTTGGCTCCAGCTGAGCACAAGCAGCCAGGGAGCGAGGCCAGCCATGGCACCAGGAGGGTTTGCCCTGGCTCAGCCACAGCCCATTGCTCCTCTCTCCTGGTGTCCACAGGGAATTAAGGACTCCATCTGGGGCATCTGCACCATCTCCAAGCTGGATGCCCGCATCCAGCAGAAAAGGGAAGAGCAGAGGCGGAGGAGAGCCAACAGCGCGCTCGCCCAGAGGAGGTTTCACATGGAAGAGAAGAAGCAAGAGAAGTGAGTATGGGGCGTGGCTGGTGAGAAATGGGGTAATTCCCTTCTCCTCTGGTAATCAGAGCCAATAAATGGGAAACACGTGGCATGAAACAACCATTTTCCACTGCATAATGGAGCTGGAGCTGTTACCGTGAGATAAGGAGTCCGACCTTTTATGTTGTTTGATAATCAGTTTGAATTACCTCTGAAAGAACGTGGATTTATGGGTTTCTTTTCCTCCTGAATCATCGTGCTGTCTCAGATCATTGTTGTTGCTGGTAATTGTGGGATCAGGGAAGAAACAGCAGCTTGGATCCAATGTCCATGTCGGGGCAGATTGAGTGTCTCTTTTCCTCAGCCCTGCTGTGTTTTGTGGAGTTTGGGACTGCAGAACCTCAGTGGTTCTGGAAATGTCAGAATTAACCCCATGGAGGAGCAAACAGCATCTGTTCCCATGTCTGACACCCAGACCATGCCAGGATGTCTCTGCTGCACTGGGCTGGCACCTCACACAGTGGGTTTTGGCAGTAATGCCCATTCTGAGACATATTTACCAATTATTGTGGCTGGCTGAAAGGTGAAAGAAAAGTCTCCCATGATCCCAATACTCCTCAGGGGTCTCTGCAGCTTCACATCTCAGCTGCCTCTGAAGGAAAGTATAACTATTTCGTTTTGTTTATATAAATAAACAGCTGGATTTTGCTAGTTTTCTTTATAGTAAAATCACTCTGGTGTCAAGACCTGACTGGGAAAGTGCTGCACAGTCCCACAGAGCTGCTCTTGCATGTCCAGAGACACCAAAACCACCCTGGGCTGAAACAGCCTCTTCCAAAAAAATACCCAAAATTTCCTAATTTTACTGTGGCAAGAGTTAGAAGAGAACAAAGCCCGTGCTTAAAAATCTGGGAGAGCTTTGCTTTTCTTTTGTTTCAGTGCAGATTTTGGGAATTAATGAAGGTTGAAAGAGTCTCCCTGATGTAAGTCCTGTAGAGACTGCAATGGCTGAGACATGGTGTGAGTCTGTGCAGGGATTCCTTCCAGGATTTCTGTGTTTGGATAAAATCAGGTGCACAATTGTTGGAGCTGGTTCTTGGTGACTTTTCCAAGGTGTCCAGAGTGTGGGGCAGAAGCAGTTGGCACTCATGAGGGGACATTTGTCCAGGTGCTGGGACATTAACACGCCTCTCTCCTGCAGTGAACCCCGGATAGTGAGCCGGATATTTCAGTGTTGTGCCTGGAATGGAGGCGTCTTCTGGGTATGTGGAGCTTTTTCTTATTTATTATGGTCTTTATTTTAAAACCCCTGTGAAAACCCATGTCCTGCTCCAGCCCTTATAGGCTGTGGGTGGTGAGCCATCAGCATGGCAGCAGGAATTGCTGGGAACCACCACGTTCCCATCCCAGTACGGATTTTAACAGATTCACTATGGGATACAGGACCACAGACTTAGTCAAGAGAGCCGCATATGAAACCCAAGCTGCTTTTCCAAGTCTTTGAGACTGCTCTCCACCTGAATATTCAATTCCTGCTTTGCTGCAGTTTGGGATACTGTTTTGCCAATTGGATATTGACGTCTTAAAGACCTTTCCTCAGCTCTGACTTGCTATGCCTGGTTCATAAGGCTGATATTTAATGGAGCCAACACTTCATAAATCAAATAACCAAATAAATGGCTTCATTTTCTCATTACAGTGGTGCAGAGTACAAGGGATTGGCATGGAAATGTTAAAGTGTTCAGCTGCAAGTTGTGGCCGTATTTAAACAAAAATCCTTGCTCCTCTGTATTTGCTGGGGGAGGAGAGGCAATGTGCCTTTGGATCTGTAGCCACAGGAGCTCAAAATGCCTGTGCAGTGCCTCACTGAGAGCCCTTGTTTGTTTTTCCCTGCAGCTTAGTCTCTTCTTGTTCTACCGAGTGTTCATCCCCGTCCTTCAGTCGGTCACGGCGCAGATCATCGGTGGGTGCCTTTCCCCTTGGGGTGTTCCAGGGCTCTCAGCAGCCCATGGGATGAGTCCACAGTCTGTCCCATTGAGCTGTTCCTCACCCCTCTGTCTCCTTGTATTGTTTTCCTCCTCTTCCCAGTACCAACCCATCCCATCATCAATTGTCCAGTAGAAAACCAGGGGTGGATCACCCTGCTGACAGCCTGTGCACATCAGGGATCCAGCCCGGGGGTCTTGCCATTTCAAACACATTTGCCTGTGTGGTTTTGCATTTCAATAAAAATCAAGTGGTTGGAAACATGCTTTTAAAGACATCTAGAGAACTAGAGTCGGGAGAAACTCCCTGAGGGCTGTGCCAGGAAGCATTTGGAGGTTCCTACACCAGATCCTCACACTCTCTCTGTCTGTCTTCCAAAGGTGATCCTTCCTTACATGGTGACGTCTGGTCCTGGCTGGAGTTCATCCTCACCTCCATTTTCAGCGCCCTCTGGGTCCTGCCCCTCTTTGTGCTCAGTAAGGTGGTCAATGCCATCTGGTTTCAGGTAGGTGACAGGAACCTGGGCCCTGCCTTGAGCAAACGGGGAGACTTCCCTTGCTGGGTGGGATTTGATCAGGCGGTGTGGGGGCATGAGATGAAATCCCACCCCAAAAAGGCCTCTGGGCTTATTGCTGATGGCCGAGAGCAGCTCAGGAGCATCACTGTGGGTTTGATTTCCCTGAAGCCCCCATTGCTCTGGAGTTCCATTTGCCTCAAGCCCCTGTCTCTGCTGGCAGGACATTGCAGATCTGGCCTTTGAAGTGTCGGGCAGGAAGCCTCACCCCTTCCCCAGCGTCAGCAAAATCATCGCCGACATGTTGTTCAACCTCCTCTTGCAGGCGCTTTTCCTCATCCAGGTGAGACAAACAACCATCCCACCAGCTCCAGTGATTCCCTCCCCCAAATCCTGAGCATTCCCCTGTCAATCCACTCCTTTTCTATCCCAGGGGATGATCGTGAGCCTGTTCCCCATCGACCTCATTGGGCAGCTGATCAGCCTCCTCCACATGTCGCTGCTCTACTCGCTCTACTGCTTCGAGTACCGCTGGTTTAACAAAGGTGAACGAGGCTCCCTGCATGGAAAGGGGGAATTTACCTGGACTGAGTGTTTTTCTACGGAAGAAGCATCCAATTGGGGTGTCAGAGGCTGATCTTCCATCAGTTTTTATGTGGAATGAAGGGTAAATGTGAGCCAGCAGTGTGCTCAGGTGGCAAGAAGGCCAGTGGTGCCTGGCCTGTACCAGCCGCAGTGTGGCCACAGCTCCAGGGCATTGCCCATCCCCCTGTGCTGGGCACGGGTGAGGCCTCCAGTGCTGTGTCCAGTTTGGGGCCCCTCATGACAAGAAGGACATTGAGGTGCTGGAGCATGTCTAGAGATGGGTACAGAGCTGGGGAAGGGTCTGGAGCACCAGGAGCAGCTGAGGGAGCCGGGGGAGCTCAGCCTGGAGAAGAGGAGGCTCGAGGGGACCTTCTGGCTCTGCAAAACTCCCTGACAGGAGGGGACAGCCAGGTGGGGTTTGGGCTCTGCTCCAACATAAAAAGTGACAGGATGAGAGGACATAGCCTCAAGCCGTGCTGGGGAGGTTCGGATTGGACATCAGGATGAATTTCTTCACTGAAAGGGTGGTCAGGCATTGGAAGGGGCTGCCCAGCGGGGTGGTGCAGTCCCCATCCCTGGAGTTGTTCAGGAGATGACTGGATGTGGCACTCAGTGGTCTGATCTATTGACAAGGAGGTGATTGGAGATCTTTTCCAGCCTAAATGGTTCTGTGATTCTGTAGTGAGGGTGTCTCCTCCCCATGGGTTCATTTCCATGGGATTTTCCTCTTGGCAGGAATCGAAATGCACCAACGGTTGTCCAACATCGAGAGGAACTGGCCCTACTACTTTGGCTTCGGCTTGCCACTGGCATTTCTCACAGCCATGCAGTCCTCCTACATCATCAGGTGGGAAAGCCCCTCTGGCCCCTCCTCCTCTTGACACCCACCGGACCCACCAAGTGCCCCTTATTTTATTCTGTTGCATTTTTGTCCTTGCAGCGGTTGCCTCTTTTCCATCCTTTTCCCTCTCTTCATCATCAGCGCCAACGAAGCCAGGACCCCCGGCAAAACCTAGTGAGTATCCTTCATTCCCACCCCCGATCCTTGTCCAACACCCCCAGCGCTCGCCAAGCCCTGCGGGGGCGCTCCTGCCGTCGGGAGCTGATGGACTCTCTTCCCTTTCAGCCACTTCCAGCTCCGTCTCTTCTCCTTGGTGGTTTTCCTCAGCAACAGACTCTTTCACAAGACCGTTTACCTTCAGTCCGCCCTGAGCGGTGCTTCCTCCTCCCCCTCCTCCTCCTCTTCCTCCTCCTCCTCCTCGCCCTCCCCTGCCAAACACGCGGCTGCTCCGGGGCACTGAGCTGCCCCCAGACCCCGGGGAGGGGGGACACCCACGGGCTTCTCTGCGCCCCCCGATCTCCAGGGACAGGCAGGACCCAGCCTGATGAGGTGTCACTGTCAGTTCTGCATCTCCCCCTGGAAACTTTTTGGGGAAAATCTGGGTTTTTAACACCTTTGTGAGTTTCCAGGAGCCGGGTTGTGCCCTGCGCTTGTTTTATAGTGGACTCTTTTGTACACCTTTCCCGTGCCATCTCCCTGCCTCGGGCCAGTGGGTCGGAACCCCGTCACCCCGTTTTGCCGTTGTGTCCCCCCGTGTCTCCCCCGTGTCCCCCTGCCCCTCGTCCCCCTTCCCGCTCCCTCCATCTCCCCTAACTCAGGTCGTGGGAGGGGGGCGGGCATTTCTGGGAGCTCCCGCTGCCGTCGAGCACAGCGTCCCCCTCCCGTGCATGTACCGTTTCTGTCGGGTCGGGGAAGGAACCGGTGACGTTCAAACCCCTTTGGATATTTCGGGCCGGTTTATCAACTTTTCTCTAGTATTTTCACACTGAAACATTAAACGGAGAAACCACGATTCTCAGCCGTTCTGCGCCTGCCGCTGTCGTTACTCCGGGCGGGGTTCCGCGGGCCGGGCTCCCCCCGCGCCCCGCAGTGGTTCCGCCGCCCACGTGGCCAGGCCGGCCCGCTTCCACCTCCGCCCACGTGACCCGGCCGGCCCCGCCAACCCGGACGGACACGTCACGCCTCGTTCCCCGCCGGCGCCGCCCGCATCCCGCTCAGCCAATCGAGAGGCGCCGTGCGCCGCACGCACCGCCCCGCACTCCATTGAGTGTTTGGCGCTTCGCCCAATGAGCGCGGCCGCACCTGGAGTGGCGTGCTCGTCGGCCAATGGGAGGCGGGCGGGGCGGGGCGCGGGGTGGCGGCGTCGGCGGCAGGGCGGCTGCGCGGGGCGGATGGACGGGGCGGCGGGGCCGCGGTGAGGGACGGGATCAGCGCCCGACCCGGGCTGGGGGAGTTGCGGGTCCTCGGGCCTGGGGGTGGAGGGGTGCCCGGGCTGGGAGGTGCCCGGGGGTGTGGGGTGCGGGGTCTGCGGACTGAGGGAGCTGAGGGGTCATGGGGTGCCCGGGCCTTGGAGGGTGCCCAGGCGTGTGGGGAGAGGGAAGCCGGGGGGTTGAGGAGTCCCCAAGCGTGTGGGCTGAGACCCTGGGAGTGATCAAGGGCTGGAGCCTGGAGGTGGCCGGGGGACTTGGGGGGCAGCACGAAAGGTCGGGGGTGCTCTGTGTCACTGGGTGTTCCTGGGGGGTGAAGGGTCCCCCCGAGGACATCGGGGCATCCCAGGGCAGCGCCACTCGTGCCTGGAGGCATCTGCACTGTGCTCCATTATCCCAGGGGAACCAGGAAATAACCACCACGCGGTATTTCTGTACCAGGCAGTGCCCAGTGCGTGCCAGTCGGAATCACTTTTGGGCACAGGAAGGCTTTTCCAGGCCCAGGTTGTTTGGGTTTTGAATGTCAGCCTGTCCCAGTGCATCCTCCCTGATGTTGTAGCTTAGAGACCTGAACTAAACATTTACTCGGCCATGCTGGGACTGAACCTGCCCAGAGCAGTAGGAGGGGTTTTCCTGACTGATTGGGCAAGAAACGAGTTGAAGAAATCTGAGTGTTTTCAAAGTAGAAAGATGTTGAAGCTGTGATTCTTCAGTAAAAGTTTCACTTCCTTGGTGTGCAACTCCATGATTTCTGTGGCTTTTCCTCCCCGCAGGGAGTGTGAGTTAAACAGCCACATTATCTAGTGTAAGCAAAACCAATTTGTTGTCCTGGTTTGCATTAACAAACTGCCAAATGGGGGTTATGTGTATTTGACGTAAGTAATCTAAAGTGCGAGTAACCAGGAGCCATTCAGATCTCCTATGTGTGAGAAAAGCAGGAATTTCTTGTATTCTCAGTGGATTATATTTTTTGTGCATTGTTTGCAGGTGATGGTTAAAGTGCAGAGAGCACCCAGAGGGAAAGCAGGGGTTTTGCTCAAGTTTACACTGGGGTTTTGTTCTGTGCACAGAGAAACAGGCACGTCCTCTGCCCCGCAGACGTTCTGGGCTCGGTAAAGGAAGGAAGACCAGCCAGGCTGTGATCAGCTCAGGACAGGTGAGCGGTTTGTGAGGGAGGCACGAGCACCTGGCAGGGGTGAAGGCTGGGCCAGAGTGGGGGATTGAAAGTCCAAAGGCTCATGAAAGCTTTAAAGACAACACGGTCTGAGTCGCTCTTTGATATCTTCCCGATTGTGTCCAGGCATTCAAGGATCCTCAGGCCCTGCATTTGATGTGAAAATGACCAAGTTGGGGTTTCTCCGGCTCTCCTACGAGAAGCAGGACACGCTGCTCAAGCTCCTCATCCTGTCGATGGCAGCTGTCCTGTGTAAGTCTGTGCCCTCAGGGATGGCTCCTGGTGCAGGAAAACCGAGGGTAACTCGTGAGGTCTGTGTGGTCACTCTGCCCCTTCTCTGTGTTTGCAGCTTTCTCCACGAGACTTTTTTCCGTCTTAAGATTCGAAAGTGTCATCCATGAGTTTGACCCGTAAGTGTTGTCCTCTCATTTCCTGGGGGCCTTTTGGGCTTTTCCTCTTCTGGAGCACTCAGAATTCAGGCAATGGTGCCAGGCTCAAGTTAATCCCCATTGAGGATGTGGGATCTGGAGGGTGTGTTTTAGTACAGCTTGGTTTTCTTCTTCCCCACATAAATTTACTGGG
The DNA here is from genome assembly GCA_008694505.1 of Cyanoderma ruficeps. Classification (NCBI taxonomy): domain Eukaryota; kingdom Metazoa; phylum Chordata; class Aves; order Passeriformes; family Timaliidae; genus Cyanoderma; species Cyanoderma ruficeps. The sequence continues at coordinate 5,223,919 of VZDJ01000063.1, read as the reverse complement.
TACCCAGGGCTCTTCCTGCAGCCCAGAACCAAGAATCACCTGCCATTGCTTTTCTCCTGAGAGGTGGTTATTCCTGACCTGGGCACAGCAGGAGACAGAGCTCCTGGCACAATTTTTGTCAGTGTCCCAAACTTGTTGGTGATTGAATCACTCCCAAGGGACACTGTCACCTCTGTAGATGCACTATTAGACCCACTGGGAGGAGGAATGAACCTTTGCAGCTGCGGTTTGGGGCAGTTGAGGGAAACTGGGCCAGTTCCCTGTGTGTGGAACACACGGGATCAGCCCCCACAGTGCTGTCACACCTTGTCACCCTTACAGGTATTTCAACTACCGCACCACCCGCTTCCTGGCCGAGGAGGGCTTCTACAAATTCCACAACTGGTTCGATGACCGAGCGTGGTACCCCCTGGGCAGGATCATCGGGGGAACCATTTACCCAGGTAAAGCTTTTGCCAAGCTGAAAGGTACCTGGTGCAAGGGAAAGTCAGGGTGGGGAGTGCATCCAGGAGCGCCAGCTGGAACAGAGGGCAGCTTGGGGATGCATCCTGGGCAGCTGCTCCTCCTGGTAAGTCTTTGGAGCACCCTGATAACAGTGTCATTTCCATCCCCAGGCCTGATGATCACGTCAGCAGCGATTTACCACGTGCTGCACTTCTTCCACATCACCATCGACATCCGTAACGTCTGCGTGTTCCTGGCTCCCCTCTTCTCCTCCTTCACCACCATCGTGACTTACCACCTCACCAAAGAGCTCAAGGTACAGGGCCCAGCAGGCTGTGCCCCACAGGCTTTGGCTTTCCAGAGGAGCTGTTTTCCATTTGGGAGAGCAGCTGCGTCAGAGGTTTGGAGGTGACCACCAAAACCCTGACCTTCTGGGAAGTGGGAGATCTATTTGAGAGCTTTGTTTCCATGCTCAGTTTTTATTCCTTTGAGTAATAAAATCCCTAAACCCTGATGTCTTTCTTCAGGATGCGGGGGCAGGACTCCTCGCTGCCGCCATGATCGCTGTTGTGCCTGGATACATCTCTCGATCTGTTGCTGGCTCCTATGATAATGAAGGTGAGTTGGTGACCCTTTAAGGAATGTTGGGTGCTGGAAAGTGGTGCTGGAAGATGCTGCAGGGCACAATAGAGGCTCTGTACTTTCCTGGGGATCCCTGCAGGGTTTGTGCTGCACAAACCCGACCCATTGGAGATCAGAGGTGGTTCTTGGCCATGCCGTGGAGCAGAGGGAATGTTTCCCAACTTTGGCAGCAAGTTTACTCCAGTATCTTTGTTTGCCTGTCAGAAAGGGTTTTGTCACCTCCCCAAATTCTGCCTACAACTGGAACTACTGTGTGGTTCCCCTGTGCTTTTATCCCTGTCTCAGCAGTGATGTTGGGACTGGCAAAGGCAGCGATCTCACTGCCAGTGCCTGGGGCAGAAGAGGATCCAAGTTCCTTTGCTGTAGCTGGGCTTTTGGGGGCTGTGTAGGAGTTCTTCCAGCTGGTGTGGCTGGAAGAAACTACGTGAGGTATTAGACACAAACTCTGCAGTGTTTCAGTCTAGAAACCTGATATCAAACGCTTCTCCCGGGCCTGGCTCTTTGTGTGATGGAGCAGCAAAAGCATTTACAAATCTGTCTTTAATGGGTTGAGTGCTCTGCTGTGCCCCAGGGATGACATTAACGGCTCCGTGTCCTTCCACAGGTATCGCCATTTTCTGCATGCTCTTGACCTACTACATGTGGATCAAGGCTGTCAAAACTGGCTCCATTTATTGGGCAGCCATGTGTGCCCTCGCCTATTTCTACATGGTGAGTGTCCTTTCTCCCAGCTCTGGGGTAAACCTGACTCTGACATCCCTCTGGATGCACTCACCAGGTGTGGAGTTCCACCATGATGTGCTGTTCCTGTGTCCGTGTGTCCAGAGAGCTAGAACCTCTCTGGAGGTGGAAATGGAACGGGTCCTTTCTTCCCAAAACTAGTGGGTTTTGTGTGAAATGTCCTTAGTAGTGTTGAAAAATCCATGTTTCTGGTAGCTGGGGTGTGGAGGATGCCCTAAGATAGAGCACATCCCAGCTGATATTGCTACTGTGTGAAAATCCTGCCCATGATCCCAGGAAAGCTAAACCTGTGTGTTTCACCTCAGCTGTTCAGTCCTGGAACTTGTGGGTGTGTGTCTGGTTTGTGTCCTGGCAGGTCTCCTCGTGGGGTGGCTACGTCTTCCTGATCAACCTCATCCCCTTGCACGTGCTGGTGCTGATGCTCACCGGGCGCTTCTCCCACAGGATCTACGTAGCCTACTGCACAGTCTACTGCTTGGGAACCATCCTCTCCATGCAGATCTCCTTTGTTGGCTTCCAGGTGGGCACCAGGAGGGTTTGCAGACTCAGGGATGGGTTGTAACAGAGCAGGAGCGTGCTGGCACCTGGTTTTACTTCTTGTCTTCATCATTGAGCTTATAAGTGGGTGCTGACTCCTTGTTCCAGCTTCCATTATGGTGATTCCTTGCTACCCTTTGTCTGTGCTGGATGAGTTTCAAAGTTCCTTATAACCTTCACAGCACCAGTTGTCTTTTAAAATATCTTTGGTTTTGGTGAAGAAAACACTCATGCCATGTGTGTCTTGCTATGGCAGGGAACAGGCCTGCCCAGCTCATTATTTCAGGAGAATCTGGTTAATTTTCCATATGGCTTCTTATCAGAATCAAAGCCGAAGTAGGAAAAGGACTCGTGCCAGCTGTGCCAATCACAGGGAGGGAACATTTGAACGTTTTCCTGTGACTGGCACAGATTGTGCCGAGCAGTGATTTGTGTGAAAAGCCGGTAATGGCTCCTGTTCACCTCCGTGTCTGACCACGCTCTGCCCCACTCCCAGCCTGTCCTCTCCTCGGAGCACATGGCTGCCCTTGGAGTCTTTGGCTTGTGCCAGATCCATGCCTTCGTGGACTACCTCCGGAGCAAGCTGAACCCACAGCAGTTCGAAATCCTCTTCAGGAGCATCATTTCACTGGTCGGCTTCGTCCTCCTCTCCGTCGGGGCCGTGCTGATGCTCACAGGTACCCCAAGACTGTGGCCATTACAAGGGTGTTTCACCCTCTTTCCTTGCTGCCAAAGGCATGGAATTTGTCCATTCTAGCTCTGTGTTACTGTGGTGCCAGTGCCTGTGAGTCCCCTCAAAGAGGGAGGTTGGGACCTGTCCAAATTTGTGCATTAGGAAGGAATATTTAAGCAGCAGCTGTAAGATAGGAGGGGCAGAGACTCTGGGGGACACCAGGCTGGTACTGATTGTTGCTCTGTAGTAGCAAAAAGATGCTAAAAAAGGTTGGGCAGGGAGGAGTTTTTTAGAGTGAAATTGCATTGTCTTTCCTCTCTAAAATAGCAGGTTTGAGTAACAGAAATTCTAAATTGGGTCTGGGATCACCAATTCAGCCTCACATGTGCTTCTCTGGGAGTGTGCATGTCAAAATTGCCCATTACTTTGCTGGATCCAAAGAGGATTTGTTTTCTCCACTATCCTAGGGAAAATCTCCCCATGGACGGGACGTTTCTATTCCCTGCTGGACCCTTCCTACGCCAAGAACAACATCCCCATCATCGCCTCCGTCTCTGAGCACCAGCCCACCACTTGGTCCTCCTACTACTTTGACCTGCAGCTCCTGGTTTTCATGTTCCCAGGTGAGTCACCAGACCCTGAGTTAGTCACTAGAGGGTTTTCCTGCCTCTTCTGGCTATGCTGGGGAGTGCTGTGTCCCTCTGTCCTTCTGTGTCTCTCAGTGCCTGGTTTTATTTCATCTCTGAGCTGAGCCTGACCACGTTTTCTCCCTCCTCACAGTTGGTCTCTACTATTGCTTCAGCAACCTCTCGGATGCCCGTATCTTCATCATCATGTACGGCGTGACCAGCATGTACTTCTCAGCTGTCATGGTGAGGGCTGTGGGCACTGGCACAGCCACTGAGTGCTCATAACAATCTCGTTTGTTTTTCTGAACTTAGTGATGATTCTTTCACCCTGAGGGCTTTTCTCCCTTCCATAGATGTGGTTTTGTTTTGCCCCTCTCTGCAGTGAGGGAAGGTGAAGTTGCAAAACTCAGTGGTTTGGGTGTTACTCACGTCCCTGTTGCCAGTGCTGCCTGGTCAGTGTTCCCGGTCTTCCAGAGCCAAGCTCCCAGTGAAATCTCAAACAAATTCTCTGGTAGGGACTGGTGACAAACAGTTGCTGATGAGCCCATTTCTGCTCTTCCTGTGGCACCCTGAACACTAAATGTGGTTGAGTTCTGGTGTGGAGGCAGCTACTAATCCTTGCTTCCACCTAAGATTGCTGAAGCGACCTCAGTTTCCCACGTGGGCCAATTTTGAGCACTTCAGGGCATTTCCCTCAGGGGTGTCTGAGATGGTGGCAGCTCCCCACATAAAAAAATAGCTGCAGGTTTATCCCAAGGCTGATATATCCACTGAATTTCAGGTGCTGGATTAGGAATGGCATCCAATTCCTTCTTCTATTGGGTTTCTGCTGGATTCCTTCTCTGACAGTTCTGCTGTTGCCATAGGTGCGTCTCATGCTGGTGCTGGCTCCGGTGATGTGCATCCTGTCCGGCATCGGGGTCTCTCAGGTGTTGTCCACCTACATGAAGAACCTGGATATCAGCCGGCCAGACAAGAAGAGCAAAAAGCAGCAGGACTCCACCTACCCCATTAAAAATGAGGTGAGCAGCAGGCTGGCTCGGGAAGACCCCTGGTCCTGACGGGCTGAGTGCGGGAGGCTGACGGCCCCGTCCCTCCAGTGCCGAGACTCAGGGTTGTTCCCACAGGTTGCCAGCGGCATGATCCTGGTCATGGCGTTCTTCCTGATCACCTACACCTTCCACTCCACCTGGGTGACCAGCGAGGCCTATTCCTCCCCCTCCATCGTTCTCTCTGCCCGTGGCGGGGATGGCAGCAGGATCATCTTTGATGACTTCCGAGAAGCTTATTACTGGCTGCGGCACAACACGCCAGAGGTACGGGAGACTGGGGCCTTGGGCACCCGACATTGCCCACTGAGGCGCTGATGCACGGCTGGTGTTTGGTGCAGGATGCCAAGGTGATGTCCTGGTGGGACTACGGCTACCAGATCACTGCCATGGCCAACCGGACCATCCTGGTGGACAACAACACCTGGAACAACACGCACATCTCCCGCGTTGGACAGGTGAGTCCCTCCCTCCCCCGCTGCCTTGGCCAGCCTTTCTGGGCACCACGTCAGCACTGGCTGACACCACGTCTGCCCCAGGCCATGGCGTCGACAGAGGAGAAAGCCTACGAGATCATGAGGGAGCTGGACGTCAGCTATGTGCTGGTCATCTTTGGCGGCCTCACCGGGTACTCGTCGGACGGTAAGATCCTGCTGTGAGCCCGGTCAGACCCAGCCAGGGGCCCTGGTGGCAGAGTCCCACCTCCAGCTGGGGCTGTGGAGTCAAAACAGGGCTTTGGAGCTTTCCCTCAACTCAGCCTTGCTTTGGTACTCCCACATCACCTTAACACTCCTCCTGACCCCCCAGCTCGGCTCCTCATTCTTTTGCTTCATCCCAACTTCTTGTTTTTTCACCCCAATTCAACCCCTTGCTGTTTCCCCCCCCCAAATCGAGGGGGGGGGAAACAGCAAGCCCTCCTTCCTTGCCTCCCAACTCTCTGCCTTCCAGACATCAACAAGTTCCTGTGGATGGTGCGGATCGGGGGCAGCACGGACACAGGGCGCCACATCAAGGAGCATGACTATTACACCCCCACCGGGGAGTTCCGAGTGGACCGTGAGGGCTCCCCGGTGCTGCTCCACTGCCTCATGTACAAGATGTGCTACTACCGCTTCGGCCAGGTCTACACTGAGGCCAGTGAGTCCCTGAGTCACCCCCAGGCCGTGGCACTGCTTCTGGGGGTCCCACTGTGCTCTGACATCTCTGGGGCACGATGCAGCAGCACTGCCTGTCCTTTGCCCTCTCCTAGAGCGACCGCCAGGCTATGACCGGGTGAGGAATGCTGAAATTGGCAACAAGGACTTTGAGCTGGATGTGCTGGAGGAGGCGTACACCACAGAGCACTGGCTGGTCCGAATATACAAGGTATGGCACCAGAATGAACCCAGACCCACCCAGTTTGGGCAAAAAACGTGGAATTCTGCCTAATGAACTTTCTTTTACTGCCCAGGTGAAAGATTTGGACAACCGCGGGTTGTCAAGGACGTAGAGGAGCCAGCGCCGGCCGTGCCGGACACCGCACTGACCCAGCCTTGGCCTGTGCAGCAGAGATTTGGGGGTTTGGTGGGGTTTCGAGGGGGGCTGTTTCGGGTTTGTTTTATACCGTTTGTAAGTGCAGGCAGCGGCGGGAGGACCCTGCCCGCCCCATCCTGCCGTGAGTGATTTTTATATACACACGGAGCCGCCGCCAAATCAGGAATTGTGGCTCTCACCGGGGCTGATTGACCAGGAATTGTGAAGAATGCAAATAAATAAATTTGGTGGGGTTTTCCCCGAATGCTGTCAGAGGGTGATTGGGGCAGTTAAGCTGCTTTCGGTCGGTTTGAATGGAAATAAAGGCGGGGGGCGTGGCCTGGCACGGGCGCGGGATTCAGGTGAGGGCGTGGCTTGGGCGACGAAGTGGGCGTGGCTTGGTCCCTGCGCGCGCAGGGCGGGGCGGGGCTCGCGGCTCTGGCGGGAAAGGGCGGCGTGGCCGGGCCGCTGCCGGGACCGGGGGGCGATCGCGGCCCGGAGCGGGCCCGGGACCGGGAATGGCGGTGCCCTTCGTGGAGGACTGGGACCTGGTGCAGACGCTGGGCGAAGGCGCCTACGGGGAGTGAGTGCGGTGGGGCCGGGGGGGGCGGGGTTGCTGCCGGCCGGGTCCGCCCCTTGCACGCCCCTGTCCTGCCCCTTGCGCGACTCAGGGCCCTGCTCTGCCCCTTGCGCGGCCGCTGTCCCCCCGGCCTCCCCCATGTGCCACTGGCACATCCGCTGTTCGTCCCTACGTGGTCCTGCACGGCCACTGCGTGCCCACTGTTTGCTCGCCTCTTGGCCATCACATCCCGTACTCAAGCCCTCAGCTTGCCCAATGCGCACTGCTCCCCATCACGTGCCCACTGTTTGCCCACTCTACGGTGGTTGCCTGTCCTGTGTGCCCATCTGCTCGCCCATCACATGCCCCGTCCGTGCCCTGATGCCGGGCCATTGCTTGCCCTTATGTGCCCCCTGCTTGCCCGTCACCTCCCCTTGCACACCGGGTGTGCCCCCGCTGCGTGCCCATCGTACACCTGCCTGTGCCTGCATTCCCTGCCTGTTCCTGCCCGCTCCCTGTCTCCAGGGGCAGCATTTGCTGACCATTCCCTGCCCGTTCCTTGCCTCCAGTGGCAATATTCCCTGCCTGATGCCTGTCTGTGGGGGAAGCATTCCCATGCCCATTCCCTGCCTGTTCCGTGCCCACCGTGCCCCCACTGACCCCGGCCCACCGCAGGGTGCAGCTGGCCGTGAACCGCCGCACTGAGGAGGCCGTGGCCGTGAAAATCGTGGACATGAAGCGCGCGGCCGAGTGCCCGGAGAACATCAAGAAGGAAATTTGCATCAACAAGATGCTGAGCCACGAAAACGTCGTCCGGTTCTACGGACACCGGCGAGAGGGGGCCACGCAGTACCTGTTCCTGGAATACTGCCGCGGCGGAGAGCTCTTCGACCGCATCGGTGCGGCACGGGGGTAACCCAGGGGTTTAGGGGTAATGGGGCATCCTAAATTGTCATCCCCACACGGCTGAGGACTGCTCTTCTTCTCCCCCACATGCAGAGCCAGATGTTGGGATGCCAGAGCCGGAGGCGCAGCGGTTCTTCCAGCAGCTGATTGCTGGCGTGGTGAGTGGTCAGCGGCAGTGCTGGAGGCGGTGATGCCGCTGGTGCCAGTGGTGATTCCTGCATGGCACTGACCCTTCCCATGATTCCCACACAGCACTGACCCTTCCTGTGATTCTCACACAGCACTGACCCTTCCCGTTATTCCCACACAGCACTGACCCTTCCCGTTATTCCCACACGGTGTTGACCCTTCCCGTGATTCCCGCATGGCTCTGACCCTTCCCTTCCTCCGCAGGTGTATCTGCACAGCATTGGCATCACCCACCGTGACCTGAAGCCGGAGAACCTGCTGCTGGACGAGCGAGGTGGGGGCAGGCGTGTCCCTCTCTGACCCCCACTAAGTTTTCTGTTCTTAATTTGTATTTTTTGAGTGTTTGATTTAAAGCTTTAATTTGAATGCTTATATTTTCCACTTGAGTTTTTAACACAGAGGTTTAATTTTATTCTGAATTTACATTTTACTGTGCATTTTTAATCTAAAGCTTTTACAAATTTTTAGCCTTATTTCTTAATTTACACTTTTATTGAATCTGCATTTTAATTTTATTTTCTTTCAATTCTATTTGTGTTTTAGGTTCAAATTTTGAGTTCAGCTTCGAAACTTAGGACTTTAGAATCTTGGCTTGAATTTTTATTTTAGATTTATTTTCAATCCAGATTTTCAGTCAGAAATTTTAGGTTTGAATTTGTAATTAAAATTTTTGCTTAGGCTTTGCTTTAAATAGAAGTTTAACTTACATTTTAAATTAAATTAATTTCAACTTTGATTCATAGCTTTAACTTGGCTTTTTGCTTTTGCTTGGGCCCAGACAACCTGAAGATCTCTGATTTCGGCCTGGCCACGGTGTTCCGGCACAACGGGCGGGAGCGGCTGCTGAACAAGATGTGCGGGACCCTGCCCTACGTGGCCCCCGAGCTCCTGCGGCGCCCGGAATTCCGCGCCGAGCCCGTCGACGTCTGGGCCTGCGGCGTGGTGCTGACAGCCATGCTGGCTGGAGGTGGGAATACTGGGATGGATGGAATTCACTGAGCGTGATGTGCTGATGGCCAGGCTGGCCGGAGGTGGGAATACTGGGATGGATGGAATTCACAGAAGATGACCTGATGCTGATGTGTATACTGGCCGGAGGTGGGAATGTTGGGATGGATGGAATTCACAGTGGGTGACCCGGTGCTGATGGCCATGCTGGCTGGAGGTGGGAATACTGGGATGGATGGAATTCACTGAGCGTGATGTGCTGATGGCCATGCTGGCTGGAGGTGGGAATGTTGGGATGGATGGAATTCACTGAGCGTGATGTGCTGATGGCCATGCTGGCCAGAGGTGGGAATACGGGGATGGATGGAATTCACAGAAGATGACCTGATGCTGATGGGTATACTGGCCGGAGGTGGGAATGTTGGGATAGATGGAATTCACAGAGGATGATGTGCTGATGGCCATGCTGGCCGGAGGTGGGAATGTTGGGATGGATGGAATTCACAGAGGGTGACCTGGTGCTGATGGCCATGCTGGCCAGAGGTGGGAATACTGGGATGGATGGAATTCACAGAGGGTGACCTGATGCTGATGGCTACACTGGCCGGAGGTGGGAATGTTGGGATGGACCGAATTCACAGGGGGTGACATATGGCCAGTGAAGGTGGGAACAGGAGAATGCCTCTAGGAATGTTTGGAATGTATGTGACGTGTTTAGGGGGTGTGGGGGGAAATGCAGGAGGGGCACAGAGGGCATGGGGGAGTGTTTGTGGAATGTACAGGAGTGTATGTATGGAATGCAGAAGGGGTGCACGGATGAAATGTGTGAGGGAAAGTGTTTGGAATGCACCAGGGCATGTATGGGATGGGGAGGGAGCACACATGAGATGGGAGGGATGTATGGAGTGCACAGGGGGAGGGATGTGTGAAACACAGAGATGGAAGGTGTGGGATCCATAAGGGAGATGTGAAATACATGGAGGGGGATGTTTGGAATATCCATAGGGATGTATGGAAGGAATAGAGGGCTGCAGAAGGGGAATATATGTGAGTGTAAAGGGGGTATTTGAGAGGCAGAGGGGAGGTGTGGGATGCATAGGAGAAGTTTGGGATGCATAGAGAGGTGTGGAATATGTGTGAGAAAACACGGGAAGCACTGGGAGGTTTGGGATGCATGGGGAGCACACAGGATCCATGGCAGGACAGGGTCACCACGTCCCCACAGTGCCACGTGTGTGCCCCGGGGGGTTGTGGCACCAGGGGGTGACAGCAGTGGGATCTCCCTGCAGAGCTGCCCTGGGACCAGCCCAGCGACACCTGCCAGGAATACAGCGACTGGAAGGAGAAGAAAACCTACCTCTCACCTTGGAAGAAGATTGATTCGGCTCCCTTGGGTAAGCACCCGGTGCCCAGCAGCTCCCTAAATAGATACATATATATATACACACAAATATATACATATATATACACACAAATATATACATATGTGCACACACCATATTGCATTCCACCCCCTCGTCTCCCCCAGCGCTGCTGCACAAGATCCTGACGGAGAGCCCGACAGCGAGGATCGCCATTCCTGACATCCAGAAGGACCGGTGGTACAGCAGGCCCCTCAAAAAGGGTAAGGGGATGTGGGGGAACGTGCTCGTGCCCCCGGATTTGAGGGTTATTGGTTGTCCTGTCCCTTTGCAGATGCCAAGCGGGCTCGGCTCTCCTCAGGGGGCGTCACCGACTCCCCTGGAGGCTTCTCCAAGCACATCCGATCTGACACAGACTTCTCACCAGTGAAGGGAGCACTGGGGTGAGCCTCTGCTTCCCTCCACACGGCTTTGCAACTCCTTGCCGGCTTTCCCGGCGTTTTCTCCAGGAGGTGGTCGGGTGGAAACCCCCCACCCACCCCTGTGATCGTGCCAGATCCTGCAAAATCCCATGCAATTCCCACATGCGGCTCTCTCCAGCCCTCCTAACCCTTGTGTCCCCCGTTGCCTTGCAGTGAGGACAAGGCAAGCTATTCCACGTCACAGCCGGAGCCGGGCACGGGCGGGATGCCTTGGGAGAGTGGCACGGGCAGCATCGACCAGCTGGTGCAGGGCTTCAGCTTCTCGCAGCCCGCCTGCCCCGAGCACATGCTGGTCAACAGCCAACTCCTGGGCACCCCAGGCTCCTCCCAGGTCAGGGGCTGCAGGGGCCACCTGGCACCACTTGGAATGTCGGGGTGCTGCCTTGCAGTGTTTGGGATGCGGCTGGGCGAGGTCGATCTTTTTGGGATTTCAGCTGGCAGCGTTTGGGGCGCAGCCCGGCATCGTGGATGGTGTCAGGGTGCACCTTGCAAGGGCTGGGGGCTGCTCTGTGGTGTTTGGGGTGCAGCTTTGCCTGATGGGGAATATCAGAGAGCAGCTTGGCAATATTGGAGATGTAACTTTTTGTTATTTGTCACCTCAGGTGCGACTTTGCAGGATTTGGGGCGCAGCTTCTCAGTATTTTTAGTATCAGGGTGACACTTTGCCCTGGCCTTGAGGTGTTTGGGGGGCAGCTTCACATCCAGCTTACAACACTGGGGTCCAGCATTTCACTGTGTAAATTGGGGTACAACTTTGCATCATGTATATGATGATAAGGAGCAGCTTTGCCATATTTATAACATCAGGGAGCAGCTTGGCAATGTTTGTGGCTGGGTGAGCTTTGTCATCTTGGGGCACAAGTGCAGCATTTGTGGGGGCAGAGTCTCATCCAATTTACAACATCAGGATCCAGGGTTGCACCTTTTATGCTACTTTGTGCAACTTTGCCTTAGATATGTAAGATTAAGAAGCAACATTTGTCGTATTCATAATATCAGGGTGCAACTGTTGGGGCTGTGGCTGTTGAATATTCACCACCTGACGGTGTGAGGTGCAGGATTTGGGGTGCAAATTTGCAATACTTTTACTGTCAGTTTGTGACTTTGCCAGGGACTTGAGGGGCAGTTTCACATCTGATTTACAGCATTGGGGTGCAGCATTGTGCTGTGTAAAATATTGGGGGGCGACTTTGCGTCATAAATACCACATTAAAAAGCAACTTTGCTGTATAAGGAATATCAGGGAGCAACCTGACAAGGCTGGGATGCAGCTGTGAGTTTTGTCACTTGGGGTGCCACCTCCCATGATTTGGGGTGCAAATGTGCATCACTTATGGCATCGGGGTGCGCTTTGTGCAGTGATTGGGGGCTGCTCTGTGGTGTTTGGGGAGCAGCTTTGCATCAGGGAGCAGCTTGACAGCATTGGGATGCAGCTGGGCAAGGTTGTCATCTTGGGGTGCAACCTTGTGGTGTTTGGGGCACAATTTTGCAGTATTTTGAGTAATAAAACGCAACTTTCCAGTTCCAGGGTACAGCTCTGCAGCATTTGGGAGGCAACTTCACATCCAATTTACAATATTGGAGTCCATCACTGCACTATTTATACCATTGGGGTGGAACTTTGCATCATGGATGTGTCATTAAAGAGCATTTTTGTGGTGCCAGGGGCTGGCTTTGCAGCATTTCTGGTGTTCGGGATGCGGTTGTCGGCTTGTGCCATCAGGGGGTGCAGCTTTCCCACATTTCCTCGCCGAAGGCCAGGATTTGTCAGAGCCTGGGGCTGGAACCTGGTGGGGCCGATGACCTTTTTGGCGGGATTTGTAACCTTTGGAATGTGGTGGGTTTTTTTTTGGGGCGGCAGAGCCCGTGGCAGCGGCTGGTGAAGCGGATGACGCGGTTCTTCACCAAGCTGGACGCCGACGGCTCCTACCGCGCGCTGAAGGAGGTGTGTGAGAAGATGGGATACGGCTGGAAGATGAGCTGCACCAACCAGGTGGGGGTCAGGGGATGGAATTGGGACTGTGTCCTAAATCCTACAGCCCCATCTACATCCTAAATCCTCTGCTGCATCCCATGTCTAAATCCTAAATGCCCCATCCTAAACTGGGGCTGTGCTGGGTGATCGGTGAATAACTGGAGGCACACCCCTCCCTTTGCAGGTCACCATCTCAACCACAGACAGGAGGAACAACAAACTCATCTTCAAGGTGAACCTGGTGGAGATGGAGAGCAAGATCTTGGTGGATTTCCGCCTCTCCAAGGTGTGTGGGGGGGTCAGGGTGGGTGGTGGGGGCTGCACGGCAGGTGCAGGGCGGGGAAGGACCACATAAAGCGGGTGCAGGGTGGTGCAGGGTTGGGATGACCATAGGAGGTGGGTGCCAGGGGATGGAGAGGTGCAGGTGGGTGTAGGGGGATGTAAACCCCTGTCTCTCCCCACGCAGGGTGACGGCCTGGAGTTCAAGAGGCATTTCCTGAAGATCAAGGCCAAGCTCAGCGACATCGTCAGCACCCAGAAAGTCTGGCTGCCCGGCACCTGAGCCCTCACACGCCTTCTCTGCCTCTTCCTCCTCTTCCTCCACCTCCTCCTCTTCTTTCTCCTTCTCTTCCTCCTGGCTGGGCTCTGGCAGCAGCACCCAAACACTGTCAAGGTGTCCAACCACCTGTTTTAGGTTTTGAAGGTTCAATAAAGCCCTGGGGGACACAAAGCCAGGCTGGTTGCTGCAAAGGGGAGGCTGCAGCGGGTTGTTCCCTCTGGAACCCACTGATGGCACAGGCAGTGTCAACCCCACTGTGGGATCTCTGCCGAGCCGAGCAGCCCTAAACCAGCCCCGGGGTTTGGGAGCTGACCCCCCCATTCCTGCCCTGTCACAGGGCAGCCTGCCCTCATTTTCCAACCTCTCTTAATTGCTTTTCGGAAGGACTAACGAGCCCCAGAGCTGCCAGGGGTTGTTAGCACTGGAGCGAGAGAGGAGAGCCAAGGATTAACCCCATCCCCCCCCAAAAAAGAGCATCCCCCCCAAAAAAAGCCCCACCCCAGGGTGCAAACCCTGAGATATCACCACAACTTCTCCCTAAAGCTGCATCAGTGTTTAATTACTGGACTAAAAAAACGCACTTTTTACTTGTTTACCCCTTCTTAAATTTTATTTTTTTTTAATATCTCTTTCCCCGGCTTTTTTTTGTTTTCCCTGGTGGGAACCCCCCTTGGGCGAAGCAATTAGCGGCGATTTTTTAATTGCATATTTATATTGCAGCTGGGGAGCGAGACCCCGGCAGCGGGCGAGGGGAAAGCAGGAAGACGCCTCGCTCCGACCTTGTTTGCTTTTCAGCTGGGATTAAGCGCTTTTAATTGTCCCAGAGATCACAGATTGCGGCCAGGGGGGATAATTAGGCTGAATACAGGGTTTTCTGGTTCATTCCCCCCAGGAATTTATATTTCTAAGGGCATAAAAAAGAAAAATCTTTGGGAATGCCTCGGGAAGGGAGGGTTGTGGACGGGTATGAGGCTGGACACAACTTGTTGCATGAGTGGGCCTTGCTGTCAAAACAAATTAATTTTTCACCTGTTACCTGCTGTAAATGGGATGTTTTTGGGGGTCACAGGCACGTCCCCTCCTCCCCAGGATGCTTCAGGGAAGGTTGGACACTGCTTCTGCTCCGCCTCGTGCATTAACCAGGCTCCATTCCCATGGGAATCATTTTCAACCCTAATTTTTAGGGTCCTTTTGGTTTTTTAACTCCGTGGAGGTTCTTTCCTGCTTTTCGGGGTGTGCGGGGGAAACTCGAGGGGGGATAAAAGGTTTGCGTTGCTCCGTGGCCGGGCGGGGGGGGCTGTGCTGAGCGGGGCCCTGAAAGGTCCCTTTGTGCGGCCCCGCCGGGGACCCGGCGCGCTCGGAGGCACCGGAGCGTGGCAAATCCTTAAACCAACAGCACGGCCGGGGCGGGCGGCCCGGGGCTCCTGCCCCCGCCTCATCCCGAATTCATGGCGCTCCGGCGGGCACGGAGGGTTCTGCCGGCCCTCGGACTCCCCGCAGCATCCCGGGAGCCGAGTGTGGGATGCGGAGTCGGGGATGTGGAGCTGGATGCGGGATGGAGGATCCAGGACGCAGATGGAGGATGGGAGATGGAGGATTTAGGATCTAGAATCTAGATGGGGGTTTAGGATGTAGGTGTTGGTTGTGGGACAGAGAATTTGGGATGCAAATGCGGGACGTAGGATTTGGGATGTAGACACAGGATGGAGGGTTTAGGATGTAGGTGCAGGGTGCGAAATGGAATTTATGATGCAGATATAGAACTTGGGATTTAGGCTGTGGATACAGGATTTAGGATGTAGATACAGGATGTGAAACAATTTATGATGCAGATATGGGACTTAGGATTTAGGCTGTGGATGCAGGATTTAAGATGTAGATTCAGGATGCAGGACAGAGTGTTTAGCATTTAGACATGGGATGCAACTGAGGATTTCAGATGTAGATAGGGTTGTAGAATTTAGGACACAGGTGCAGGTTTCAGGATGCAGATATGGAACACAATATTTGGGATGCAGATGTGGGACATAGGATTTGGGACGTAGATACAGGATCTGGGACAGAGACCTTGGGATGCAGACACGGGACATAGGATCAGGAGGAAGATGCAAAACACAGGATGGAGGACCCAGGATGCAACTGTGGGACAGAAGACTCAGGATGTAGATGTGGGACAGAGCATTTAGGAGTTATGTGGAGGCTTGGGATTTCAGATGTAGCTACAGCATGGAGGATGTAGGATGCAGATATGGAACACAGGATTTAGGACATAGATGCAGGATGGATGATTTAGGATTCAGATGGGGACACAGGATTTCGTATGTAGGTGCAGGATGCAGGACAGAGAACCAGGGATGCAAATGTAGGACATAGGATTTAAAATGGAGGATTTAGGGTGCAGGACTTAGAATGGAGATGTGGGATATAGGATTTAGGATGGTGGGTGGAGGATTCACAGTGTAGATACAGAATGCAGGATGGAGAACTTAGAATGCAGATGTGGGACATAGGACTGGGGCTGTGAATGCAGGATTCAGGATAGAGGTTTTAGGATGCAGGGGGGAGATGTAGGATGTTGATGCAGGACACAGAATGGAGAAGCCAGGACGCAGGATTGGAATGGAATATTTGGAATGTAACTGGGAACATGGGATTTAGGATATAAACACAGGATGAAGGATTTAGGATGCAGGTGTAGGACATAAGATTCAGGATGGGGGACTGAGGATTTAGGATGTGAATGCAGAACACAGGATGGAGGATTCAGGATGCAGATGTGAGACACAGGATTTGGGATGCAGATACAGGGTGCCAGATGTAAGGCACAGAACAGGGACTGTGGAAGCATTTAGGATGTGGGATGCAGAATTCAGGATGCAGACACAGGATTTAGGAAAAAAACAGGAATTTAGGAAGCAGATAGAGAATTTAGGATGTAGACACAGGTTCCCAGATGCAGGATGGAGGATTTAGAAGGCAGATGCAGTTTTCCAGACACAGAACATGTGACACAAATGCAGGACACAGCAGAGGGGCTGCAGATGTGGGATGCAGGACACAGGATGTGGGATGAAAGGGTAGATGGAGAATATGGGATCCACATACAGAACATGGGGTCCAGAAGTACAATTTGCGATATAGGACAGGTCATGAGGGACGTGGAATATAGGATCCAGATGAAGGACGTACAGGACATGGGTTGCAGAAGAGGGATTTGGGATGCAGAGGTGGGTTACAGGGCCCAGGAGATGGGATGTGGATGCAGGACATGGAATGTTGAAGAGGGATGTAGGGTGCAGATATGGGATGGAGGTGTAGGACATGGGAAGCTGCAGCACCAGAGCACCACAGCTCAGCCCCAGCTCTGCCCAGGGATTTTGCAGCACCCCTGGAGACGGGGAGTGCGTGCAATGAGCCGGGAAATGCAGACTTCCAAGGAAAAATTATCACTTTCCAATCCCATACAGACATTTTGCAGCTCGTCCCCCATCTGGGAGGCAGATCCCGGCCATTTGGCCACATCTGCCTGCCAGATGTGCAGGGGAGGGGAACAGAGCCCCTGTGCATGGGAAACCTCCCCTCTCCCCTGCGTGCAGGCCAGGTTGGGAATGCAGCTCTACCATATCACACCTGCTCTGGAGAAACTCCTGGATGGGACCAGGGAGCAGCGGGAAGGAAGGACTGGGTGGGACCAATCCAGCCCCACAGATGATTTTCACTGCAGTGGAGTTTTTGTCCTGTGGCTGGGGGAGGTGGCAAGGAGACACAGCCAGGGTGCAGCTACAGGGAGCACAGCCCAGTATGGGCCAGTGTGCCCCAGTAAGGACCATGGGCTGAACCTATCCAGGGCCCTGCGTGGGCTGGGACATCCTGGAGAGGCCAACTGGAACATCAGGGGTTGTTGGTGCCCTTGGCATCCAGGGAGAAGGATGGAGATGACGGATGCAGGGATGGGATGGGATAGAGATGAGGGATGCAGGAGGTGGGATGGAAATGTGGGATGGAAATGTGGGATGCAGGGATGGGATAGAGATGAGGGATGCAGGAGGTGGGATGGAGATGAGGGATGCAGGGATGGGATGAGATGGAGATGAGGGATGCAGAAGGTGGGATGGAGATGCAGGATGCAGGGATGGGATGGAGACACAGGATGCAGGAGGTGGGATGGAAATGCAGGATGCAGGGGTGGGATGGAAGTGCGGGATGCAGGATTGGGATAGAGATGAGGGATGCAGAAGGTGGGATGGAAATGTGGGGATGGGATAGAGATGAGGGATGCAGGGATGGGGTGGAGATGCGGGATGCAGAGTGGGAAGGTGTGGAATGCTAATGCAGAGTTTGGGGTGTGGGCACAGGACAAGGGAAGGTGGAAGGTGCAGGTGTAGGGGTGGGGCCGGGTGCAGATGGAGGATGTGGGATGAAGGCTGCACATGCAGGACATGCTGCAGATGCAGGATCTGGGATGTAGATTTGGCATGCAAGAATCAGGATGCAAATGCTGGATGCACGAAGTGGGACACATAGGGCAGGATGGGGAATGAGGGGTCCAATGCAGGGCACAGATATGGGGTGCAGGATGTGGGGTGCAGCTGCAGGGTGTGAGAAGTGGGGTGCACGGTGCAGGATGTGGGCTGAAGGGTGCAGATGCAGGACATGGGGCGCAGGGCTGAGGGTGCAGGTGAAGGGTTTGGGATGCAGGAGACAGGCACAGGATGCTGCTCCAGGGGACGGGTGTGGGATGCAAAAGCAGGATGCAGTGGGAGGGTGCAGCTCTAGGATAGGACAAATGAAATGCAGAACCCAGGGTGCAGGAGTGGGTGCAGGATGTAGATGCTGGATTCAGGATGGAGATGTGGAGCACCGATGAAACTCCAGGATGATGATGCACCACTTCAAGCAGAGAAGAATGGTGGAAGCATTTCCCATCTGATTTTTAGGGGCAAATAAGAGAATTTCCCAATAACATCAGCTTTTCGGGGACTGGAAATCCGATAGGATTCCAGAATCATTTTGATTTTCTAAACTGCCCCCATCAGCTCAGTCTGTCTCCAGGACAGAAATATTTATTTAGAGAAAAAAACCCTAAAGCTGGAGCAATTCTGTCTGAAGACACCCAAATCCAGCGTTTTTCTCCTCTCTCCTTAACATTTCCCACTGTGGAGGTGCCTGAGGGGCTGGATTTGTTGGATTTTTAACTCAGGAGATGTTTTAGCTCATGCAAAAGCATCGCAGCAGCCTTGGGAATGCCGCCACATTAATAAAAGCAAAAATGCAGAGGAGTCTGTTAAGGAAACTCCTGCAAAAATCCCTTCCAGAAACATCGTGGGCAACGTTAGCTCTTGGTTTGAGCTTTTTTTCCTCTTTTTTTTCATTGGGAAAATGGATTTTGGAGGTCATCACCTGCCCAGAGGATGGTGCAAGGTGGGTTTTTGCAGGAGGTTTGGCCCCTGGATCCTCCTGGCAGTGTCAGGGAGGGGTTTTGTGGGGAAAACCCTGGAATTTACAGCTTAAAATTGGAATTTTCAGGTTAAAACCTACAACAGTCACCCTGAATCGGGGGATTGGCACTGTGGATGCAGCCTGGCAGTGGTGCCAGGGACACGGGAGAGGCCCCAGCAGTGCCTCTTGCCTGGCAGGCAGGAGAGGGAGAAAAATGCTTTAAAAAGGTAAAAAAAAAAAAAAAGAAAAAAGCTCCAAAGCAAAAGGCTGAGGTCATTTTCTTGGCGAGGAAGTCGGCTCCTTCCAAATGCCTCCGGGTCAGGTTTAATATCAGCAGAAACATTCTTGGGCAGGGTGGGGAGAAAGCACTGCTCTCACCAAGAGCAGAACCCTCAAACCCCCAAATGTCCTAGAAAAAAAACAAAACTCTAAACATCCTAAAACCCCCAAAATCAGCTCCCCAACCTCCAGATTGCTTCTTTGGAATCTATAAGTGTGGAGTAAATAAGTATTGGGGCGGGAATGGTGTGAAAACAGCTCGTGGAGGAGGGGGAAATCCCCCCTGGGAGCAGAGAACTGAATCTTTGAAGTGGCTTTTAGCATCATTCGGTCACTGCTGGGATTTTGGGGATGTGAAGAGGAGGAAAGTGAGGGGCGTCTGGCAGGGAAAATGCCATTTTCCCCATTGTCCTGGAGAGCTTTATCATCACTTCAATTCCCTCCTTGATTTAGCACCATCCCGGCAGGCTCAGCACCCAGCAATAACCCCCTGGGGCACAGGGACCTGCGTGCGAGGAATATCCTGCTGGAAAATACATCAAAAAGGAGAGGGAAAATTAAATGGATTTCATCTGCTGTGCTCTGCTCGCAGGGCTGGCTGAGAAGCTCAGGGGCCTGCCAGTGCCTTGTGCAAGCCCTCGGCCGCCCTGCGGAGCTGTTGTGGCTTTTCCAGGGATTTTACACATTAGAAGGGGGTGGTTTGACCGTGTTTGTTTTGCTAAACCTCACCAAAACCCAAACCAGAGCTGGGAGGGAGGAGGAGGCGGGAGATGCAGGGAAAGTTTATTAAAAAATAGAGGGAAAGCGAAAAACAGGAGCCGAAGTGGGGAAATGAGGTTGGGATTGCAGCAGAGCAGGGATGTGGCAGTGGCAGGGGTGTGGCGCTGGGGGAGATGCAGTGGGTGGCAGGGGTGTGGCATTGGCAGGGATGCTGCGGGGAGCAGAGATGTGCGGGTGGCAGGGATGCTGCACCTTGCTGGGGGTGCGCACCCCACCAAAATCAAGACGGAAAAAAAAATTCCCCAGGAGAATTGGGAGGATAAGGAGCATCAGGAGGGCTCTGATCCCACTAGGAGGGAGGCTGTGAGGCGATGCTCTGGTGTGGAAGGGGATTTTCCTCCGTGCTTGCACATTCCTCCCGTCAGCAGTATTTACAAGACGGCACCAGGAGAAATCCCAGGTCGGCGGGACCTCCTCCCGCCGGGGATCGCCGCGGTGCCGCGGCCTCACAGCCCCCTGCTCCTTAATCTTGGGCCTTTCTCCCTGATCCCTCTGGTTTCTGCTCTCTGCACCTCAGAGCTGCAGTCCCCCCTATGCTAAAGTCCTGCTCGTGACATTCCAGAGCAGTTCCTCCCAAAATTTTCCCCATCCCGGCACCCATAGCTTCCCCTTCAGCCTTTTATAGGGACAGGGCTGCTGCGAGGCTGCTCTGGGGTGCAGGGTTTGGGATGGGCTCCACGGGGTTGCTCCATCTTCAGGCCGTGCTGGGAGGACCCAGCAGCGATGTCCTCTCCGGGAAAAACACCCTGGGAAGTGTTGCAGGGAGCAGAGAGGTTTGTGGGATGCAGGGATGCAAGTAATGCCCGGGGATGTTTGTGGGATGCAGGGATGCAGCACCCAGCAATGCTGGTAATGCACAGGGGTGTTTATGGGATGCAGCAGCACACAGGGATGTTTATGGGATGCAGGGATGCAGCACCCAGCGATGCTGGCAATGCACAGGGATGTTTATGGGATGCAGGGATGCAGCACACAGGGATGCTGGTAATGCCCAGGGATTGTTATGGGATGCAGGGATGCAGCACCCAGCAATGTTGGCAATGCACAGGGATCATTATGGGATGCAGGGATGCAGCACCCAGCAATGCTGGCCATGCACAGGAACGTTTGCAGTGTCCAGGGCTGTTTGCAGCAGCGTGCAGGGATGCTGGCACACAGGGGAATGATTGGGGTGTGTGGGGTGGTAGCAGCACACAGGGATATTGGCGGCACACAGGGATATTTGTGGCACACTGGGATACCTGCACGAAGCCACTTCCCAGGAACACCTGCAGCAGCTTTTCAGGCCTTTTGTGCCTCAGTTTGCCCTTCCTGAGAGCCAGGACTGTTGGTGTCTCCCGGCTCAGCCTGACGGGACGCTGCGGCGCGGGGAGACCTGGCCGTGCCGCGGCTCCGCCTGCCTGTCGGCTCCGTGCTCCGCGCTTGGCCGGCCGCCAGGGCAGCACTGGGGGCCCGCTGCTTGCCAGATGCGATAAGGAAAGGTTTGGGCCAGGCTGGAAAAAAGAGAGAAAAATAAAGGGGGGAGTTGGGGGGTGGAGGGGGGAGAGGGAAAATAAAAAAAAGAGCAAAAGCAAAGCAAATTCCTTGGCAAATCAAAGCAAAATGCTTGCACACGGCCTTGCATCCAGCCATCCGTCTTGATAAGGGGCTCTGGCGAGGAGGAGGAGGAGAAGGAGGCAAGCTGACACTGGGAACCTGACAGCAATCCCACTTCATGGCAAAAAACCCATCACATTTGCCTCTGCCAGGTGACAAGGTGCCCAGACCCGGCGTGCCTCAGTTTCCCCACTGCGTGCACGCTCTGAGGTGTGGCAAAGGGGTTAAAACTGCCTTGGAGGGGTTAAACGGGGCGATTTTCTGCCGGGTTTTATCCAAAACATATGTTTTCGCCACTATTCGAGTTATCTGGGATATTTCCTGCGTGTTTGCTCCTATGGCAACCGGCCCAGCATGAAAGACCTATTTACTGGGCCCGGGGATAAGGAGCAGCCATATGGTGTCAATTTTGAAGGCGCTCCATCCCCTCCGCCCGTCTCCGGTTCTCCCTCCACCACCGTCTTGGCCTCTCCAGAGGCGTCCAGCTGGGGCTGGGAACGGGCACCATCAGCAAGGTGAGGTGGTGGGCCGGGTTTTGGGGAGCTCAGGGAAGGTGGTGATTGGCTGCAGCAGCGACTTGAGGTCCTGCAGGATCCTTCGGGATGGAGTGAAGGTAACAGCAGCACCCACCGGAGATCCTTCAGGAGGCAGGGATGGAGACGAGAGGCCCACAACTCTGACCTGGGATGTGCCAGGGGGATAAGGATGGAGAGGACTTCCCTGCAGCACTGAGGTTCATCCAGAGAGAAGAAGCTGCCTAGACTGTGGGCCCAAGGTCTGTCCAGGAGACCAGGCTGGAGACAGCCTCCAGCAAAGCTCATTCCAGCCTGGCCTGAAGCAGACAGGTGCTGGAGAGGTCACAGGAAACTTTTACCACCCTCAGAACCCAATACAGGGGTGCAGGGAGTTCTGTCCCACCCCAGCAGTCTGGGTCCTTCCCAGAGATAGCCCCAGTGCCCTGGGAAACACAAAAATCACTCCATGGGGAAGTTCTTTGCTCCTTCCTAAAGACTGAGGCAATTTCAGCTCCATGGAGTTAAATGACCAAAATACAGGAAAATGAGACACAACCACTCTCTAGTCTGCTGGGAAAAAAAAAAAAAGATTAAAGTAAAAAAAGTATTTCCTAATAATTCTAACTTTCTTTTGTTGCCACTGGGTGTTTGCTGCAGGGGAGATGATAAAGCTGGGCAGGACCAGGCACGGCATGGGACAGGGGATTTTGGGAATGATTCACTCCCAAAGCCTCCCGCAGAGGTATTTCTGATGGGAAAAAAAAAAAAGGGGAAAAAAAGCCAAAATAGATTAGTTGGGGCTTTTTAAGAAAAGAAGAGGTTTTACAGAAGTGACCCTTCCCACCAACCTCACCAATTTTCTTTTTAATAAGGAATAAAAAGCCTTTCAGCCAAAAAAACCCTTTGCTATGAAAACGTGTGTTTGGGTCAAAAAGGCACTTTTCACTGGGGGGAAAAATAAACCAACAACCCCCCCCGAGCAATGCATGAAGGGATGGGTTGGCAAAGCTCACAGGGAGATACAGCTTCTTTAGAGGCAACACCTCTCCTCTCCTCTCCTCTCCTCTCCTCTCCTCTCCTCTCCTCATCCTTTAGTCCTCCTCTTTCCCTGTCCTGTTGTCTCATTTTGCCTCTTCTCATCACTTTCATCTTGTCTCTTCCCATCTCCTCATCTCCATCTTCTCTCCCCAGGTGATGTGTGTTTCCACGCGTGCTCCATGCCAACACCCCTCCAGCCTCTGTGCCCTGTTCCTGATCCATTCCCTTGGAGTGGGAATCCCGAGATTCCCCACCCACACACACTGCCTGTCACGCTGCAGGGCACAGTCAGCAGCAGATGCCACCCGATGCCACCTGCGCTGCCAAGGCTGGGGGGCACCAGGCTGGCACCTGCTGTCCCCTTCCCAAAAAGGACCCACAAACCTTCCCTCGATGGAGATCACTGGGTGACAAAGGGCATTGGGGAGTTGGGCTGGCCCTGTGGAAAGGCACAGGGATTGGGACATGGGACTGGGAAAAGGCACCTGGTGGGATCTGGGCCAGGGTGATGGGACAAGGACAAGGTGACAGGGACTGGGGTGTGATGATGAGGACAGGAACAGACAATGGGGACTGGGATGAGTGATCTGATGGGGCACAGGTGGGATGAC
Organism: Cyanoderma ruficeps; assembly: GCA_008694505.1. Taxonomy (NCBI): domain Eukaryota; kingdom Metazoa; phylum Chordata; class Aves; order Passeriformes; family Timaliidae; genus Cyanoderma; species Cyanoderma ruficeps. Next base: position 5,200,455 of record VZDJ01000063.1, on the reverse strand, counting down.
GGGACCTGGACACGGTACTTGCTGGGGGCAGAATGGGAACTGGAGGGAGGTGCCTGTCAGGGACGGGATGATGAGAACCAGGACAAGGAAGGCGCTGAGGATGTGGAGGTGGGAACTGGGATGAGGAACTCCCAGGGCCAGAAGCAAGGGGACAACAACAAGGAAACCAGCGGAGCCCAGCATGGGGCGACAGTGACCCGACCATGGCGATGGGCAGAATCTCTCAGCCTCAGCCCCTCCACCCCGGCCCCGAGCTCTGCACCCAAACCCGCAGCAGCGGAGGCGAGTTCGGGGCTCTGCACTCGGCTCAGCCCAAATGGACGGGGTCCCCGGTTCGGGGGCCTGCACTTGGCTCAGCCCAAATGGATGGGGTCCCCGGTTCGGGGCTCTGCACTCGGCTCAGCCCAAATGGATGGGGTCCCCGGTTCGGGGGCCTGCACTTGGCTCAGCCCAAATGGATGGGGTCCCCGGTTCGGGGGCCTGCACTTGGCTCAGCCCAAATGGATGGGCTCCCGCGGGGACGGCAGCGCCGAGGGCCGGAGCGCGGGGAGCTGCCGGCTCCGCGCCGGGGCCTCACTCCCACGAGCGGATGAAAGGCTCCCTGTCCAAACGGCATTAGACGCGCTGCGAAGGCTCATTCCCGATCGGTCACGCTCCGAGGCGCAGCTGCAAAACCCCCTCCGAGAGCCCGGGATGCTCCGGGGGCTTTGTTCGGAGCAGCCCCGCTTCCCGGGGAACCGTGACAAGGCGATGGGATTACGGAGCAGGAGAAATAAAATGAAATAAAACCCAACCACGCTGGGACCACGCTGGCTGGGCGGAAAAAAAACAAAGGGGACCCTCAAATTCCCTCGTGCTCCTGCCAGGAATGATGGCCCCACCTGGGCGGGGGGAAGGGGCACGGAGAGGGCTTCAGCATCCCCGAAGAGGGAGGGTGGCTTTTTGGGGGTGTCCCCCCATTTCTGCTCCCAAATCCCAGCACTGAACCTTGTGAGGAGGGGAAACCTTGCATGGAGGAAAACTTTATGAGGAAGGAAACTCCACGAGGAGGAAAACTTGCAAGGAGGTAAAGTCTTGAAAGGAAGGAAACCCCCAAGGAAGAAAACCTTGCAAGGAGGAAAACTTTACATGGAGGATAAACTTTGGGTGGGGGGGGGAAATATCGCAAAGAAGGAAAATCTCACAAGGAAATAAAACCTTGCAACGAGGAAACCCTTAGGAAAGGGGGTTTGCAAGGAAGAAAATACTTGAAGGAGGAAATAATTTCAAGGAAGGAAAAACTTTCAATGTAGGAAAATCCTTGTACGGAGGAAAATTTTACAAGGAAAACCTTCGACAAGGAAGGGAATCTTGCAAGAAGGAAAACCTTGAAGGAGAAAAACCTTCCAAGGAAGGAAACCTCACAGGTTTGGAGGAAGTGAGCAGGTTGAAGGGAGAGGTTCTGCACGTTCCTTCTGGGAGCAGCTCGATCCCTCCTGGCACAGGGCCCGGCACGGTTTGGCTGAAGTTAATTGGGTTAGTGAGCGGCTAAAGGGCGTAGCTTGTCCGGGCGCCTGCTCCCTAATGAGCATCTCATTTGAATCTATGCAAAATAGCAGGGAGCATGGAGACATGCTAATTAAAGCGATTGCTGTTCGCTAATTAAGCAGCAATTCTCCTGCCCAAGAGGGTATTCTCATGCAAATACGCTCAAGGAGGGGAAAACATCGCCCCAAAAATTGTACAGGGAGAAATCGCAATTTGGCACCACCCCTGGTCTGCAAAACACCTTCATTATGATTCTCATTTTGAGGATTTTTAACCCAAAGAAACAGACTTGGAAGACTCTTTTCTGCTGAGAACAATCCTGAAACCCTCATCTTTTCCAGTGGCTGCCATAAATCAAGTAATTTAATTCCTCATCTGTGCCAACCCCAATTTTGTTTTATTTTGGGGTGTTTTCTTCAGATTATGGGACTTTTAATCTGCTGAGGATTTTTCTACTCTTCATTTTCTTTCTTATTTTTCCCTTTTCACACTTGTGGAAATAATGATGTCCCACAGGAAACCTCCTGGGGGATAAAATTAGGGCTGGTAAACACAGAGTAGGGCAGCGTTTTGGTCTCACAGGTTTGTCTGAAAACCATGAGATTTTATTTCAAGTCTAGGGTTTTTTTGGGGGGGGTTAAGATAATTTTTTTCCTTTATTTTTAAACATAGCAACTGTGTTTCTTTGCAGAATGCTTTCTGTGGTGCTGAAGCCTTTCCAGGTGAAACTCTCCTTGGGATAAACCCCTTTCCAGCTACCACTTATGCACGTGACCAAAAAAATAGGAAATTCCCCAAAACAAGGCACGTTGGGCATATTTTGGGTGTATTTGGGTCTTTTGGAAGGGGTCAACAGCTTGGGCACAGTATGAGCCCTTGATAAAGCCCCTTTTTGCTATATTTTGCCCAAGTACGGGGTTCTTGGTGGCATCATCTGGAGAAAGATGATGTAGGGAGGATGCGTGGTGTGCGAGGGCATCTCCCAGCTCTTTGGAAAAAGCGAGAGCCACTCCCTCACTCCAGCGACACTCCGAACATACAACTGCTCGCAAGAGAGTCGGAGTGGGAACCGTGGGCTCCCCGGCACGGAAATGAGCGGGCCGGGCACGGGATGACCTCTGCACTCGCAAGGGGGAGGCTCCCGAGAGCCCACACCGGTGACCCGCGGTGCGGCGCTCAGGTGCGCCGGGATGGGGACACAGGGTGCCCGGCTGTGTAGGTGCCGTCACACCGGGGCACAGGTGCGGCAGGTGGCCAGGCCGTGTGTGCGGGTAGCTGTGCCGTTCCGTGGCTGCGCGGCCGCACAAACCAGCGGTGCCGTGGGAGCACAGGCGAGCGGGTGCTCGGTGCCCGGTCACACGTGGGCACTGCGGCTGGGTGGGTGCCCGGTCACACGTGGGCACTGCGGCTGGGTGGGTGCCCGGTCCCTGCCCTCCCAGTCCCGTGGGTGCACCTGTTGTTCGGGGATGCGGTCCGCGGGCCCCGGTTCACACGGATGCCGGGCCCCGGCTCACACGGATGCCCGGTCCCGGCGGATCGGGGCCGCGGTCTCCCGGCCGCGCTCCGCCCGGCAGCGCATGGACCCCGCGGCGCCCCGCGCGCACGTGCATCCCCTCCACCCCTCCCGTCCCCCTTAAAGGGCCCGCAGCGCCCCGCTGGCCGCAGGCTCGGGTCGCGCTCACCGCCGCCCGCTCCCTCCCCTCCTCGGGCGGTGGGTCCGCCCGCGGGGCACCCGTGCTCCCCCCTCACGGCCGGCGTTGGTTCGCTCCGCGGGGCGGGGCGGGGCGGCGGCACCTCCCCCGACACGGGGCGCCGGTGGGAGCGGGGCGGGGAGCGCAGCGCGGGGGGAGATAAGCGGCGCCGAGCGGCCGGGCGGCGCTGGATGGAGGCTCCCGCCCGCCGGGACGCCCGCCCCAGCCTGGAATGTCCCGGCGAGCCGCCGCCGAGCGGCACCGGCACCAGGACCGGGACCAGGGAGGGGGCGCGGCGGAGAGGTAACGCGCGCGCTTCCCGCCGCCGGCGCGCTGAGGGGGCGCGGGCGGGTGCGCGCGGGAGGGGCGAGCGCGGCTCCTCCGTGAGGGGCGAGCGCGGCTCGGGGCGGGCGCAGGTGGCGGCTCCTGTCACCCCGCAGGGCTCGTCCGCGCCGCCGGGCTCTGCGCTCCGTGCCCTCGGTGCGCCGGGCTGAGCCGGTGCACGGCGCTCCGAGGAGCGGGACGAGCCCTCCGAGCCCTCCGAGCTGCCTGGCTCTGATTTATGGTCTAATTTCGCAGGGAACGCGCCTCCACTCCGCTCTATTTGTCATTTAAGCGCTGCTCCGCTTGAAGGAGGTGCCGTAGGGGATGGGTTTGGGGTCGCGCCCAGCCTCTTAACCGCCTTAAAATGGTTAATCTCAATGTTTTTAACCTGTAAGGTCACTTTTCTCTGCAATTAGAGCGGTGGAAAGTCATTCCCTAAGGCAGAAGGTGGTGTGTGATGCCTGAGGTCTCTGGCTGTAAAGCATCCTGACATCTTATCTCTGTTATTATTATTTTTATTGCATTAAGCTGCCTACCTTTTTAAAGCCACGCGATTCGTGAATTTTAAATTACTTTCCCTTGCTTTGTCTGTCTCTTTGCCAAAAACAAATATAAATTATATAGTTCCTGACTTCTAATGGAAGAACTTTCCAGTCGTCTATCCCATGCTTCCAATACCGATGTTTTTGAAACCAAAAGGGACATGTTTTTCAGCCGTGACACACTGCCGGGCAGAAAACAGGCAGTGTTTATTTTGCTCCCACCTCGTAACTGTGTAAAGGGTTGGTGAAAGGGTAAATGTGATGGCTTTATGTAGCTTTTTTTTTTTTTAATTATTATTTTACTGCTTTCCCCAACTGCTTTGCTGCCTCTGGGAAGGAGCAGTCGCGCCGAGCCTGCGGCTGTAAAGCTGTCAGCTCTGAAGGGCTGTTTACTCAGTGAGTTGTATCTTTCACACATGCACCAGAAATACAATTTACCAACCCAAACAGCAGCCACGGTCACCGAGGTTACCGGCAGCGTGGAAGCTTTGGCTCCCTGGTGTTTTATCCCTCGTGGCCCGGCGTTTTCCTTGAACAAAGCAGGTAATGCTGGGGTGCTGCTGCTCCCAGCCGAGCTGTGTGGAGCCCATTTGCTTTTCTCCTCATCTCCCACGACTCGGGTGTTTTGACAGTTGCGATTTATGGGATGTGCAGCCTGCCCGTGGCTGCTTTAAGGAGAAAAAGTGCTTTTGTGGTAGCGGTTGCTGTGGGCGACGGCCAGCTCCTTCTATATTCCAAAAATTTGCAGTGAACGTTTCCCGGCACAATTTCTTAACGCTTTTCTGTTGAGCTTGATATTATTTGCCTTAATTACAGCCAGCATGCTTTTGTTCCACCAAGTTAAAATAGGTGTTGAGGGCATGAGTCAAACACATTGAAAACAAACCCTGCTTTTTTGAAGCAGCTGCAAGCCTATCTTGTGGGGAGGACTTGGTAATGGAGTGATTAAAAAGAAATAAATATTTTTGACCTGCATTCCCCTTTCCGTAAGAAGAGGGAAGGCTCTGACTGGCTTGGTCTGCATCCCAGAAAATCCTCAGGCTTGTGGGGAGACCCACGACTGTTGCTCAAAGCTGTTGAAAGCTGGACTCAGGTAGAAGGTGGGATGTACTGAGTTACCTACCATGTTAAAAGGTCTTTTTTTTTTTCCCTCCTCAAGGGGTAGGAAGTGAGATGGGAACTGCTGCGGTGTAGAGGGATTAGTAACTCACCCGAGGATGAGCGCGGTGGCTTTGTCGCCTGGATTAATGTGATTTACACCCTTAAGCTGCTCCGAGTGCTCGTAAACAGCCGTGCCCGAGTGTGCAAGGTGAAGTGTGGGCGGGCAAGCTCGGGTACACCGCGGGAAGTAGCTTGAGGGGTTGGTTTTTGCCATCCTTCATGCAGTCTTGGTGATTTTTCATCCATTTTCTCTGGCGGGACACCAGCTCTGCGTTCTTTGCCACCAAATCCCCGGGATAGTGGCAGTGGGGTTTGGGCTGGTCCCCCTGTGTGGCCTCATCTGCTGGATCACTGGGCTGCTCTGGTGCTAAAAGTTTTGGGTTTTACCTGCAAAACTGAGGAGAGGGGAAGAAAATCCTTGCAAGGAGAGGCCAGTCTGTGCGGGACAAGTCCCACCAGTGCTTTCATTATCTCAAGGTGTGCTGTAAGCCCATAAACGAGGCTCCTGCTTACTTTGGCTTGCTGGTGTGCCAGAGGAATAAGGCAGCTGTGCTCTGACTTCAGGTGATGTCACTTGAGGATTTTAACTGTCAGAGTTTAAAAATACCCTGGCTTGTTTAAAGACTGCTTCTGCAGATGTGAAAATGGGGAAGCAAAGCAATGGATTGTGAGTGCACAGCCACGTCAGGGTTCAGCATCTCATAAATCCCCCTCTGGCTGTCCCACGGCAGACCTGCTCTGCCTAACGAGGCCTCGGGTGTACTATGAGCAGGGCATTAATTGCTGGGTGCTCAAGATGGGGCACTACCATGAACTGCAAGACCAGCAAAGTCTCAGTGCCAAAAAACTAATTGGGAAGCATGTGATGATTAAATCATTTTGGGAGTAAAGCTGTTTTCTGATGTGATGGGACAGTCAGCAGCACCTTCTCCCATACGGTTGTGGGTGGTGTTGGTGTGACTGACTGTGTACAGGACCAGCTGCTGTGATTTCAGGTTGTTTGCAGGGCTGGGTGTGAGGAGCTGTGGGTCAGGGCTGATCTCTGAGTGTTTGTATGTGCACATAGAATGAGCTATATTGAAAAGGCTCCCTTCAGATCACGTGAGCTGTTTCTAGTTCTGTGTGTAAAAAGGCATTGAACTTCACCTGGATTTCCCGTATCACCCACCAATGCCACTCTTCACACCTTCTCCAAGAACTCCTTTACCTCCTCCTTCTGCCAGGTCTTTTAGCCTGTGGTGGAAAACGTCCAGCTCTGCATCTTCCTTGTTCCCATGTCCACAGATCTGACTCTTGAGGGGTCTCATTGCAGTGCCGTGGTCTTGGCACACAATCCTATGCAAAATGACATGGAATTGTGGTGACCCTGTTGGTGAGCTTCCATGAGGCTTTGAAACCTTTGGTTTAGGATCAGAAGCCCTGAGACTGAGCAGGTCTTCACCCACAAACCTGCTGGGCTTGGGTATCTCAGGTGATGTTTTTATGGAATTGCTTTGATCGGCAACTCGGAAACCTGCCGAACATCTTTTGTTAGGCAACATCTCATTTGTATAAATTAATTGATACTGTAAACCTGCCCTTTCTATGTGGAGTCAGGTTTTTGTCTCCTGCCTTGCTTATGAGCTGCTGAATAGTGAGTGGCTTCCTTGAGCTGTGTCCTGCTTCTTCCTTCTTACTGCAGTGGTTTGTTGTCAATTCTCAGGTTTTTGGTGTTTCAGTGGGCTGGGGAGCTTCAGAGCCAATTGTTACCTGCAGCTGGGGTGAGACTGAGCTAAAAGCCTTGTTTCAAATGGAACTGGTCAAATTTCCTCCTTAAATGGGAATTTGCAGCTTGCCTTGCAGTCCTGACTCCTAAAGCTGGTATGTGGGCACCAAACTGTGTTCTCTGTCCACTATTTTTGCTATTTTGTCCTATTTTGTTGTTTGGGCTCATATTTGGTCAGTTCTCCAGGTGTTTTCCCTTTGTCTACTCACCTTCTGCTCTCCTGGAGGCCTCCCTGAGCAAACCCTGCTATTGTGTGTCCCCTTATCCTGCATCATTTGCTCTGGGATGGTGTTTGTCTTTGGCAAAGTCAGCAAAACCCTCTTTGCTGTATTACTTTGACTGGTGGGAGGTCTCCAACTACACTGGCCTAAGAATTTCTAGACTAGATAGTTTCCTCTGCGTGTGTGTGTATGTTCTCTTTTTTCAGCTGAGTGTTCTTCCAGTAATTTCCTTGGTAGATGGCTCAGTACAACTTCCAGGGCTGAGTGTATCAGAATTTTCCACTTACATTCCCCAGCTCGCTTCTCCCTTTCTGGTGGGGATGATGATTCTCCAGTGACAGTGATCACTTTAGGGGAAATGCTTGTTCAGCCTAGTAAGGGATTGAGCCTTGTACATCCAGACCACCTGCCATTTCCATTAAGCCCATACTCGTTCTTTCTGTGTGAAAAATATCTGCTGTCTTTCAACAGGAGGGAAAACAATCATGTAAGGTAGGTTGTTTTCCCATTTTCCATACCTGTGAGATATCTCAGAGCTCTTCTAGCCAGGTGGGACTCTATTTTTTTTTCTTTTTCCCCCCTCCCCAGCTCCTTGGGCGCAGTTTCACGTTACAGCTCCATCGGAGGACTCGCCGCTGCAGGAGGTGGCAGGTACATTCCTGCCTCTTCCCCGCTGCGGGAATCCAGCACTCGAGCAGCCGCAGGGGACTGACTCCAGCTAACCCTTCAAAATAAAAAAAAAAAAGTACCCAAGCCCCAAACTTTCTTGGATCTTGCCCCGCAGTTAGAGCTGCTAAATCTTCCACTTGGATGACTGGGAAGGCCCTGGGGGGATGGAGGGGCTGGTGGGGGATGGCCCCTTTTGGCAGCTCTGGCTTCTAAATTGGCTTTGCTGTCTCCTGATGCTATGTGCTCACTGCTGCTGAGCCAAGGGTGGGTGCCTTGCAGAGAGAGAGGGGTTCTGACCAGCTCCCTCCAGCCTCTGACTCTGGAAATGCCCAGCTGAACGAGTCCAGCTCACAGAAACAGCACGGGAAAAGAATAAAATAACTCCCTAAAGCTCAGAGCGAGCAAGACCAGCTTGGGAGCTGGGGCAGGGGAGCTGAGTGTGCTGGGAAAGGAGGAGGCCAGGGGAAGGAGAAGGAGACCATCCTTTTGGCTGAGCTGAGAGGTGAAACCACACCCTTGGCCTCACCTGTCTCTCTGATCACATCTTTGATTTATACCCTGGGTTCTGCTGTTTAGCATTCCCCACAGACTCCAACCATTGAATCTGATAATGAACCAAGTGGTTGAGTCTTATTTGTTTAATTCAAAGAGGAGTTTAATGCTTCCTTCCTTGCAGTGTATGGAGGCTCTGCCTCGCAGCCTGTGGTTTTCTTTGCAGTCAACCTATAAAATGCCAAGACAAGGACTAAAAGGCTTGAGCCATGAGCAGCTCATCATTGAAACAGTCTTGGCAAAGAGGCTGAGCACTACAAATCTGCATTTTTGGAGGGGTTTGAGGGTGTTTTGTCTCGCAGAGGTGTTTGCGGGTTGTGTTGCCTGTGAAGTATTCCCTGCCAGCTCACCTTCTGTGTGCCACTGAGGCCTGGGCATGGTGGGCTGCCAGCTCCAGCCACAGGGGAGCTGTGGGAACCCTCTCTGCCCCCCTTAACCTTAGGTGAAGGACAGACAGATCCTGAATGTCTCTGTAATCGCTCTGTGGCATCTGCTGAAGCACTGAAGTACAGACATGCTGGAGATGTCCAACCTCTTGGAATTGCTGGTATATTCTGTGTAGGCACCTTGTGTCCGAGTGCAGCCTGCTCGAGCTGGAGATGCTGCTGCAGGGGGATGGTACCAGGGTTTTTTTTTTTCCCAGTGAGTAAAAGAAACCATTTATCTGGGTAAAAGGCCTCACTCTAAAGAATCTTGCAAGAAATTAATCTTTTTTCCCTGCCAGTTTGGAAGGTATGGACCCAGGTGACTGTTCTTCTCCTGGGGAACAACAAGAAGGGAAGGGGACAGTTCATGTGGCCCCTTCTGAAACAAACAGGGATTGTTTGGAGTCGAAGTGCCCTGCTTGCTTCCAGATCAATCCACTTGAAGTTACTGTAGACAGGTGGTACGTTTTCAGTTTTTAATTTTTCTTTTTTTTTTTCTTGCTTGTTGTTAGTTGAGAGCTGATAGATCGGCCCAAATAAGGCCATGAGAAAGGCTGGCCATTTCCAGGAGGATCCACAGACAGTCAGTGCATGACTTGTTGCCTTTATCTCTGAGATCAGGAGATTCCTTTGCAGTGATGGATTAATCCACCCTTGAGTGAATAGTATAACTGAGAACAAGAAGGAGTCAGCACTCCAAACAGATGATTTGTTCAGTACGTGTGTGCCTCCCCTCCCCCTCTGAAAAATGTCTTTCTTCACCGTTTCATTCAGCCTGTTGAAACCTCACAGCAACCCGTGTCTGCGCCAGCCCCCGGCCCAGTGCGGGGCGAGGATGGGGCTGTGCCAAAGGCCTCTGCTCCCAGGTGCAGGAGAAGATAAGCCAGGATGGAGAGAAGGTGCCTGTGGGCTGCTGGGGCTGTGATGTCACCTGTCTGCTCTGGCCGTGACATCACCTGTCTGCACGTTCTGCTGGCTGTAGGTGAGAGTGTTGATGCTGGCACCTGCCCGGGGTGAGCTTGCACAGCTCCAGTCCCTTGGCAGCAATGACTGTACCCCAACATGAGGCAGCGGGCTCTGTGTGCAGGAGTTGTGTAAAGGAGCTGGAATATTGGGCTTGGGGGAGTGAACTCACTAGGCACAAGAGAATGGCAGTGGGTGGCTTTGAAGAGAAATATGATATTTAGGAAGATGGTTCTTCAGTTGTGCCAGGGCAGGTCTGTAACTCATCAGCAGAGCCACGGCTTCTGGAGCTGCCTGGGGGTGCCCTGCAGCTGGACACCAAAAGCCTTCAGTGACACATGGGCAGTCCTGGTTAGCACGCCTCCAGTAGGATATAAGGCTGGAAGGGAGTTGTGCAGCTACAGCAGTGGAATTCCTGTAGTGAGATCTGTTCATCTGATCATCCCTGTGGATACACTGGAATAATTCTTTGGAGCTCATATGCTGGGTCTTGTTGCTTTAAATGCATCAAGGTCTGCTCCTCCTCAAAGAGGGTGTGAGATGCCTGGGGCTCCTCCTGCTTAGGGACCCCTGCAGGCAGTCACAGTCTTACTGAGAAAAGCTGTGATAGCTCAAGGTCAAGTTGGTGGAAGTCCTCAGCTTTGGTTTTCCTTGTGTCATGAATGCCAGTAGCCTTGCCTTGATCCCATGCTCTTGGGGTGTGGGATTGGAAGCATTGGTGGCAGCTTTCAGCTGCGGTTTGGAAAGTCTCTGTGCTGTGTGGGGTGAAGATAACATACTTAAAATGGCATTCTCCCTTTGGAGGACGGGCTTTGCTGCTGTTGGCTGTACATAATTTCTGGGAGCTGAGGAGTTTTGCTGTGTAATGTTCCAACTCCATGCAGATTAAATGTATTGCGGAGTCAAAATAAACAATAGCATGTGGTTTTCCTTTGTTCCCCCCCCTTCCCCACAATAAGAGTTCACAAAAGTTCTTGAATTAGGGCTCTGCGTGCCATACGCTCGAGCGTAGGCTCAAATTTTCATGAGGCTTGCTGAGGGCTGTTACTGCTGGGGAGTGCTTTCACCTTTGGGATAGCTTTGGAAATCTCTTTGCTTCTCAGGAGCTTTTTCCGAAGGTGTGTTTCAGGTGTAGCACTCAGATACTTGTTGCCTTAAATGCTTTGCAGTGTCAGTGTATCGCAGCTTGATGGAGATTTGAGACTCCTCTAATAAAATGCAAGAGAAGGAGGAAAACCCTGAGGGTTTTTTGGAACAGAAGATGTTTTCTGTTCCTGCCACTAATCTCTGTTGCAGAATGAAATAGGAATGTATACTTTAAATCTGTCAGGGTGTAGAAGGAAGCTGGCAACGGATGTAATCAAAAATGTTATTATCAAAACTCTCTAAGTATGTTGAAATTTCAAACTTAATGATATAATTTCAAATTCAGCTATTCAGACTGAGGCATGGTTTTGGGGGTGCAGACTGCACTTCCAGATTGTGCATTGAGATGGACCAGAGAGGAGTTTGGAACAGAGGAGGTGGTGGGTACTGCAGTGGTGTGGCTGGAGTCTTCGGCTCTGTGATTTCCAGTGACTGGGGTGGCAGTATTAAACTGAGGTGTGGTTTTCTAGATTATGGACTTCGTGCCTGAGCACTTAAAAAGGGTCCCAGTTTCCAAGTTAGCATTTTTCCTAATAAGTGCGTTTGTCGTGGCTTGTACGTAACCAGCACATGTAGAAATTGTACGTGTTCAGGGTTTGTCTGAAACAGCTCTGGGCACAGTGAACACAAGGAAGCAACACCAGATCTGATGTGCAGCAGCAAAGACTCTGCCCAGTGCGAGAGGGGACAGAAAGCTTCCAGCCTTAGACTTGGAATAAAGGAACTGTGAATAACCTTCACCCTTCTGACCCCTCGTCCTCCAGTCGAGAGGCTGCAGGTTGAGGATGCAGAAGAAGCTCAAGTCCTTCTCTGAGCCAAAGGTGTGAAGCTGTTTATTTTCACTGGGACAATGTATATATTGCAGAAGGCAGATGCTTGCCTGCTTAACCCAAGCACTCGCTGCTTATCTGGGCTCTGGCGAGTGTACAAGTGTTGTCCCTTCTAATCCCCCAACATTAAACAGTCCAGGCACCTTTCCTTGGCTGAGCCTGGGACTGCTTTAAAAAACACACAGAGAGAAGCCAACAGAAAAGAAACATTTGCTTGCTTTGCCAAGTTTAAATGAAGACTAATGCCGCGGTGCTGCGCTTAATCTTGTTTTTCTTGCTATCTGATGGATGCTAACGTGGGATGGAATCAATCCCTGCAGCCGGTTATCTTTGCAGGGCCCCCATGTTGCTGAGCTCGGCATTAAAGCCTCCTGAGGGAGTTGATACGCTATGAAGAGTCTGGAACTTTCTTCCTATGTGGCGAAGCTGTGGCTGTGGCGTCCATCTTCCTTTGGGAAGGTGTCTCCAGGAATTGCCAGTCTGCTGTTGGACATCCGAACAGAAATCCTGTTCGGCAAAGCGGGATATGCCTGAGCGAGTGAGAACAGGGCACAGTCAGGTGAACCTGGCGGAAATTTCTCCCTGGTGCTTGTGATGAAACTTAACTCCTTTCCTATCAGTTGCTCGTGTTTGAACTGGTTCTGCTGGGAACAGCTGCCATGGCCCTGATTCGCAAGAGGAGGTTTTGGGCTCTGACTCACGACCTGCCACCGTGAGGGTGCTGCCCCAAGTGCCCCCAGCCCTGGGCAGGGGTCCCTGCTGCCGGCAGGGCTGAGTTGGCGATGGCTTGAGCTTGGCTGCAGTGAGTGCAGCAGGAGGGCTGGAGGAGCCAAACCCTCAGGCCAGAGCTTCATGATGACTGCTGCCTCCCTCCCTTGGATCAACACTCTCCTTCGGCTCTGCTGGCATGAGGAAGGAGGCGGGAAGCTACACCGGTGCTTGGTTGTGCAACACCACGGAGCATAGCCAACCCAAAGCCTCTCTCTGTTTCCCCCATGTTCCACTACCCCTCTCCTTGCCTGGGAGCCAGGTTGGTTTGTTGTAGCAAACCTGGCCTGACCACCACAGTTTTTTCATTTATTTTTCTGCCTAACTGCTGCTTTTATCTGGGCCTGAGGCAAAGGGGCTCCTTTTGCTAAGCAATATTGTCAGTTGTGTCAGGATTCCTTCCCTCGAGGTGAAGAAGTGCAGAAGTCTGTGTTTGCCGGAGAGCTCGGACTTCAATTTTGAAACCAGGTTTGGTCTTTTGAGCATGGGGGAAGGGAGGGGAGGAGAGCAGTAAAACTGAATTACTGTAAGGCTGGAGGATGGATTGTGTGAAGGCTTGTTTTAATCGGGGGAGGAAAGGCCGGGGTCTTTCCTGCTCTCTCCCTCAGCTGTCCCTGGTTAGCTGGTTTGCTTTTTAATAAGCATTGTTCTGCCTGGAGCCTGGGTCCAGCAGCAGGGAGTGTTGGCATTGCCTGTGACAGCGTGTGGACAGCTGTAACAAGAGGGGAAGCAGTGACTTGGAGCCCAGGGCAGCACTTTTGTTTGGAAAGCAGAGTCCAAATGGGTCTGCTGCTCCAATCTGTGCACAGTTCCAGCCGTCTGCAGGCACGGTGAATTCTAAGGTGACTAACGACCGTGCTGGAACACAGGCTCGGCTCTCTGGTTCCAGTGCACCTCCCATATCCTGCAGCCATGAGTTCACAGGCTCCTAATTGCCTATGATGTAAGACAGCAGTAGATGAGGTTGCTATAAATTCTGGCTGCAGGTGTGGATTTAATGGCTGTGCTTCCCTTTAAGGGCTCACGGATAGCATGGATCCCTGCAAGTTACAACAGACCGAGTTGGACTCAGGCTAGTGCAGCTAAAAGAACCCATTTGTCTGCGTTTTTTAGAGCTGTTGCTTGCTGGAGGCTACCAAAGGACGAGGTGTCAGTGTTCATCTGGAATTGCCTGGGGAATGAGCTCGCTGTCCTCTAACAGAGCCTCAGCCATGGTTTCAATTCTTTCCATCAACGTTCTCTTGCAGCTAAACTGCCCAGGTGCAAGAGTGCCACTGCAGGGCCTTTAGCAGGCCTGTGTGGACACAAGCACCTTTGTCTGAGAGTCTGACAGCTTTTTCTGATGACCAGAACAAGACTGTGATTCTAGTCCTTTTTATTTTTTATTCATGCTGGATTCTGGTTTTAGAAACTGTAGACAAGTTATTATCATGGGTGATGATCCTTGCTGTGCAAAATGCAAACTTTTTGGAGGGGAAAAAACACCCCCTGAGGTAGTTACTCCAGCTTGCTGTGGTGTGTGCACCTGTAGCTCAGATAATTAGGATGGTGAGTTTCCTAGCTCCCTTGAGAAAAAGGGCATGGCTCACTTGGAGTTTGGTTTTGTATATTTTTCTTCATTTTTGCACACATTCTTACAGTCCAAGATTTATTCAACATACTGGGGTGGTGCTTCGTGAGTTGAGCTGAGGCCTCACGCTGTTCAAGTGCAGAGTTCCTGTTCTTGGATGTCCATTCCCAGCCCCTCCTTTGGGCTCGTGCTCCAGGACTGCATGGGGAGCTGAAACTGCTCCCTCATCCAGGTGAAAACTGAACCTCATTTTTTCTCTGGCTGAGCTTTCAGCTGGATCTGCCAGCACATCTGACTCACTTGCTGGCCGTAGGATCCCTGGTGCAGATAGGAGGGAATGCAAGCCAGGTCCTGAAGGAAGGTGTTGCTGCCCTCCTCGGCAACAGCCCGTCTTTAAATTGGCTGAAAAACTGGTTGCGAAATCTCATTCTTGCTAAAAACCAGAGCAGAAGAAGTAAAGCAGGCGCCTCTCTCCGAGGCTGAGGCCAGCCCTGAGGAAGGAGGGGAGGGGCTGCTGGCCCTAGGACCTGTGGAGACATGGCTGAAGGCAGCAGAGCTGTCACAGGTGTCCCTTCAGTGGTGTGGCACAGGTGTTGAGCTAAATGTGGGGAAGAAAATGGAAATATGAGGCAAAGTAGTGCCGAAGCAGGGGAGACCTGAGGGGAGCCTGAAGAGCAAAGGGTGAGAATTTTGTATGTGTTCGGCCTACTGTGATGGAACTGTTAAACTAACGATACCCTTAGCTCCCTTGGGGGCTCAAAGCCCTGATTTAGGCATTTAAGCATAATTGCAGCCCAGCAAAACTGTGCATCAGGCTAATGCTCTGTTCTCTCGTCCCCGGAGGCCAGAGGAGGCAGCAGCCATTCCCACTTCATTAGTATGGCAGCAGGGGCACTGTCTCAGCTCTTTTGCTGAAGTTAATAATAAAATTAAACTAATTGTTATGCCTGTTTGTGGAGAAGAAAGTGTGGCTTCTGGGATGATTTATTTATTTTTCTCCTGATGCCTGTCTTGCTGTGACCAGTGTTGGAATGGCAGGGTAGGAACCCCGGCTCTCCTCCCTCGGAGCACAGATGTGTCTCGGGAGCAGAATCGTGACTCCGGAGTGTTTTCATCTGTGTGTGCTGAGGCACAGTACACAAACTGTTAAATTTCCTTCCCTCAACTCCCAAATCCATTCCTCCAGTCCATGCCAAAGCATGCGCTCTTCTATCAAGACCATATGTACGCCAAGACCAAGGTTCTAAAGTCAAGGTGTTTTTGAAATATTGGAGTGCAAATTAAGTATCTGAGTAATCTTAACTGTCTTCTAAAAAAAAGAATTCTCTATCAGCCTCACATATAACTCAAAAGATTAATGGAAGGCTAAACTTTGATCCAAGTCCAACAGCTGATACCAACCATGAGACTTTCCAGGCCTGAAAACAAAAGAGAAAAATCCAATAAAAAATACCTTCTTCTCCATCTTTGAGGCATACGGCCTCTTGGCCATGGTTTGGGCTAATACTGCTGTTTTTTCCTCAGTTGCTTAACCTCTTCTTGTGTCAGCTTTGCCCTGTGCCTCTGGACCTTACCTAGAGCAGTTTGAATAAATTTAATGACATTATTTAGGGTGTTTTATAGCTTTATAGGAAACACATCTGCCTCATTATTGAGGAAGGCCATCAGGATGTGGGGTCGCTTTGTCCTCTCTGGGACTCAGTCACTGTCTTGTTTGCTCAGCACTGTTTGTTTTTCCTGCCATCTGCACCCGAGCAAACACTTGCTCTGTATTTTGACAAAAATATCAACTTTCAGGTCTTTAGGACCCCTTCCAATTCAAGTCATTCTATGAGAAGTGATGTGTCATTGGAAATTGCTGCACAATTGATAAGGGACTTTAGTCCCCAAAATTGTTCTTTGGATTCACCACTGATTTGTGAGGGGTTTAAATGGTGTGAAGCAAGAAAAAAGCTCCATGCAAGGCTGCTTATAAAAATATATGTTACCTAAAAAGAAGTAAAAATACCATTGAATCCTTAGATGGGAATCGGCACAGGAAGCACTTGGGTCTGGCTTAGCACTGATGGGTGTGAGTGCCAGGCATGGGGATGGGCAGAAATGTGGAGTCATTAATGAAATCCAAGCTGAGGATTGCAAAGTTTGAGCAACTGTAATTTCTCTCCTTTATTCAGGAGATCCTTATCAGAAAGATTAAGGATCTGGAGGGTGCACTTTCATTTGTTTAAAATGCAATAAATAAATATGAACAGAACATCAAAGGATGCTTTTGCTTGTAATTTTTAACTGCCTCTCTACTCAGTGTTTCTGCGGATCCCTTGGCATCCGTTTCATTGTGTTCTGACCCGTTTGTGTCTCTCACGCTTGCTTTATAGGGTTACTGTCAGCAAACTGATTTTCCTGGGGTGTTCCCTTTCACATTTTTGGGGGGGGATTGAGAAAATCCCAGGCCTGTGGGACTGTTCGGCAGAGTTCCGCGTGTTTCCTAAAAGCACATGCAAAATCCCTTTGAAGAATGTAATTTTATTGCTTACACTCACGAAATCCTCTCTTTGGTGATGCCATAATTCCAACACAAATGCCTAATTACGGTATTTTTTACAAATTCCCCAAGCCTCCTGTAGCTGCCTGGCTCCTTATCTCCAGCACTCGGCTTCCTGTGATTTAGTAACACACAAACTGCAGCTCCAGTGCTCGAGGTGGAGAAGAGTAAAACGGGAGCACTTGAATGTTTTTTGCCCAAGCTGTGATTACAGCCCGGCGTTTCCCGGCGCTCGAGCCCTCTCTTCGGAGTGTAATTAGGAACACATTGATTCTTATTGCAGCTGGCAGCTGCTCGCTATTGCCTTTTTCAGCTTCTGACCCTCATAGTCCCGCTGACCTTTCCTGGGGTTAGTCGTAGGCCCTTTTCATTGTGATGGGCTCGAAGTGGCTCATGTGGAGTTGATTATTTCCTTGCTTGTCTGGCCTTTTTGGTGCCATAACTCCAAGTCACTTCCATTTTTTTCCCCTGCTTTTGGCTGACCACAGTGAAAGGAAATGCTTTTGCTGGCGACAGGATCGGTTTGCACGCTTGACTGACTCGATTGAGACCCTGAAAGGGGGGGAGGGTAATGAACACTGTAGGTGCTGCATTTGCTTTTTAAAGGTTGATGTTAATGATTGAGTGGTCATTAGGCATTCATAAAAATGAGGCTTCGGCCGGCTCCGTTGCCTTTTGGCACCGCGATCCCCGCGGGTTGGCGTTGGGAGCGCGTCTGTCGCATCCCGCGGGCAGCGGTGGCTTTGGGAGCGGCGCGGTGAGCGCCGAGCGCTCCGCTGTCACCTGCGCGCCACCGCCGACGTGTCCCAGCCCCGAACCGCCGGGAATCAACCGGGGACGTTCGTCCGTGAAGCCGCGGGCAAGGCTGCCGGTGGCTCCCGGGCTGGAGCCCGCTCCTCCCAGCCCAGAAAGCTAATGAAGTCTATGTGCCAGCTGTTACACTCATTTTGCCAGACCCCAGGAGGACAGCATGAAGACAGTCAGTGATCAAAGGCTCTGGAGATCACTGAGGAGCCGAGCGGCAGGAATGTCTGATTGCTTTCTCTTGGAATGCCACAGGCTTCAATACCTCCTTTTTTTTTCTTTTTTTTTTTTTTTAAGGTGTCTTGGTGTGAGATTTAATGATCTAACTCAGCTTGCTCAAGCTGAAGCCAGAGTATTTTAGTTATTTCAAGGGGATTCATTTGCTCTAAATTTAGGTGGTTTGAAAATTTGTGGGTTTTGTTGTAGTGATAGCAGGTTAAAATGAAGTTTTTCTTGGTAATTCTAATAAATGACTTAGGGGAAAAAAACCACTTTGCTGAGCTTTGGGTGTTAAATCACATATGGCGTTATAAAGTGAGGTGGGATAAATCAATTTTGAGTTGTTGCTGTTTGGGAAAAATGGGAAATCTGTGTATCCAAAGCTGGTATACTCCTGAGGGCTGTCATGATGCAGCTGGCGGGCAGTGCCGCCCCAGAGGCTCAGTCACTTTTTCCTTGGGCTTTTTAGCAAAGGCTGTCAGCTCCTGGAGGTGGAGTGGGCAACCTGAATAACTCTCTCTGTTCCCAAGCATGCTGTTTCCTTCCTCCTCCTCCTCCTTCTGCTCTACCCAACATTTATAGGACCTGAAGCGTTTGGGTGGTGCAGAAACCCTTCCTCATTTAGCTGTTCCTCGTGGAACAGCTTGCTGAAGGTTGGAAGAGTGTTGGAGTGGGGAGTGATGGAGCAGGAGTGCGGTAACAGATCGAGATGGGGTGGTGGCTGTTGGGAAGGGAGGTCCTGGTGTTGTCCTGCCAGCTGGTCTGAAATGGCAGGAAGATGATTCAGGGAGCTAAACCAAAACGGGGATGAGATAATGCTCTTTTCATAGTCACTCTGCCCTCAGCTGCAAGGGTGGAGAGGAGAAGTTCACGGTCCAGTGAATAAGTGGGGCAGGATCTCAGCTGTGTTTGGAAGGACACTGGAGCTTGGCACCATGGGAATGCGTGGAAAACAGCACTTTGTCATCTTTTAGAGTGTGAAACCTTCTTTGGGGGCAAACATGGGTAGGAGTGAGTTAATTTGGAGGTGAGGGTTAAGTTACAGTGCCAGGACCAGACCTGTACAGCTGCACATTAAAGACCACAGGTTTCTGGAGAAACAGTGACAAACATGAAGCTTTGGGAAGAGACGAGAGCATCACTGCCAGGGCTGCAGAAATCCCAGCTGCTCTGGTGCCTGTGCCTCCACATCTTGGCTCAGTAAGGGGCTTCAGTGGGCCCATGGGTGGCTCCCTGGTCTGGGATGACCCATGTCCATCCTGGTGAGGTCTCCAGGCCGTGCCAGGCCTGTGACCCCGTGCCAGCTGCCCTGCAGCATCCTGTGTGCCAGGCTGATGTGCCATTCTGGCACTGGGGACAGCCCTGTTCCTGTGCTGGGAAACCACTGCTGAGCTGTCCCTTCCCCTCCATTTGGAGTTAGAGGTGATGGTTTATTTTCTTGCCTGTGCATGGCATTCTGGAGGTTGTGGGGCTGTAACTGGGAGCTCTGTGCCCAGGGGTTCCTTTCATAAAGGATCTGTGCCAAATGAGGCACACAGCTAGAACTGTGTCACGTGCAGAAATACTTCATCTTCCTAATTATGTCCAGAAGTACCAGCCACTTGTTTCTGGGTGCCCCTCTGTGTGCAGCATGCTTCCAAAGGGCAGGCATCCATTGGAATGGTCGGGATGACCCCTCCCCCTGACACTAGTCTCTTATCTTCCTTGTTTCCCTTGATCCAAGAGCAATAACCCACTTTAGAGCTGACAAGGAGGTCAAGTGCTGCATGAAGATAACTGGAGGATGACTTTAGGTGAAGAGGTCTGGGTGGAAGTGGGAGAAATGTGGCCTTTGCCATGTCGTGCCTTACTGCTGGGCTGGAGAAATGGCCAGTGAAAGTGAAATGTACATTTTCCTGATCCACGAAAACCATGTCTGTCTCTATTCAACCTTGAATATTATTTATATTAATAACTCCTCTTTTAGTTTAAAATGCTCAGACAGTGGCATCTCTTACTTCAAAATAATTTTGACTACTTGATCCACAAGTGATGGGGATACATCCTCCCAATGTAGGTAGGAACAGTGAACAGTGGGCAGAGTTGTTCTGAGCAGAGCTCGTCTTGGATCTAGGACATTAAAATGGAGCTGCATCTAACCAAGGTGCTCCTCTTTGAGACCTCAACAGGACCCCAATGACCAGTACTTGCTGTCAAAATGTCCCAAATTTGCTGTCAAAATAACCCCTCAGGGTTATGGAAAAGATGGCAGAGGGAAAGAGTAGTGTTTTTCCATCCCTAGGGCTTTTTTAATACAATGTTGAAGAGGCAAATTTTCTCCACAGGATTTGTAAAGACCAAAAAACTACGAGCTGTGGTCTTGCCCTCTTTTCTGTATTTAACAAGGGACTTCTGGAGTGTCACCATCTGCAGAAGAAAAAGAAAAGAAGGATTATTGGGTTATGTTGTGTTGCTGGTTTTATCTTCCCCTGTGTTCCCAGACGTGCCAGTGATCAAGATGTTTCTGCCATCCCTTCAGAAGCGGATGTTGAGAAGCTTCATTCAGATGCCCAAGTGTTGATGCTGAACAATTCTACTGTGGTTAAAGCCAATATTTTTCCTTTTTTGCCCCCAGTGAAAGAACTTTGGTCTTTGTGGCTTGCTGTGTGTACTCACTGCTTTGCAGTTGATCTTACCACTCCACAAGCCTGCAAAAGCCAAACTGGTAGGTCAAAAGAGGAGTAGCTGTTGACACTGGCAGTGAGGAACATGTAAGGAGAAAGATAAACAGAGGGAAATCAGAGCCTGGATAAAGTAGATCTCCAAAGATAAAGTTTAGTTAAAGATAATGAGCTGGCCTTGTTTAAAAAGACAGCTGCAAAATAACCCAGTAGCTCCATGTGCTGGGGTTAAAGTTGACCCAGAATATACGTTTCATTGCTTTTGATAAATAAATAGTGGAGGGAAGATTTGGCAAAAAGCAACATTGCCCCCAGCCCTCTTCAGCAAAGTGTTTGATGTTAACAAGTTCTCTGGGTGTTTACTTTGTCCTCTGCGTGCGCTGGTGGAGCGGCGCTCCTGCCCTTGAACCGAGGGAGAATTCAAATAAACCAACCCCTTTCGGCACAGCTGGGCTCTTCTGCCATCTGTGGCTTCCCAAAACAGCCCCGGCTCGCCTTGGGAACCAGCCTGGGCCACAGGATCGCTGGGTCTTCCCAACAGCTGAAATAAATTTGCCGGATCAGATAAAACTGCCCAGAAACGGGAGCAGAACTCCACAGCGTTTCTTGCCGCCCTCTCGAGCTGTCAATGTAACCTGGAGTGCAGTTTGTGGGCAGAAGTGGCAGTGGGCAAACAGCTCCATAAAACCCAGAGTGATTCTTTAATTATGATTGGAAGCTTTTCCTGATGCTTAATTTGCATACATACTTCACAGCGATGCTGTGATGATAAAACACGGTTATTTTAAAATAAACCACAGGAATAATTTTGCTGTTGATATCTGGATCCGGCTTCTTGGAAAGCAAATGGCTCTATGAACACTCAATAAACTGGGACTTATTCCTACCAAGCATGTGTATTGCTGCACTTGTTTCTGTGCTCAAGTAAAACTCCCAGTTATTGTGTGTGTGTTGGATACGTGTTTATATACGCAGCTGATAGATGAGATGTTTAAAGTCTATGGTGAGTGTTATCAGCAGCGGAATTGTATGGCCAGGCTGATAAATGAAGTAACTGTGCTAAATGAGCTCAGATCTTATCCATCATAGTATTACACAAGGCCAATAGGACATTTACATGAACGACAGCTGTGGATTTATTGTTTTCTTGGAGAAACCAGTGTTTGATTGAGACTCGGAGTGTCAGAAACAGCGTTCCTGAGACTAACCTTGTGCAAGTTCTGTTGCTGGTTCCATGATTTAGTTCATATTGTGCTGGTTTAGCAATTTATTGTGGAGTCATTTAGGTTGGAAAAGACCTCTGGGATCATATTTAGTTTGTGTTTCGCTGGTTTTGTGATGTAGTTTTTATTTTTGATGATGAAAGTGAGATCTCACACAGCTGAATGGTTGTGTGTGATATGGCCAAGAAAAGGACTGCTCTCTCTAGAAGCAGCCATGGAGATGAAAGTGGATGTAATGGATGCCCCAAAAGGATATAGGAGAGAGCACCTTTTTTGGGGGGAATATAAATGAGAACGAGACTAATATTGGCGTTTTTTCATTGCTATGGTTTGCCTGTAAAGCCCAGCAGAAGGAGCCAGCAGATGAGAGGTCGCAGTGAGCAGGTTTAGAGCAACTGAGAGCAGTAGCAGCATTGCAGCAGTAGATTCATAGAAACTTGTAAAACAAGTGCAGCCTGATGATAGATGGTCAAATGATTATTGTTTGCAAACAATATTATCTCCAATAGATAAGCTGTTTACTTTGGACTCCAGCTCCTCTGGGTGGAACGGAGTCTAATTTATCAAGGCAGAGCGGTTCAATGCGGATGCCTCGTGCCCCAGCTGTGGAAAAACTCTTACATTAAGAATAGTACTTGGAACCACAGTGAAGTTCAGCTCTAACTCACTTTTACAGATGGTTTCTATATTACAAAGAATATTAACTGTTTCCTGGTTGTGCTTTTTTTTTTTCTTTTCTTTAAAACCCCAAACACTTTGTTGTAAGCGAGTTAAAAGACGAATTCCTGAAAGTCACGGTAGACATGTGCCTGTTTGTTTTGTAGCTGTTTCTGTGCCTCGTCTTAGTCTGGAGCTTCGGGCTTTCAATTTGGAAAATCTGGCGCTATGCATCCAGCCCCCGGGTGTTTCCAGGCACTGCTCCTCATTGCTGCCACCAGCCTTGTCACTGTCACCAGCACAGGTAAGGCCTCGCCTAAGCTGGGGACTTGGATGTTTTGGGGTTGAGCCCAAACTTTGGAACAAACAGCGCTTGGGAATGCATTTAAAAGTGGCCGACTTTAATGGATATTGTCAATAAGCTGCTTTTAAGGAAGCATGGAGCACTGAAACGCAGCCTTACACTCAATATATGACTTTGCTTGTGAAAACTTGGCTCAAGACAAGCGCCAGAACATGGAAGTAACTGCATTACTTGGGTTTGTTCCTTGGGATCTCCATGGATTTAGCTGGACGCTGATTCTGCTGCATGCAGTGCATCTTGTGTTCCCAGGGGTCGGGAGGGGTTTGGATTTGCAGGGGGAGAGGGGAATCAGCCCTTTGAAATGCAAAAGCTGATGCGTGGCTGCAGTTGGAACAGCTCTGGTATTAAAAAAAAGAAGAGGGCTGGTTTTAATTGACACATCTGCTCTGTGTAGTCAGCTTGTCTTAACGTAACCACACAAAAAAGAAGCTTTTACTACTTTTAGCACTTCATAGCCAATCGTTATGAGCAAATGGGATAAATTTTATTTTTCAAGCAGTCATAGGAGATAAATTCCAGCTGCAGGGTCACTGCTACCAATTTTGCCTTTTACGCGAAGTGCAATGTTGGTGTCAGAAGTGAGGGCAGGGGCGAAGATGAAAGTAGCAGTATGATTTCATAGCAACTGGTGGCAAGCAAGCTGAAAGGTCAGCGCTTCTTTCTTATCCCTGGAAATTCAAACTGAACTAATAGAAAAAACAGTTTTCTAATTAAAAGCTAAAAATGGACATCTGGAGTCCTGCGAAATGCTTGGATACCATTTTTATGGATTTCATCTTTTTTTGTTAAGTGAAGCCACACTTTAATTTCCAGTTTTATTTTATGTTTATGCAGATAGTTTATGGTTCAGTTAAAAATGTGCAGTTTCTCATCTGAAACTCATAACCAGAGCTGGGATGGACTGACTTGAGAAGAAAAGCATGAACCCAGGGCCCCACCTATAAGAAAACTGTCTCTGACTTGGATGTCATTTAATATCATCTTGACCCGTACTATGTGGAATTCCTTAGATCCTTTACAAAATAGAAGTTGTTTTTCCCTGCCAATGTGTCTATTTTTAGTTTAGTTTTTTAATTTTTAATTTTCCTAATTTATATTACTAACTAATTAAGTATTACTGGTGTTAATTGCCCTTTGCTTGCTTCCTTCATGCAAAATCTTGATTGGAGAATTCAATAGAAAACAAATGGAAATGCTTCCCAGTGTTTCATTGGCCAGGATAGGAAAAAATCTCTTCCAACAAGCAGGAATTTTCTTCTGGCAAATAAATGGATTCTCATAACCAAGTTCTGTGGAATTGAACCTTTTATTTATTAGCAGCTCTTCCTGTTTCTGTTCATCTTTACTCAGTAAAGATAATGGATGCCCAATTCATCATCCTTGTCCTGATGAAGTCCATGTATTTGGAATTAGCAAGAGCCTTTGCTGTTCGTCCAGCTTTTTTTATCCGGCTATTTTTAATTAGTTCTGCAGACTCGGAGACGGTTCTGTGTAAATACCTGGCAGGCTTCTGCCATTTCTAGCATTTTACAAGTCACGTCCGAGCCTGCTTCATATGGGACAGATCAGCTACAGCTGCGTGTTCCTGTGCTCCATCTCTTCAGGTGACGGGTGCTGTTTTCCTCTGGATAAATCCAGTGGGATTGCAATTTTTGCTGGCCCTGGCAAGCATGATACCTCTGCCTTGTGCACACTTGGGGATGTACCTCCCCCTTACTGCACCTACCTCCATTTAACTGTTGTTACCCCCTTTGCGGGGTTTGAATCTTGACATTTTCCCAGCGTTTGAGAGCGAGCAGGAATCTCTCCTGAGTTCCTCTTGCCAAGGAAAGGGCAACACTTGCTTGAGTATCACTTGCAACTCAGCGTTTAGAGACCCTTTATATGGTGAGCCTTTACTACCAATCAGCACATCGTTAACCTTATCACCTGTGTCCATGCAAAATTCTGGTCTCTAACTCAGTATATGTTTATTTTTCCTTTTAGATTTAACTCCCCGTTTCATTTCTGAGCCCTCATCTACTGTCCAGAAGTCTGGTGAGCCCGTCCAACTCCGCTGCTCTGCCGAGCCCTCCACAGCTCACATTTCCTGGCTGTTTAATGGGGAGCCTCTGGACAGCAGGGTGGGAGAAGTGGAAATCCAGTCAGGATCTTTGACAATCGTGTCCCTGAGCCCAGCGACGTGTGGGCGCTATCAGTGCGTGGCGAGCAGCAGCGTGGGCGCCGTGCTGAGCCGGCCGGCCACCGTCTCCATGGGCAGTAAGTTCATCTGCATTTCTGTTCTTTGCCCCTTGCCAATTCTATGGACCTCAGCTGGCTGGCATGGTTTGTTCTTGTTTGACTTTTAGAAAGCACCTAGATCAAAATGTTCTGGGGTGTTTTTTTTTTTCCTCAGCCAGTACGTACGATATGATGGATTATAAACTTCTTGCCTTTTTTTTAGTTACATCATCTGAGACCTGTCAGGTGATGCAGCCCTGGAACAGATTCCCCAGAAAGCTTGTGGATCCCCATCCTTGGAGGCTTTTAAAGCCTCAGCTAGACCAACCCATACCTGATGGATTTAGTGTTGGTGTCAGCCTCATTTCGAGTTGAAGGACCTCAAGGGTCTCCTTCAGCAAACACAAATGTTAGTCAATGAAATAATATTCATTTCCATGAATTGGCCTGAAAATACAGGATTCCCAAATGCTTCCCTTCACAAAGGATATTGAAAGAGCAGCTGAGCTGCCACACCATTGCAGAAGCGTGCTTGAGTGTTGAGGAAAAATCTGTGGGAATTGTTGCCTAGGAAATAAGTGAGACCTGCACATTTCCATTTTAATTTGATTTGATCAAACCAGTGTTGATGTTCCTCAGGTGGGGACAGTCTTCTCTCCGCTTAGGGACAGCTTCCCTTCTCTTAGTTGCACCGGTTCTTCTGATCAGTCTTTGCCTTGATGCTTGATCTGTAAATTATGTGACCTTAAGGGATTTGGAAGAGGAAAGACAATATCTTCACATGGAAAGGACAGTGCGGTGCTGAGAATGGGAGTACAATATTCCTGCACGAGCATGATTTGTCTGCTTGGGATCTGTGGGCTGTCTGAATCAGGTCTTTGTCAAGCAGGGTTTGAGTGATTTCTCTGGAAGGATACCTCATCTATGGAGCATGTCCAAAATCCCCTTGGGGAGGAAAATCTCTTGTAAGTGTTTTGGTAAAGTACTGACCCATGGCCAACCCCTCTCAAGAGAGCTCCAAGGGTAGCCAACATAGGAAAACTTCACAGCCTCAAAGAAGTTTGAACATGGAGGGAGTAGAAGGGCAGCTTTCACACTTCCCTCCTCCCTTGGAGGTTTTGGCATCACACAGGAAAGTGCTGGGAGCTCTCTGCCTGCCTCACAGCCCTGCTGTGTTTATTATCATCCCAGAAAGACAGTTCCATGTTTTTATGGACAGGCTTCCTTCTGTCAGTGTGAATTGTCTTCTGTAGTGCCCACAGAGCCTGTGAGCAGTCCTGCAGCCTTTCCAGTGTCTCTGCTGGCTTTTCTGGGAGCAGTTGAAGGGATGTAGGAATTATTTTTTCTCCTCGCTGTTGCCATGTAAAAGCTGGAGCTTTTTGTAGTAAGGAGGTGAATAAGGAAGGTTTATGCTGTTAGGGGCTGCAGGGTGGACCAGGCCTGTTGGTGTGAATGTCCAAAGGCTGCACCACAGAAGATGATCAGCATGAAACCAACTGTATTCTGAACACAAATGCTGAGCTTATTGCCTTTCCCCTCTCCCAAGCCGTGCCTGCTCTTACCCTGTTCCCTGCTCTCTCCAGGTTTAGCTGACTTTGATGCTTTGGGGACAGCTCCTGTTGCAGTAGAGGAAGGAGGCACAGCTCTCATCAGGTGCAAGGTGCCAGAGAGTCACCCCAAAGCACAGGTTCGCTTCCAAGTGCGGGGGAAATGGCTGGAACAATCAACAGGTGAGGTGTTTTGTGCAATATAAGTGTCCAACAAAAGCTTGCCTGAAGTTTTTTCTTTGAATGTCAAGGAAAATAAATCTCTGGAAACTTGCAGAACTTCCTGTGCAAATCTCTTTATCTAAACCTGTCCTTGGAAATGAGTCTCCTTTGCACGGTGATTTCTTTGTGATTGTATATGTAGAATAAATAGGTATAGCAGACAACTTTAAAAATAACAAAAATATTTTGAAACTAAATTAAATTTAATCCTCTTTTTGCCTTCCCCACTTGTTTAGACAACTACCTAATTCTTCCATCTGGAAACCTGCAAATTTTGAATGTATCTTTAGAAGACAAAGGTTCCTACAAGTGTGCAGCCTACAACCCAGTTACTCACGACCTCAGAGTAGAACTCACTGGACGAAAGCTCACAGTCACACGTGAGTATTCAGTTCAGCTTTCCAAAATTAATACAGCTCAAACAGAATAAACAACATCCCTAAGGGTTTTAGCAAGGGCATATCAGTGCCTCCAACACCATATTATGTAAGAGCTCTCCTGCATTCTTTGCACATTCAGTTCTTATTTCCCCTCACTGTGGAGGAGCAGTGTGACTGTTTTTCAAATCCCAGACAGTCACTTTTGGAAAGGGAATGCTGCTAATACTTCTGTCCCCAAATCTATTTTGGAGCAGGACTGCTGGAAGACAGTGTTATGACATTGTGCTCAGTCCCAAGTGTGGTGTTTGAAAGACATGGAGGAGGAGAGAATGGGATGGGACGGTGTTGTTTAAGAGCATGCTTGGTTTCTCCTGCAAGGAAAAGCTAAGGGAATTGGGATTGTTCAGCCAATAAAATAGAAGGTTTAGGGCTGACGTTATTGTGACCTTCCAGTACCTGAAAGGAGCCTACAAGAAAAATGGAGAGAGAGGGCCTGGAGTTACAGGACGAGGGGGAATGGCACTGATAGAGAGTAGGTTTATATTAGATATTGGGTCCCTGTGAGGGTGGTGAGGCCCTGTGAGGATCTCTGCCAAGAGAAGCCGTGGCTGTCTCATCCCTGGAAGTGTTCAAGGCCAGGCTGGACAGGGCTGGGAACAACCTGGTCTAGTGGAAGGTGACCAGGAGCCCAAACCATTCTGTGATTATATTCCACGACTCATCTCCTTTCCTCCAGGCCCTTCTTCAGGTGGCCCCCACATCCTTCACCCGCTGGCTCCCCAGAGCCTGGCAGTGCCCCGGCACAGCGCCCTGACCCTGGAGTGTGTGGTCAGCGGGTCAGCTCCAGCCGCCATCCGCTGGGTGAAGGACGGCCGGGATGTGCTGAGGAGAGGCAGGTGGAAGCTGCTGCACTCTCACCTGGTCACCGACCGGCTGGAGCCATCGGATGCTGGAAATTACTCCTGTGTGGTGGGAAGTGACTCTGGAACAGTGAAATATGTTAACTATTCGCTTACTGTACTTGGTAAGAAGTAAAGACATTTTCACATCCAGGCAGCAAATGTACCCTTCGTATACCTGCTAGTTTTGGCATGTGCTTCCAAACAGCCTTGCATTCTTTCTCAGCCTTAAGCGTACTAAAATAAAGAATACAGATCTGTTTGTAATGACCATATCCCATTGTTTCTCCCAAGTTAAAATCCATAATTATTTATCTCTTCAAACCATNATCCGTAATTATTTATCTCTTCAAACCATTTGCAGTCTGAAATAATGAAACAGTGAAGGATAACAAACTCTAAGGGAAGAACCGATTCATTTATTTTCCTACAGGGTGACAGTGTCAGTAATGTGCCAGGGAACCAGATTTGCTTCTTTTGAGGCTGTATGTGAACAAAAAGCTGGTGAGGGAAGGTGATATGTTTGGATGAGAAGCTAAACAAAAGCAAAAGAAACGTAATCACATATTTGGCCTCTTTTGTTTGGCTGCTAGTTGTTCCTTCCCTCCCCTTTCCATTGTAGCAGATTTTCCTGGTATTTGAGTTTTTCTGCATTCATGATGGATTTTGTTTGGGTTTTAAAATCTGTATGTTAGAGTTACTCAAAAACAGGGTGTTGACACACAACACACCTCTTTTTGGGGGATGTCACTAATTAATTGTTTTGAAAATAGAAATGTATTATTTGCAAGATTAATGCAAACATGAGGCTGTTGGAATAAAAGGGAGAAACCATTCCAATAACCCCATGTGTAGGAAAACCTGCTTCAGGCTGTGCAGTTTGTGGTACTTGCTCAGCCTTTGGATGTGATAAGCCTGTGTAATGTTTCACAGCAGTTTTTTCAGGACTTAACCTAAGTCGTTTATGTAGAATCATTTCCCTTTCCAGAAACTGCCTCACTCTCCAGGGGACTGCAGGACGAAACTGTGGCTGCTGGAGCAAGCGTCCATTTCTGGTGTGAGGTTGGTGGCAGCCCTGCTCCCACCCTCACCTGGCTCCACAATGCAGCTCCTCTCCGTCCCTCCCCACGACATTTCCCCGCGGGAAACCACCTGCGGATCTGCGGGGTCACCCTGGAGGACTCTGGCTTGTACCAGTGTGTGGCAAACAATGGGATTGGGTTTGTGCAGTCCACGGGGAGACTCCGTGTCCAGCCAGGTAGGAGTGCTTGCAGCCCTCAAGAACTCGCATTAAGCGTTTATACTTTAAGCTTTATTCTGTTGTGGGGTTTTTTTTCCCCTGGATTATGTATTAATTTGTTTCTGACCACTAATCTTACAAAGAAGGTGCTTTCAGCTGGATTTTAAGAGATGTAGGGATTTCTGGTGTAGTGTGGCTACTTGATGCTTAAAACCTGGATTATCAGCTGCAATCAAATCAGCTTATGCTTGGAGTTGATGCGATTTATTCTTAAATAGAATCAGGGTCCTGTTGTGCTGGATGAGCTGGTACTCCTAGTGGTATTGGCTGCTGAGTAGTTAAGCCTGTTCCATAATCAAGTTTACACAACAATCATCAGGTTTGGGGTTAATGCACACTTCCCCTCTATCAGATTGGCAGGATCAGGTACCAGTAGTCTTTTTGATCTCTTTTCTGTCTAAGATACCTTCTAATACCCAGAGAAGTTGATTTCTGCTCGCACAAAGATGCTGGCAAGGCTGTTGCTGTCCCTCTTTCCTCCCTGTCGTACGTGAGCTGAAGCTTTGAACCTTCTCTGGACCAGTTATGGTTGGTGTGAGCTGTGCAGAGCCTGGCTGAGCAGAGATTTCATGGCCTGTGTGTGTGTGGAGTGGACTTAGCCAGTCTCGCCTGTGCTGTGTTCCTCACTGACAGTCAAGTCTTTGTCATTTAGAGAATTTAAAGTGTGGTTTGAGTGTAGGTTTTTATCAGCCTTCTCTAAGGACGAGTCTGTGCTGATCTCTTCAGTCTGGAAAGGGGAGCCTAAAGATCCTGTGTAGAGAAGAAATACTTGTTAAAATGGTTAGAAAGAACCACATGTGATTTTTTAAACGGTATTGACTTGTTCTGGCATTAAATGTCATATCCCTTAGTTGAATTCATTCTTGGCTTGTATTTCCCCCCAGGCAAAGACTCTGTCCCCATCATCATCTCCTCCCCAGCCAACACCACCGTGGTGGCTGGTGGGGACGTGACCCTGTCCTGCAACGCCACGGGCCTGCCCGCCCCCGTGATCCGCTGGTACGACAGCAGAGGCCGCATCATCAGCCACCCCGCCCAGGGGCTTCACCCCAAACCGCAGAGCCCTCCCCGGGCAGGGACGGAGCCCTCCTGCCCCTCGGTGCCCCGCGTGGGCTGGGGCTCCCTGCGCCTGCGGAACGTCACCCCTGAGCGTGCCGGCGAGTTCCGCTGCGAGGCCAGCAACCAGCACGGCTCTGCCCTGTCTGCAGCCTTCCTCACAGTCGGTAAGTCGAGGCCCCGACCGCCCTCCTGACTCCCTGATGAGGTGAGAAATGCCTCAAAATAAGAAATGAGTGGCAGGTGGGTGGGGCAGAGTCTCCTAAAGGAAGCAGAGGTGTCTTAGTTGTCTTCGTGTACCAGTTCCTCCCTCCCAGCTTAGGCAAAGGAGGAATGCTGTGTGCATTGCATGGACTTAGCATCTTCTCTGTGATAAAAACTATCCAAGGGTGATATTTTTTTATCTATTTCTTGAAATTGCTACTAGGAAAAGACAGTGCTTGCACTAAAGCAAGATGGGAAAGAGCCTTTCCTCACATTATTATGTGACGTTAATATCAGGTTTGAGCTCCCCCAAGTTCCCTTCACAAGAACTGAGATACAGATTTTTAGTTACATGAAGTTACTTGAGTTTCTCAGCTCTTTCAGCACTTTGCCTTAGTTAATTTAGCTGAATGGTAGGGAGATTTCAGGTCAGTGGGAAATATGTGGCCCCATATTTAAAGTTCTTTGGTTAGAATTTAAAACTCCTGTAAATTACATGAAAAGATGCTTAAAAGTTCACTTAGGGGGAAAAAAAGAAAGAAGAAACCTCAAGAAAGTGATCCCATCATGTAGTTTTATAAATCAGTTATTTTTGGACCTTGCTGAGTGGAAACATGAAACTAAATATCATCCCAGAATTCAGCCTGTGTTAAAGAGAAAAATCCCACTGCTTTGCCTCAGAATTTTATGGCAGTGAGTTCAATTTTAATGCTTTGTTTATTAACTTTTATCGGTTTCTAATATGTTGTACTGGCTGCTGATTATGGTGCAGAGGGTGGTTGAGGCATTTGGTTTTGATATAAAAGTCCCTGAGGACTTTCTGGGAGCTGTTAGGGGTTTAGAACAGCTCCCAGCCATGCCAAAGACATGCTCAGACACTCAGCTGTTTAATGAAGAATTCCTGCCAGGTAACACTTCCGAAGCACCTGAATGACTTCAGCTGAAATTCCAGCGCATTTCTTTGGTAGAAGGATCAGCTTAAGCACCTCTCAGCCTCAGTACCCAATCCCATCATTTGCCTTGTCCCAGCACACAGTAAGAGAGCCCATTTGGCTGAAAAAATATATCTTTTTTCTTTCCTTCTGCTGGATCTATTCCAGGCTGTGATTCATTGCATGGTCTTACAGCAGGCAGGACAACTTCAGCTGCCATCATAGTGAGAAACCACCAAAATGTAAAATGATGCCTCTGGATCCTGTACCCACGGCCCTCCCTTTTCTGGGTCTTTTTTAGACAGTTGTGGGGTTGGCCTGCATGGCAGGAGCTTCCCAGAGCTACTGAACACAAGGTTAAATCTCCCAAATAACTTCATCTAATGGAAATGGAGGAGAAAAATACACTGCAGGCAGTCTGAGTAGCAGGAGAGGGAGTGAAAAACACAAGGACCATTTAGTCTACACAGGTGGGTGTTTCAGGGACAAATGGGCTGCAGTTGCTCCCACAGAAACCTTAGAGAAGCTCTGAGATATCCTTATGGGATTTGAAACACGTGCCAGGTGTGGGTGACCTCACCTAGTGTGCCGTGTCCAGGTTTTCAGAGGGCTTTCCTAGCCTCTGGGAAAATTTGGAGAGCTTGCAAAGCAGGGAGGATCCTCTGGCTGTTCAAGAAGCGGGGAAGAAGTGCCTGGGGAATGTGACCTGTTTGCACAGCAGAGATAAAACCCAGGGCACAGCATGGCAGTGGGCTGGGCTCTGCCTGTGGCTGTACCCTGGTCAGGAGAACAAGCAGAGGTGCTGTGAAACACAGCACAGCACAGGTGGGGAAAGGTTTCTGCAGGAGGAGAGGCTGAAAAAGTGTGGGCTCTTCCCCTTCAAAATGAGGCAGCTGAAGGGGAGAAACAACAGCAGGCAGTAGAGTGCTGGGTATTATGGAATGTGTGAGTTCAGGCCAGCTGGGAGATCTGTGATGGTTCATCCTGGAGGAGGATCTGGGAAGATCTTAGACACGCTTCCCATGCCTAAGAGAATGGGAGAGGGTTTTTGTACAAGAGCCTGGAGTGACAGGACAGTGGGAATGGCTTCCCACTGCCAGAGGGCAGGGTTAGATGGGCTATTGGGGAGAAATTCTTCCCTGTTAGGGTGGTGAGGCCCTGGCACAAGGGTGCCCCATCCCTGGGAACATTCCAGGCCAGGTTGGACCAGCCTGCTTGGAGCAACCTGGCCTGATGGAAGGTCAGTGGGACATGGAACTGGATGGCCTTTAAGGTCCCTTCCAACCCAAATCATTCTAAGATTCTCTGAATACATTCTTTTAATGCCCAAATTTGGGACATTCAGTACTTCTCTGGGTTGCTGCTGGGATCGGGTTTTGGGTGCATGCAGCCCTTGGCCTGACTCAGCTCAGTGCTGCTGGTGTTCTCGGTGGAAAGCTGAGGAGGAAAAATATCCATGGCTAAGGGGAAGGATGGCACTGAGAGCAACAGCCAAAAAAAGTTGCATAATGACACAACAGCAGAGAGAAAGCTGATGTGGTGGGTTATATGGGTAGTAATTATACCAGAAACTTTGCAAAAAAGAGCTTAGATCTGAATTACTTAATGGGAATTGTTACCCGGGGGGTTGTTTTCCAAAGCGAAAATACAACAACCCAGCAGTTGTTGAGGACTCCCCTCCTGCAGCAATGAACACAGTGCTGGCTGTGGGTCTGCTGTCACCAGCTGAAACCACAACTCATTCTCCACTCCAAGAGTCTGTGTCCCCAGTGCCAGCAGGCGTCAAACCAAACCGTGCCCACCCACATCCTCGGGGTCCACCACGGTGCTGAGGGCCTTCCACCTCCTCCCATTTGTTTTCAATATCACGCCCTTCCCACTGCTCCACTGACAGCAGAGATACCCTTTCGCTTGGGGATTGTTTTGGGAGTGTCTGGCATTTTAAGACCATCTGGGCTTTGGGGACATCCTCCCCACGTTGTTGCCTTCTTCCTGTCTCTGAATTTTGTGGCATTGCAAAATAAATGAGAAGAAACAAACAAGGAATGCTTGCCGAGAGCGTGTCTTCAATTTGAAAAGAGAACTTTCCTTCCCAGCTTTTTAAAAAGTGGCCAAAAATAGCAGCCACACTTGCTGCTGGTATTTTAATGGAGGTTTGAAGGAATCTGAGTCAGCCAGGCTAACACTGCCTAGGCTTTACATTACCAAGGAATTTGTTTGTTTTGTAAACCAAGTTCCCTTCATTCCCTTCCCCTTCCAGACCCCGGCACGTAACATAAACCTACACAAATCTGAAAGGACAGACAGGGCTCCGAACATCTGGCTGTCCTGCTGCTGCCGTGTGCAGCCTTGAGGAGCTGCGCTGCTTCCCAAACCTTCTTGCTTTAAATACTGATGTTTTCTTGTCCTGGATAATCTCAGATGTCCAACCTGCCACCCTTTTCCTGCCTGGAATTCTGACGAGCCCTGCATTGGCCAAATAGGGCTTTTTTTTTTGTCTTGTGACCTCTTTTACACTGCTGATATTATATAGATTTCTTTTTCATACCAGCAAAAGTAAATAGGATGGAGGAGGCTGGAGAAGGCTTTCTAGAAATGCGTTGGTATTAAATTGCATGTAGATCTTCCTGTAAACTCAGTTTATTCTCAGCATAAATTTTCAAATGAAGTAGTTGAGTTGTACAGCTTTCAAAGCTTCTCTAAATTACAGCTAAAACCTCAGAAACTGGGGTAGGAGAATGTCCTCTTGTGTGCGTGCCAGTGCAGGCCATGAAAAGTTCCTTGTACATTGGCGTACAAATTACTCTGTTTGTCTCACAAATTTAGCTATATACTTATTTATTTATTTTAACATGCATTGCCATGACTTAATTTAGTGGAGATACAGTCAAACTGTGCCTGTAGACCTTGAGTTTCAGGTTTTCTCTCTTTGTGCTGTGAAAAAAAACACCAAACCAAATAAAACAAACCGAACCCCACTGCTGTGCCCTGGAAAAACACCCAGGCCGCAGCTTGGCACCAGGCTCAGATCTGTGTGGACACCTCTGGACCTGGCGTTTTGCAGCAGGGCTTGTTTGGAAATGTCACTCTGAAATGATTTAGTGTCCCCTCGGCGTGGGGCGAGCATACGTCATCGTGGGGATGTAACCAGACCCTCCCTTTGCAGTTCCTTCAGCAGCTGGCACGAGAGCAGGAGAAACAGCTCCTCTGGAGCTCGCCCAGAGCGACGAGAGCGGCGCTGATTTTGGTGCAGAAATGGCATTTTCAAGCTCGCCTCCAACAAAATCTCCTCTGGACGCGGCTGCGATGGAAAAAGCGTCGAGCGCGGCCGCCCCGCCCGAGGCCCCCATCATCCTGAGCCCCCCGCAGACGCCCAAGCCGGACACCTACAGCCTGGTGTGGCGGCCGGGCCGCGCCGGGGGCCTGCCCATCAACGCCTACTTTGTCAAATACCGCAAGGTACTGTCCCCAGCCAGCCACCCTAGGCGTCCCCAGCCATCCCCAGCCAGCCATCCTCAGCCGTCCCCAGTTGTCCTCAGCCGTCTCCAGTCATCCCCAGTCGTCCCCAGCCATCCCGAGTCGTCCCCAGCCATCCCGAGTCATCCCCAGTCATTCCCAGTCGTTCCCAGTCATCCCCAGCCATCCCCAGCCATCCTCAGCCATCCCCAGTCGTCCCCAGCCATCCCCAGTCGTCCCCAGCCAGTCATCCCCAGTCATCCCCAGTTGTCCCCAGCCATCCCCAGTTGTCCCCAGCCATCCTCAGCCTTCCCCAGTCGTCCCCAGTTGTCCCCAGCCGTCCCCAGCCAGCCATCTCCAGTCGTCCCCAGTCGTCCCCAGCCATCCTCAGCCGTCCCCAGTCATCCCCAGTCATTTCCAGTCGTCCCCAGCCATCCCCAGCCATCCCCAGTCATTCCCAGTCATCCTCAGTCGTCCCCAGCCATCCTCAGCCATCCCCAGTTGTCCTCAGCCATCCCCAGTCGTCCCCAGCCATCCCCAGCCCCCGGGCAGGGACGCAGGGCAGACACATGGCGGTTCTGTTGGGTTTCCCAAGGAACCAGCAGTGCTGGTGTTAACCAGGACACGGGCTCAGGCCAGGCAGAGCACAGCAGGTAGTTGAAGCACAGTGTTCCTGCGCCCATACAGCTTGTTTGAGGGATGGCTGACATTGTCACCAATACACTGCTCTGTCAGTTTTAAGTGAGATTTATCCAGGCTTTTCTGTCCTTTACAGAGTTATTATGGAGAATGGGGCTCCAGGGCGTGTTGTGTGCAGAGTCAGTGGGGTTAAAAATGCATTTAAACGTGAGCCAGCTTGAATCTGTGAGTGAGAGCAGAAGGGAAGCAGAGTTTTACCTTAGTAGGTCACCGAGTTTGCTGCTCTTGGTACCAAAGGGAATCAATTGAACTGAAGTTATCAAATATGAAAGTGAACTGAAATTTGCGAAGCAGTACCTCCTATGGCATTAAAAATGGTGTGTCAACACCGAGCTCTTTTGCTTAATTAACATCACGTGGTGGGATTCCTGGGGTCTCTTGTGCAGAGGCAGGAGTTGGACTCCGTGATCCTTGTGGGCCACTTTCAGCACGGGAGGTTCTGTGATTCTAAAATCAGAACCAAACAACGCCTGCATCTGTTCTTCCAAGCAAACCAGTTTTCTGCGTGGCAAAGCTGTTTGATTTATTTTTCATAAGCTTTTTAATCCTCTACATCCTGATCTTGTCTTAGCCTGGAGGGAATGCTTAGATTTTTGACCTGTTGGTTCCTGAAAACTAAGTGCCAGAGTTTGTTGGTGATAATTTCTTATCCAAAGGCGGTTGGTTCACATAAGCCCTGGAAGCTCTGAATGCTTTTTTGACCTTTTTGACGCTCTCCCTTCTCTCACACCAGTCCTTTCCACATTAAATGTGCTCACTCATGCATTTCTCAGCATTGAATTTATCCTGGTTTTTAGGGTGGTGCTCTCTTTATGTCATTAAATTATTTTATTGATTTCCCTCTTTTAAGAGAAGAAAAAAAATAGCTGGGGGAATAAAAGCCTTGGAGTGGTTGCTGTAGAAGAAAATAGTTGAACAAAGACCTCTGGCATAACCTTTGATAATCCACAGCGTTTAGATCTGCCTCCAATGTTTTATTAAAGTCTTATATTGTTTAGTAGTTTATTTTTGGTGGAATCTTTGTCTTTTCCTTTGGGATTTGGGGTAATGTTTTCCTGCAAAGGTCAAGCATTAAGAGACTACCCAGAATGTCTTTCTTTTCTTTAACGGAGCTGGTGGTTTCACTGCTAAGTTAAAAAGTGTTTCTGTTTAAAAGAAAAAGGGAAACATGCAGTGATAAACCCAAATCTTTGGTCTCCCCGCCAACTTTTTTCCCATCTTTAAGGAGTAACTGAAACATAATTTTTGTTGCCCATTTTAGCCAATAAATATTTTTAAATGCTGAAGTACAGGAAAAGCTGGGCTAGTACAGGGAAAATCTCCTTCTCATTAGGATATTGGGTCCAGCCCTTTAGTGGCACACAGCTGAAGGCTTGACTGAAGGCTTGAAAATCATTTGGGCTCTTGTAGTTTTAGCCACAAGTGAAAATGAAAAAAAAAAAACCCAGTCAAAACCAACTGTGTGTATGTGCATGGAGAGGGAAAATAAGTTTATCCAAGGAGTGCTGTGAAAGTGGGTGCAAAGCTGCTGATTTGTAGTAGAAGTGAGCAGTCCCTGGTTCTGAGCATGTGGTGCTGACAGTTTCTCCCTTGTGTGCAGCTGGAGACAAACTATAGATAAACACAGGAGAGCAGCAGGAGTTTTAGCAAGGAGCAGAGGTGCTTTGGGGCACGACTGGGGTGTGAGCAGCCCCTGGTTCTGAGCATGCCGTGCTGATGGTTTCTCCCTGTGTGCGCAGTTGGAGACAAACCATAGGTAAATCTAAGAGAACAGGAGTTTTAGTGAGGGGCAGAGGAGCTTTGGGACACGATTGGGGTGTGAGCAGCCCCTGGTTCTGAGTGGAGCTGTGCTGATGGTTTCTCCCTGTGTGTGTAGCTGGAGATAAACCATAGGAAAATGTAGGAGAACAGCAGTTTTGGCGAGGGGCAGAGGTGCTCTGGTTCATGATCAGGGTGTGAGCAGTCCCTGGCTCCGAGTGTGCCGTGCTGAGCATTTCTCCCTTGTGTGCAGCCAGAGATAAACCATAGGTAAAAGTAGGAGAACAGCAGGAATTTTGGCGAGGGGTACAATGTGGGGTGTGAGCAGTCCCTGGCTCCGAGCGTGCCGTGCTGAGCATTTCTCCCTGTGTGTGCAGCTAGAGATAAACCATAGGTAAAAGTAGGAGAACAGCAGGAGTTCTGGCGAGGGGTACAATGTGGGGTGTGAGTAGTCCCTGGTTCCGAGCTGTGCCATGCTGATGGTTTCTCCCTTGTGCACAGATGGAGACAAACCATAGGTAAATGTAGAACAGCAGGAATTTTGGCGAGGGGCACAACTGGGGTTGTGAGCAGTCCCTGCCTCCGAGCGCGCTATGCTGAGCGTTTCTCCCTGTGTGTGCAGCTAGAGATAAACCATCAGTAAATGCAGGAGGAGTTCTGGCGAGGGGCAGAGGTGCTCTGGGGGGCGATGCAGGGTGTGAGCAGTGTGTGAGCATGCCGTGCTGACCGTCTCTCCCCTGTGTGCAGCTGGAGGACGGCGTGAGCGCGGCGGGCGGCTGGCACACGGTGCGAGTGCCCGGCAGCGAGAACGAGCTGCGCCTCACCGAGCTGGAGCCCTCCAGCCTCTACGAAGTGCTGATGGTGGCCAGGAGCGCCGCGGGCGAGGGCCAGCCGGCCATGCTGACGTTCCGCACCAGCAAGGGTAGGTGCAGCACAATGTGCCCTGTGTCCTGGCCTTCCAGAGACATTTATTTAATGACATCAGTCGTTTAATGGCATCTGCTAAGCCATATGTGAAATATTCTGCAATTTATTTGCTAAAGAGCAGCCCCTAATAGCTAAAATTGCTGTAGGGCGAACTTCCCTGAGCGTGAGGCTGTTGGTAAGTAAAAGCTATTAAAAGCTTGATAATATTATTTTGGGGGTGATTGTTAAGATTTGTACTGTGAGGTTTCTCTTGCTTTAAGGAGCAAAGTCGGGAGCAGCCTGTCCTTGTTGAGGTTTTTAATCACAGAAGAAACTCTGCACTGCTGAGTTTTCATGTATCAACAAAGCTGTTCCTGGTTTGCTTTGCAGACACCTCAGTGACAATCTCTGCTGACCACGAGCCAGCTGCTCTGATAGTTGTGTGCAGACAGCAACAAGCACAACATTCCTAATCAGAGCATTTTTTCTTTCAAGCTTGGATGCTGTTCCCTGTGCTCTTTAGCACACAAACAAGTAGATACTTTTTGTACTACTGTCTAAGAATGGGTTTTAAGTCACAGAGGGCAGGGTTAGAGGGAATAATTGGAATAAATTTTTCCCTGTGAGAGTGGTGAGGCCATGGCACAGGGTGCCCAGAGAAGCTGTGGTTGCTCCCTCCCTGGAAGTGTCCAAGGCCAGGTTGGATGGGGCTTGGAGCAACCTGGGATAGTGGAAGCTGTCCCTGCCCAGGGGAGGGGCTGGACCAAGATGAGCTTAAAGGTTCCTTATGACTCAAACCCTTCTGGAATTCTATGAAGGACAGGATAGCTTAAACTTTTTTTAAGAATTTAATGTCTTCATGAAATTTGTGAAACATACTTAGATCCTTTGCCCTATCCATCCTTATCATCATTCTATCAATGAACAGATACAGAACTGATGGCTCCCAACTTCTGAAAATCTTCCCCCCTCTAAAAATGTCAACAACTCCCTAACTGTGACCTACCCACCCCCCAGAACATCTCTGCCCTGATGAAACCTTGGGTCCCTCCCAGGCACCTGCCTAACAAGTCAAATCCTGACTGACCTACTACTCGCCCTACACAGCCCAGCAGACACAGCCCCAGCCTGCACCAGCTTTGCCCAGACACAGA
The DNA here is from genome assembly GCA_008694505.1 of Cyanoderma ruficeps. Classification (NCBI taxonomy): domain Eukaryota; kingdom Metazoa; phylum Chordata; class Aves; order Passeriformes; family Timaliidae; genus Cyanoderma; species Cyanoderma ruficeps. The sequence continues at coordinate 5,161,099 of VZDJ01000063.1, read as the reverse complement.
GAAATGTTCAGTATGGCTGATTGGTCCCTCACCTGCTCCAAAGGGAGCCTCATTCTTCATCTATCAGCAGGTTGGATGAGGATTCTACTTTGGCTCCTACTTGCACAAAGAAACCTCTAACACTGGAGTCCTTCTCCTGCTCCCCCTTCATACGTTGTGTCCTGCCATGAGGCCAAACAGCATTTTGAGAGGCCACAGTCATCCATCCCCAGCCTGTTCTCAGCCATCCCCTTCCTTGCACAGACCCTCAGAGGATGAGTCTGAGGAGGATTCTCTGTAGAAAACCCCACACTTACTTGATTTTTTTGCCATACACCTCCTCCCTTTATCATCACAGGTGCACATTCCTCTGCCCCACCTTCCTCCACAAGTCAGGTTCAAACAACCCCCAGGGTATTGTATCAATCTGTGGCAAAATCCCATTCCACCCATACTTTTCCATAAAAGACATCCTAGTGTTCATACTCATGTTCCTCCTGCTACTAACCCTCCCAGCTTACTGGGGCACTGAGAAAACTTCACACCAGCAAAGCCACTTGTCACAGCCCAGCATATTAAACCCAGATGATGCTTCCTCTTCACTGTCCTGTGGTCAATCCCTGTAGTGCCACCCCTAACCCTGCTCCCTACTGTCCTGCTACCCCACTGCTGCAGGTCAAAAGCCCTCTCAGCCTGGTGTACTGGCTCCAGCTGCTTCCACAGCATTTTTACTCCTTCTTTAGAAATGGATTTTGGTGTGTAATTTTCCCCACTTGGTGATGTTGTGATGAGTGGGCTTGGCAGCACAGGCAGGAGCTGGCAGCATCACCACTAAGCACTGTGGATGTCAGTACTGCAGATGGACACTCACTCACCCACAGCCAGGTGCCTGGGTGGGAAATCTCTCTTGCTCTCCCAGAGAAACTCTCTGATTGCTGTCCTGACTGTTCAGCTTGGGATTTGGAGCCAGGGCAGCACTGTAACAAGTGACCTTGTAGAGTGAGCATTGACAAACAGCATTTCCTTATGCAGGCCCTACACTGATGTAATGTCTGTCAAATCTTCTTAGAAAGAACATCATCCTCGAAAAACACACAGGCTCCATCTCCACCCATGGGAATCCCCAAACATCCCATTGTTCACGAAGGCACAAATAATTTCGGTGTCATCCTTCCGGACCCGTCTCGTCACAGTGGAGGTAAGTGTGTGGATGGTTTGTGATTCGAGCACTAAAAGTTGTGTTGCAAAGAGCTACACCTGAATTAACCTGTGTTTATTACTGCTCCAGGTGCTTGTATTGCCTCCTCTATTACCTGCTTATTCTGAGGTTACTCTGTTACATAGGATATTTCCAAGGATGCTGCTGTGTTGGGGAAGAAGAATCAGGGAAACCTTATAAATATGATTGCTTAGCAAAAGATTCTGAAAATATGAAACCTGTAATTGAAATAGAAATAAAAGTTAGCTTTGAGTTGTAGGATACTGAGCCTTAGTTACTATATAACCTGAAAACAATAGTCTAGCCAGCTGAAGGAGAATCTCTTTTGATTGAACAATACCCTTCTGCTGGCTGAGGGATCCAGAGGTCAATGTAGCAAAAGAGAATAGTCTAAAGAGTAGTTTTTAGAGTTTAAAATATGACACAGTATGGTAATGTAGTAGTTCTTACAGGCTATATGTAGATTGTATAGGATTTTGTGTCTCATACTGGTTGGTTAGTGTAAATTAGAATATTCAACACAAAAGGAGATATAATGTATTGTAACAAGAACTTAGCTCTCTCTCTCTGGCTCTCTTGCCCCCCTCCTCTCTTACCTTACCTGTCTTACCCCTGCCACCTCTCTTACCTCTTACCCTCTTGCTCTCTCTCTCTCTCTCTCTCTTTGGGACTTTCCTTCAGCTGAGGCTGGTGGCTGATAGACCCTTTTTACCCACCACCCTTGCAATAAAACCACACGATTTCAGACTGTCTCAGGTTTGCAGAGTTCCCTCTCCCTGCCACCCACTGATGTTCCTACACTGCTGCCTGCATGTGTAGCTCTCAAAAATCCAGAGAATTTTTGCTTACAACCCATGTTCTTACTGCTCATTTTTAAAGCCGTGGTTTCTTTTTGCTAAACACTCTTTCCTTCCGCTGAGAAAGAGCCAGAGGAAGAGGAAATGGGAAATGGCTGTGTCAGAGCTTTAAGTTCTCAAAGTGTGTGATACCTGTTCTGAATGTTTTCCTGTGGCTTCCCAGGGACAGGCCTATTTCTGATGGTGGGGAGATATAAGTGCTTCCCAGTAGATGTGACATTTGGCCTGGCTTCCAGTGAAAAGAGCACATTTATACTCCTTGTTCTCACTCCCCCTTCCCCAAGCCTTTGAACTCCTTGACCTGGTTCAGGCAGATTTACTCAGGGGCTGAGATCTCAAAGGTGTCTGAAATTTGGGGTAAAGCCGAAGGTGAGTGGAGAGGTTTAATGACACAGGCAAGGAGCTGAATGTCAGAGGAGCCACACAAGGACCTTACTTGTGGCTGGCTGCAAATGCTCGGCTGCTTCGTGCCCCAGAGCTGCCAGCCTGCTGCTTCTTGCTCCACTCCTCTCCTCAGCACCAGCCTCATGCTCATGAATCCAGGCTGGTTTAGTAAAGCCTCACAGTTCTTACAACCAGATTTACTAACACCCCTCTTTCCCTTCTCTCTGTCCCACTGCTGCCTGTAACTTCAGTGAGTTCCGTAAGTACCTCCTGGTGCATGCTTTGTTCTCTCTTCCTTCTCATTTCTCCAGCACCCGTTAATGCAGATGGGTTGAAGTTTCATTGGGTCTGGGGGGATTTTGGGGGCTTGAAAATAATAGCCATGTTTTTCCTGTTCACTTAGTGTATATGTCTGTTTTCATGTAGAAATGGTTGGAGTAGTGTAATACCATGTTATTTTTTAATATTATACTGGTAAGACAATCAACTCCTCTGTTGTCTGCTCCTCATTCATCCTTTTCAGCCGAGTAGAGGCAATGGTGATTTCAGGAGAATTTAAGATTCTCCTTGTTAATACATGAAATCCAACATAATCATCAGCAACGAGTCTAATCTGTTGTTAGTGAAAATTAAGTTTCAGCAGACTCTAATCCTCTCGTAACCGAATTTCCCCTTTCAGTTCCAGAAGCTCCTGACAGACCCACGATATCCACAGCATCGGAATCGTCCGTCTACGTCACGTGGATCCCCCGTGCCAACGGGGGCTCCCCCATCACTGCCTTCAAGGTGGAGTACAAACGTCTGGGCCGCAACAGCGACTGGCTCGTGGCAGCTGGCAACATCTCTCCCTCCAAGCTGTCTGTGGAAGTTCGGAACTTGGAGCCAGGTATTAGAAATGATCTTTCATTACTGCAGTTCTTTGGGTTTTTTTTCGTTTTAACTTCTGCTTGGATTACCCCGTTTCTGCTTGATTAGGTTTGGGTTTTGTGTATGGCCTAGGAGCTCGTTACATGAATTCAAGTTGATTTCTGGCTTTCCAAGTGGAAAAAAACCCCACCATAATTTAATACTTGTTCATGTGGAGAGGAGGGTTGTGTATCACTGCTATTTTTAACTTAATTGTCCTTCTAGTGAGCACTCAGAATGTAGAGGAAAATGCATTAATGGAAAAATATCTGTCCTGACTTCTTCCAGTGTCCAGCCCTGAAAACTCAGGCAAAAAGCACAAGAGAAGATGGAGTAGATGGTGATAGGGATCCTCTGAAGCATCTTCTCATTGCCCACCAGTTTAGGGACTTCCTGCGTTGATGGAGGTGTCTCCATCTGTGTGTACAATAGCCTTTGGATTTTCCTTGAGCGACTTCTAGAAGCTGTTTATATCTCCACATCAGTCTGTGGCGAGCACTCCTCTCCTTTTCTAACTGGCTGTTGTGCAAAGAGTACTTCCTAATCTGTTTAGTCTCTCCTTGAATCCTCTTTCCAGCATTTGTTTTGCTACAAGGGCTTCTTTCTTTCCCTCTTTCCCTTAAAAGGAGAAATGTATAGGTTCCGAGTGATCGCAGTGAACAACTACGGGGAGAGCCCGCGGAGCGCGGCGTCGCGGCCCTACCAGGTGGCCGGATTCACCGGCCGCTTCTCCAGCCGGCCCATCGCCGGCCCCCACATCGCCTACACCGAGGCCATCAGCGACACCCAGATCATGCTCAAATGGACGGTGGGTATAACACTCGCCTCTTCTTCCCACAACTTGTACTGCAAGGTCTGAGGATTAAATAATGGCTGTGTGCAGAGTGGTGAGTGGGGGTTTTCCTCCCGCTGCGACCTGGAGACGGTCACGTTCCTAGGACAGAGCTGAGACACTTCATGTCTGTATGGTAGAGCTGTGGGAGTTAATGGGACATGTGCCTCTCGAGCCCTTTGCCCCCATTTCCAGACCCTTTTTCCTGCTCAGAGGCAGCCCTGTCAGTTGTCTGTTGCCTTTTGCACCATCTCCCAGCTTCCCTCTACCCCACTCCCCTTCCAGCTCCCCCGGGACCCCACACACCCCTCCTCGGATTACGCCAGATGTGCCCAACTGGCAGCTCCAGTGAGAGGCTGCAGCCGCCCCAGTCCACCTGCTCTGGCACAGACATATCAGAGGCACCAGTGGGCTTAACTCTGTCCCAAGCCCTGTTCATGCCTTGAGTTGTGAGTGAGTTGGCTCTGTTTCCTGCAATTCCTGCTGCTTTTGTCAATCCAGGCTGGAGTGGCTGGGAGCATGTTTCAAACCCACCGTCTTGCCTCACATCCAGTGGAGGTTTCATGTTAGAGAAACATTTTCCTTTCCCCTGTTACCTCGTCTATTGTAAACAAGTACTTTAAAGTCCTTATTGAAACCCACAGAAATTCTTTGCTCTTGTTTTGAAATCTAACCCCCTAGTATACTTTGGAGGATTTAATGTGTAGAGTTCCCTGTGTTAGTTTGCTCTGCTAGCTCAGCCTTAAGAGATGTTAAGGATAATAAACTTAAAATAACCTCTGGTTCCTCAGGAGGCTGCATAACTTAAAGATTCTTGAGCTGATTTTGAGAGTGACCTTAACTCTTTCTGAAGAGTTTTATGGTTTTAACTTTTCCATTTCCATTAATCATGCAGATTTTCAGGCTGTACGTGGTCAAACCCTAACTGAGGGTTTGGGAAGGGAAGTGGGAGGAAAGGGTTGGCCCGAGCTCAGTCTCTTGTCCCCATCCTACTCTCTGGCTACACCGGGGAGTTCAGTCATCTTTGCTTACACAATGTTATTAAAATACTCATATTTGCAGAGGACGAGATACTCGGTGATGACAACTCAGCGGGACTCAGTTAAAACTTTTCTTCTCTCATGCAGTCTCTTAAAATTCTTTTGTAGTACATCACATCGAGCAACAACAACACGCCCATCCAAGGATTTTATATCTATTACCGGCCCACGGACAGCGACAACGACAGCGACTACAAGCGGGATGTCGTGGACGGTACGGTGCCGGGCACGCGCGCTTGGAGAAGGGGAAGGACACCCTGTAGCCATGTTGGCTGTGTTTATATGAAATCCAAACTGCTTTTCCCAAGCAGTCTTTATAATATATCTCACAGAAGGAGCTATCTCGACTCCCTAACGTCGGGTTTTGCCCACACGTGAGCTGGTTTGTTCCTTCTGAAGCTTCTTTGACATGGAAGCTTGGGAACTAAATACTGGGCTTAAGTTTGGCTTGTTATACGGCTGCAAATCCTTAATGAAGGTCTATTTAAACTGGTGTAGCTTCAAGTTGTATAAAGAGAAAGCAGTGTAAATGAGGTTTAACCCAGGATAAAAACATCTGGGTTACAGACTGTACTGACAACTAGCTGGCTTTTAAAATTATTTACCCCAGCATGGACTTTCTAAGCTGGTAGTACCTTTTGTGTAATTGCCCTTCTCTCCTCTTACCTCGCCTAATCACTTCTCCTGCTATAAGGAAGTTGCTTTTTGCCTCAAGTGCTATGGCACTCTGCAAATGCAAGTATGTTTGTGCTTCATTTTGCCTTTTAATCAAGTTATTTTTTTCCCCTGTGCATATTAGATCATCATTTTCCTGGAAGAAGTTATTAGATAATGTCTATATTAGTCCAGAAGTGGAAAACCCTTTTAAAAATATTTTATTTAATGTCCTTATTGCTCGGGCTGAGCAAATGCAGTGATCTCATTCTGGCCCAATGACGTTAATTATTTTTTTCCCCCTCATTTATTCAGTTACAAGAGGAATGGACCTTTATTTTGAAAATTTTCCCCTGCCAGACAACACTGCACATAGTACTTTGATGCATGACATAAGCTTTTGCACACTATAAAGCTATTAAAGATCCAGAGTTTGAGCTCAGAGGCTTTAAAGAACCTTGTGCAGGCTGCACCTTCATCTGCAAATGTATTTTAGCCTTTGCTAGACAGAACTTGTGTGTTTATAAATCTTATACACTGTGCAGTTAGTTGTTTAAGTGGGCTCCACTGTGCTGTGAAATTAGCTTGTTTCGGGGTTTTTTTTCCGAGTGTGTGTGTGTATTGAACTCTTTGTGGCAGTCTGAAACTATTAGCAGCTGCTCTGCTCTGCCAGAGCCTGCAACAGAAATCACTTGGTGGAAAGATTTAAACTTCGACTTTTCTTTACTGTGCTCCCCTAAATTAGCTTTTCAGGAGGGAAAAAAAAAAAAAAAAGAGAACTATTTTCAATTAAGTTGTGATTGGAAGCACTTGATGTGAAATATGTAGAGGAACATGTGACTTAAGGTATTTTTGCCATAAATCACTTGTTCTTCACTTTTTTTCCCCCTCAGTTACCTTTGAATTAATCTGGGTTTTGACAGGGAATTTTATCTTGAAATGACTGCATGAGTTGTGGAAAAAGTGTTGTGATGCCTGTGCTAGCTGAGTGCTTGCCGCAGGCTTTCCTCACCGCTTCCTGTTAAGTCTTGTCTTTCGAGACATTCAAAACTCTACAGAAACCTTTTTTTCCCCCCCCCCCTTATAAATGCCGCTACAGGCAAAATCAGATTTTATTTGAAGGAAAAAACAAGCAAAAAACTTGACTCTGATGGCTCCTCGGTATCTCTCAGCGGCTTTAAGCAAAAGCAAAAAAATCACCCCCGTCTTGCAGCGATGGTCTGCATTTCTCTGTTTCTGGTCTGAATTTCTCTGTTTCGAGGATCCTGGAGATTGAATTTTAAATGTAAATGCAGTCTGATGTCAGTTGTTTAAATGTTTTCCCTTGCTAATGGTGCACGGAGAGGACAGTTAAAGTGCCTGTACTGATTCCAGTTCCACTAATGGTTTGAAGCGGAAACCTAAAACCTGGTGTAGTAATTACCGAAAGGAATGCTTGGGGGTGGGGGCGCCGGGAAAACCGAGTCTGAATCTTGGGAAAACGTGCGATTTAGGGAAAGGCGGTTCCAGCTTCAGCCGGGGCTTGTCCGCCCTCACTGGGACGGCGTGAGCTGGACACGGACCGTGCTGGGCAGCCCCTGGTCCAGAGGGGCCCTCCTGGGTACCCCCGCCCTGCTGGGGCCGGGCAGAGGGTCTGGACCTGGGCTGGGGTCCCGGAGGAATTTGAGCAGCATCACGGTGACAGCCCCTGCCTGCCGAGCACGCCCGAGCCTTTTTATTAATGCTTAAATCAGTAGGTGGTAGACAGTTCCTTAGAAACAGTGGAAACAGTTCAAGGTGGTATTTTCCAAGAGGGATTAAGAGCACTCAAACAGTTAATTAAACTCCCTTAAAAAAAAAAAAATAGGGTCGCTGTTTAGTAAAATTTGTCACAAGCCCGTGAAAGTAAAAACTGGGAGTGATTTATCCTGAAGTGCTCAGTACTTCAGGAGGGTGTCTAAATGAAATGCTGGCCAGGGGCCAGAGATGACAAAACCATCCTATTAGAGAAGATTGCTTGGCTCGGGCTGGGGCTTGGGCTCTGCAGGGGCAGTGGCACTGGGACAGTCTTGCTGCATTCCCAGGATGGTTCATACAATGCACGTTCAATTATTTGGGGTTTTGGCCAAATTGAGCAACCCAAATATGTCCAGACACCAATGGCTGCAGTGGTACCTCGCACCTCGAGAAGATCTGCTCACAGCCAAGTTCTTCCCCTGTCCCAAGCTCTCTGTGCCAGTTTTCCTTGTTATTTGCCCAGTGTACTGTAAATAGTCAGCATAATCCACCCTAAACCCATCCCTTTTCCAGTTCCAAGTTTAGGGTGCACAGGGCTGCTGTTGAATTTAAATGTACATGTGTGGGCACTTGCATGTCTGGGTTTTGAGTTTGCTGAGTTCTGGCTTTTGTAGAGAAAGACTTTCTTTAAAAGAAAATACTGAAAAAACCCTCACTTTAATTCATCAAAAGGTCCTTCTAATAATCAATTTCACAAGATAATGCAAGAATCATGGAATAATTTGGGTTGAAAGGGACCTTTCAAGATCATCTAGTTCCAACCCTCTGCCATGAGCAGGGATGCCACTCATGGACCATGGTTTCAGCTAAGTCCATAAACTGTTACTGAAGACTTTTGTGCTAACAAGACAAGCTGCAGTGCCCCTGCGTTTGGTAGAAAAGTCCCTGCAATGCACTCATCCATAATTCTGGCTCCTGCGGGTAGTTGAACCGCAGTCAATTTACTTTTTGTCCCCCCACAGGTACAAAGCAGTGGCACCTGATAAATCACCTGCAGCCTGAAACTTCTTATGATATCAAGATGCAGTGCTACAATGAGGGGGGGGAGAGTGAGTACAGCAATGTGATGATCTGCGAGACCAAAGGTGAGGCTGCGGGGCCGAGCTGGGGTGGCCTTTGGCACGGGAAAGATCCACTGGGGGAATTTTTGTGCAGCACAAAAGTCAGCTGCGATGATGACCATAATTTTCTGGAATGTTTCGGAGGATTGTTTTGTCTTCTGGAGCTGGGATTGTTTTGAACATATGGAAAGTGATCCGTTGCACTCCTGAGGCTCTCAGCAGAGCTCTGCAGCTTTGCCTGCCCTCAGAGATAGCGCTGCTGCCTCTGCGGTGCTGATGGCCTCTCCTCAGGAGACAGCCATGCGCCTGAAGATGACAGAATTGATTTGTACGTCTGTTTTATGTCTTCAGGGCCCTGTGACACGTTGTATAAGTGCAGACCACAGCAATTGATGGCTGTGTTGGCTGCCTCCATCCCTAATCCTGCATGCCTCTGGCACAAAGTTTGTACTGTTCTCGGGAAGTGTCAGATATGGCAGTCACATTTATTTTGCGAAGAATTCCTGTCTCCTTTAATCTCTAAAACCAAGTAAGGCTGTAAAGGGAAAATGCAGACAGTAAACTTCAAATGCAGTGCTATGAAAAAATGTTTGAAAAAAAAAAAAAAAGAAAAAAGCCCTCTGGGAGCGGAAGCATCAAAATTCAGCAAAGTGAGTAGTGAAACCTTTGAAGGAAGGAGTAGGAACTCCAGGGCTGCAAGGCTGAGCACACAGTTGGTCTCCCTCCTGCAAGGAATAAAACTTTCTTCTCTAATTTTAAAATGGGCAAGATGTAATCTGTCATTCACACTGCCTCTTCCTTAAAATTTATCTTCCCCAGGCTTATAAGGGTGATCCAGCTTATCCAACATACCTGCATGGAGGTGTTTGTATCTCTCTGACCAGCTTCACTGCTAAGCCAGGCACCTCTTTTAGGTTTTTAGTGTCAAATGAAATAAAACTGAACTGTGGTGTACTGGAAACTAATGGAAATGCAATTCCTGGGTTAAACTAGCATGTGATTTTCTGTTCATCTCTTGGTTGATTTTCAACTGTGTGGTTTGTAAAGGGGGTTAGCAGGGTTCACATCAGATAAGAGTAGGTCATCTGGCAGAGCCCGGGCAAGAGAAATGAGTGTTGTGGTTTTTCCTGACCTCAGAAGTGGAAAGATTTGTGCTCTTTCAAGTTGAGAGTTAGAGCAGTTGCAGCCACGGGTACCTCGAGCGGCTCGTTAAAGTTCCAGTGACCTCAAAGAGCGGGTGAGCAGGCAGGATAATCACCATTTTCCAAGGCAAACAGTTATTACCCAATAGGAGCTGGCATTCCCATTGTAGGATTTAACATTGACTTGCAAGCTTTCTTTGCGAGGTAGGCTCGGCAATAATTATTTTCGTTTCATGATGAAAAAAACACATTTAGAAAATTCATTTCGTGCATGTCCACATGCTTGTCTCTACTCATCCAGTGAAACGCACGCCGGGAGCGTCTGAATATCCAGTGAGGGACCTGAGCACCCCACCCAACCCCCCTGAGCGGGCCGGGGGCAGCGGGGCCGTGCCCGCCAGCGGCCCCGTGCGCAGCAGTGACATGCTCTACCTCATCGTGGGCTGTGTCCTGGGGGTCATGGTCCTCATCCTCATCGTCTTCATCGCCATGTGCCTCTGGAAGAACCGGCAGCAGAACGCCATGCAGAGTGAGTGGCGCGGGGAGTTGGTTTCATCAGGAAAATATTACCAGAGTAAAATTAGGAATGTCTGTGCTGCATTTTATGGATGGGAAGCAGTTTCCTGTTAGGAGCCGACTTGCATTTCTGTAGAGACTTGTAATTCCAGGTGTGCCTTAGGTGCAGACTTGGGTTTTTAAGAGCAGCAATGTCTCCATTTCTTCGCACTGATGCTCTCTGTCCTGCTGCATCCCTGGAGGACTGTGCTGCAGTTTCGCCCTGAGAATTGTGCAGGAAAGGCCTGGGCACAGTTTCTGCAGTTTGTGTTTAACTTTAAGCCCCTGTATAGGTCTCAGATGATTGCAGAGGCAGAACGTGTGTAATCGTAATCACTTGTTAAAATTGTGGAGAGTTAAACCCTGGATCTCTCCCTTTCTTGAGTGCATCTGGAAAGAAAGAACTTGGAGCTCTAGGACAAGTCCCTTGTTCCCTCTTAGTCTCTGCACAATGACATGGCATTCAATGGCCAAATCTTCCAGAGAAGTGTTAATAAAGAAAACCTGTTCATTAGCGAGCAGGAGCTTTGCAAGGTGCTCTGCACCCACCAACTACCCAGAGCCAGCAGAATCTCTGCACTGGCCTTTTCTGCTCCTTCTGCATAAATCAGCCTTGCTCTTGCCACGGCCTGTGGTTATTTTTAAATGTTCTTACTCTCCTACAGAGAGAAATGAAACGAAACTTCTTGCAAGATAAGATAGTGTCTTCAGCTGCAGCCCAGAGAGATCTTCTGGAAGCAGCTCATAGCAGATATAGCAGAGGGGCTGTTGGTGATACAAAAGGCCTGGTTTTAGAATGGTCTTGTAGTGATTGACATCAGCCAGGTCCTTCCAGACCAACATTTCTGGTCTGCTCTCCAGGATGTGTCTGTTTTCCATGTCTGCATTTGTATGCTGAGGAGTCGGATATCAGATTTAGTTCACAGAAGCTGGAGAAAGAAAAAATAAGCTTCTTTATTTTTAGGGATGCTTGTTTAGCTTCTCATTTAGCAATAAAAGTGCTTTCAGTAATACTGTCTTTTGCAGAATATGACCCTCCTGGCTACCTCTACCAAGGAGCAGATATCAATGGGCAGATGATTGAGTACACGACCCTACCCGGGACGAGTCGAGTCAATGGCAGCATCCACGGAAACTTCCTCAGCAATGGCCTCAGCAACGGCTGTCCCCATGTCCATCACAAGGTTGCCAATGGTGTCAATGGGATCATGAGTGGAGGAGGAGCAGGACTGTACCCAGGGCACACCAACTCCCTGTCCAGAACACACGTGGACTACGAACATCCCCATCACCTCGTGAACGTAAGGTCCTACACCGGTTGGGAGGCTCAGCCCAGACTTTGGGGTTCATTCAGGGGCTGTGGAAGCAGCTTAATTCGGGTGGGGGAATACTCATCCATTGATAACAGCCAGTTCCACTGAATTCCTTATCCCAGAGGAAGCAACTGGGCTGATACTTGTGATACGAACACCATGGTTTTCATTTGAGAATATCAGATGACAGCAAGAATTCCACTTACTCTGGGAAATCTGCCTCTACCCTCCTCCTAACAGCATGTAAGCCCCGAGAATGCCTCATTGCTGGGCTGAGATACTTTACTTGTACATATGGTATTTCTCAATCTCCAAGTTAAATACATTTAATTATAGCTGCTTATTCTGCAGCTTTATGGATCGCCCGTTTTTCCCCCACCTGTTTCAGATCTGTAACTCTGAGCAATGCTATTAATTATGGCAAAGCACGAATGGCGCAGGAGGTTCCATGGAATGAAGTGCCCCATACATCTTGAGCTGCAGCAGAGCAGTAACACTGCTGCTTTTTTTTTTTTTTTNTTTTTTTTTTTTTTTTCCAGTCCCCTGTTTGTGACTGTGGAGACAGGCTCGTTTTTTGTTTTGAAATTGAAAATAAAATTAAAAACTAATTTCAGTCTGCGATCCAGCCTTTGTATGCTGTGGAAAAATACTTCATTTGCTGAAACGTGTCCTGTTTCCAAGAGAGAATAATGATTTCATTATTGTCTATGGAAACAGATGGCTTGCATTCAAACTTACTAAACTTACTCAAAACTGTGAACATTGCCCAGGAAAACTGAAAGAAAAAGTTCAAAAGTCTGAATAACCCATGCTGTTTCTGGAGAAAAAAAACGGGTCTATTGTTTGTGTTGGTAATTGAGCACAAGCACTTCATTTTATTGAACAACAAATTAGCACTTGCACAGTAGTTGCCACTTCAGTTCCCTCCAGTCTGAGCCCAGACCAGTCAGTTCCTTACCCCATTCTGTCCTTGGCCGACCCATGTAGCAAGAAGTGCCCACTTTTGGTTGTTTTCAAGAGCAACCCAGGCCCAAACTGGGTTTTTTTGACCTGTCCAACCTCCCTGTGGGTGAAACTCTCCAAAAATCTCCAAGCCCTCAGGAAGGGAACATTTGCAGTGCTCAAAAGCTTGCCCAGGAGAAAGACTGGGAGTTTGCATTATGTTTTGTCCCTCCCGTTTTTATTTTTTGGGGGAAAGAAAGAAATACATGTGTGAAGACACAGGTCTTGGTGCCTGGAGCTCCTCTGTGCCATGGCGTGTCCACCCAACGCCGCTGTCTTGCTGGGAACAGGTGACAGGGTTGAGTTTTTCTTTCCCCCACTCCCTGTTGTAGAAAGTTTGAGTCACACAATGTCACACGATGTGGAGAAGGGCTGGGACTGGCACGTGGGCGAGGCTCGGCAGAGGAACAGGATGTTCTGATCCTTGTTAGGTTGCTCTTTATTGTTTCAATGATTGGGTTAAATGAGGAAGGGAGAAACTGGCCTGGGTGGCAATCAAGACTAATTAGGCATTTCCTCAATTCTCCCTATCCCTCAAAAACTTCAGGGTAAGCTCTGTTTTTTGCAAAACTGGGGATTGCTAGAAGCTGCCTAGCACTTGAGCTGCCAAAAGCCAGGTGAGCCTTCCCAGCCTGGCTCCCTCCTGGAGCCTGGTGCGGGAGCCTGGCTCTGCAGCCCTCTTGGAGTGGCTCCTGCATCACTGTCTGCCTGGTCCCTAACAATGAGGTATGTGTTAATCTGGGCATTTCAACTGGCTTGTAATGGCCCCGCTGGCCAAAACCAACAACACAAAATCCCTCTCACCCGGAGTCATTGCTGGCTGAGGAATTACCCCATCTGTACAAATACGAAATGGTTCAAAAATCAGCGTCGTGAAGTAAACTGATCTAATCGGAGTAATTACAGGAAAGTGGGATGGGTTTGTATGTGACATCAGCCCTCCAAATTTAATCCTCTGTCTCCCTAGACAAGCCTTGCGTGCTAATGAACAGCAATTCGCTTTCATGTCTGTCATCGACGTTAAAAATAAATATATTTACAGTGTGTTTATTAAATTAAACCTCAGCATATTGAGCTGAAAACAGACCAGGGAAATGACCACATACTTGTCTAAGCTGCAGTTGTTTACTTTTCCTTGACACACACACTGGCAAAGCCCTCCCCTGGCCTTTGGACAATCGCTCAGTGTTGCCGTGCCACGTACAGCCCAGAGCTGGGCATCGATAACGTGATTTGGATGGGGGAAACTGAGGCAGAGAGCTCTTGGGTGTCCCAATAGCGATTTGATTTGTAATTATTTGTTATTAATCCTTCCTGCTGCAGGGTGGTGGGCTGTACACGGCAGTGCCGCAGGCTGACCCCTCGGAGTGCATCAGCTGCCGGAATTGTCGGAACAATAACAGGTGAGAAATAACCTGCCCAGAGAACAGCCTCCCTCTGAGGGCTGGGGTGGAGCTGGGGCTGACAAAAGCTGAGAGCTGGAGTCCTGGCTGGCATGAGGAGCTCCATGGATGACCTAGAGAGCAGCTGAGGATTGTCCTTAGGATAGAATAAAACAAGTTGTTAAAGCCCCAGAGCTCACTTTGCTCAACATGCTCCTCTGATGCTCTCTAGGAAGTGAGGCATGTTGGGCACTGGATTTTTTAAAAAAATCCGTATTTCCTGTGTGTTCTTCAGTTTTGAGATAACGGAATCATTCCATATGGAGCTTGTCAAATCGGATTTAATTGGTCTTCTATATTTTACACTTCCTGACATTCCCTTAAGAACACTAACCAACTCACCCCTTTGCCTTCACAATGCTGTTCTTTGTAAAACATGGGATTTTAAGTTCTTGAGGCCTTCAGGAGGAGATTGGCCAGCCATTGTCAGAGTGGAGTACAATTTTTTTCATGGGTAAAAGGATTCTTGTGTACACTAAGGGAAAATCTGTCTTCTGCACTGTAGCTGAGAGTCAGAAACCTAATAAAAATTGTTAAGTTTTCACTTTTGGAATTATTATCCGCCTAGGCTTCTGACTAAATTTCTGGTTATTTTAATGATTAGAAATAGGACTGAAAGTCAGACATGCTGGGCTGCTCTGACTAGTAGGTTCTGGGCTTTTTTTGCAATCATACTTTGATTTTTCAGTATTATTAAAATCTTCTGGTGCCTTTAGGTGTGCATCTGGCTAAGCTGAGTAGAAATTAATCGCGGAATCATTGTTATTCTGAGTTGGGCCCACAAGCATCATCCAGTCCAACACCTGTTGAACAATAAAGCTGTTGTTGAAGGCAGAAAACATGTTCACTTTATTTTCCTAGTCTTAATTTTTAAAATACCACTTATAATGAGCTTTGAATCCTTCTTCCTCCCATAAACATGGGCATGACAGTGAAATGCTGACAAGCTTCTGCTCGCAGGTGGAGCTGGGCACGCCTTACCTGGCCCAGCGTCCCTGGCAGGTCTCAGGAAAGCACAATACATTCCCTCACACAGCAGTTTTGAGCAGGCTGTGCAGCAGCTCTCACCAGGATGTCTGAGACTTGCAGTAATTTGGAACACGCCGTATGTGTTACACTGTAATTAAGAGCTTGCTTCCAGTTTTAAACACATGTAGTTTTTTATTTGCTCTTTTTTTTCCCCCTAAGAAAGCGAGGGAAAGAGTTCTGTCCTCTGCAATTGCACTGCTCCTCCCAGACAGGTCAACAGCAGGGCCTGAACTTTGAGTTTTCACAGCCCCATTCTATATTTGACTCTTGATAGAGAAACAAGTTGTCCCTTACAGCTGCCTTGCCCCGGAGGGGATCATTAACCTCTGTTTGGCAGAGAGCTGCACAGCAGGGACTGCTCCGTTCCTGTCCTGGCGCTGAGGGAATGGAAAGAGGACATGGGAGAGGGGAATGGAGAGGACCAGAACGTGCCTCAGCATTACACCAGGGAGCTGGGTCTATGGCCAGGGTGAGGAAGAGGAGGAGGAGGAAGGCTGTTGGGTTAGTGCAGTCGGCTCTGACTTGTCACTTTGGCAAGTGGGAATTTGAGGCTGGAGTGTTTTCCCCATTTTGTTCAACTCATTGCACAGGGGAGGGCTGTCCCCCTGACCCGGTCTCTGTTGGTGGAAACAGAACCTGTTCCTTGTCCCACCCTGGAATCATGGGCCGAAATCAGGCAGTTCTCTCTGCACCCCTGTGGCAGGAGGGGAAGGGAGGTTCACCTGGACAGACTTCTGGCAGACTGTGCCAGATCAGGAGTGTGGCCTTGGTGCCACCAACCCCTCACTGACCCATTTCCACCAAATGCCTGGAGCTGTTGCTGATTTGGGGTGAATGTAGCAGTTACGTGAATTGTGACCACGTGCAAGTGAATCCTGAAGGTTCAGCATTATTTCATAGCTGTTTTCAGCAATTGCCATCTCAGAGCAGGTTTTATTATTCCAGTGCTGAAATCCCTGGGTCTTCTGTTTAAATTAGCACTTTATCCCTCATAACTGCTCGTGGAGCCTTGCCAGAGGGAGAAGCTGCTGAAAACTGGAGACCCACTTTGCTATGGTGGACAAAACCTGTGGTTGACAGGGTTGAGAATCGATCTTTTTTCTTCTGCTGTGCCTTTGTGCTAAAGCTCTCAAGATACCTGACGTTTGCAGAGGAATTCATACTTCTGCAGTTCTCTCTCCTTTGCAAATTCACTGTATTTTTGATCAGAAATCTAAAATCCACAAATCAAATGTAGGAACGTCAGTTTGCTTTTCCAGCTCTACCATCTAAATTATTATTTTTTTAGATTATAATTTAGTAGGGTTTCAGTGTTAAGAATTGATAGAAGATGTGTTTTCCACAGCAGGGATTTTACATCACTCCTGCTCCACACTCTGCTCTGGATATCCCCATGGCTAGCTTCCATCAAAATGTGGTTATTGAAGCTTAGAAGGCTGAACTGCTGCGTTGAAACATCCTTCAAGCTCTTACAATAATACAGAGAACTCCACTGACCTCTGTATCTTTAAGAAGAAACCCCCAGAAACATGCAAACCCAAACATTTAGATGGGTTTCTCTGAGCCTTTTTTTCTAAATAATGAGTGAGTGCAGTCAAAACCTCTGCGGAGAGAAAGGCAAACTAATAAATGGATTTGTTTGAGGACCAGATGTGTTTCATGTGGATTCTCCAGTGGCTTCTGTGGTATTTTGGTACTTGGAATAATGATTTTGGAGGCAGTTACAGGAGCAGAAGGACAAAGTAGGAGAGTGAAGGTTGAAGCTTAGTGCTGCTCCATCCTCACAGCTTTTGGGAGGGGAGCAGGCATTTGTTCTGTTCTGGCTTTGTAGGTGAAGCATCTGCCAAAGGGGACGCTCACTCCAGTTCCTCCTCTGACAAGTTTATTTGTGTTGTTGGGTGTTTTGTTGCTCTTTCGGTTCTGGCAATATTGATCCCAGGTTTTCATCAGGTTTCAGGTATGAACTGAGGCTCCAGGCAGGGCTGTAGGATGGGTCACTCCAATGTGATGGTTTTCCTTATTGCCATGGCCTTTTTAATGGCATAAAAGAGGTTTCTGGGACTTGGGCAGGACTTAACTGAGACTGCCAAGCTTAACATGTCCTGGTTTTAAATCCTTCTGAGCCCAGTGCTGGGCTGCTGTCAAGGTCAGCTCTGCTGGCTGCTGCCCTGGCACTGCTTGTCCCAGTCCATCTTTCCTCCTTTTCCAGCAATTATCCATCTGCTCTGTTCAGTTTTGGGCCAGAATCAGTCTGGAACAGCACACAGTGCTACTTGCTCAGCCAGCAGCAGAGCAGGCAGGTCCCAGGGATCAATTTTTTTGTTTCCAAATGCCAGCCTTAAACAGCCCCAGGGATGATATATACCAAGTGCATCGGGCTGATCCCTGTGAGCAAAGCAGGTGAGGGATGGGTTTACACCTGGTAGGAAAGAAAGAGAAGAAAGGTGCTCAGAGTTGTATCTGCACTAGCACATGAAGAGCTGAAGCCTGTTCAGCTTTCACAGGAGCATTTTGGGGTGTCACTGGAGGGTGTGAACACTCTCCATCCTTATTTCCATATGTTTATCTGCAGATCCATCTCTGTCCTGCACCGCATAACAAGGAGCATTTTGGCACGTAGTTTCTCCAAGTTTGTGGTAGCTGTGCAAGTGAACTTTACTTTTGGGGTAGTTATGGCTTTGTTATGTAGGAATTGTTTATATGAATGTTCCCTGAGTCCACATTGTTCACGGGGCTGCAAACACCGAGGTGTTTTCCCTTGTGCCACAATGGTATGTGTGTCAAAGTCCTGCTCCTTTTTATTTAAAGCTTAAATACTTCAGCTGTAACAATTGATTCAGCACTTTAACTTCAGTTCCACAGCTTTACACAGGTATTACAGGGCCACGATCTGACTTACACAGCAGAAGGGGGGAGGTTAAATTTGTTATATTGCATCTATTTTTCTAATTTGCATTCACTCCAATAACACTTAGCATTTATTTTTCAAGGTACTTAAGTGGGCAGCTTGGGTTTCAAATTTGAGCTCTTTATCTTGGCAGTGAAAACATGTTTTATGGAGTTGCTTTGATGGAGAAATGGACTCACAAGTCAGGTCATTGGGTCTCAATTGATGGGGGAAGGAACTGAGCGTGTTTTGAATGTTTTCAGCTGTCTGCTGGGAGAAAAAAAAACCACTCAATCCTTTTCTTAATGTCAGAATAGCTCCACAAATATATTTAAAACCGATTTGACAAATGCTCTGATTGTTGACGTGGTAAAACACTTAAAAGTTGGGAGGGGCCGGGGGGGCGGGGAAGAAGAAGGGGAGGAAGAAGCCACTCTGAGTAACTTTGGCTTCTGTCCCTCCCGCAGGTGTTTCACCAAAACCAACGGCACTTTCGGCAGCAGCGCGCTGCCCATCGTGCCCCTGGGAGCCCCTTTCCAGCAGGACGGTGTGGAGATGAAGCCCCTGAGCCCCCACGTCATGGTGGCCATGTGCCTGGCCTCGGCCAGCCCCGAGTGCAGCGCCCGGCTGGAGGAGGACGGCAGGGACAGCGCGGAGCAGCCCGCGGCGCGGCATCCCTGCTGTCGGGAGGGCGTGAGCCAGCTCTCTGTGGATTGCATGGACGGTGAGGCATCCCACCTGACTGGGGAGCTGGGAATATTCTGTAGGATGTCTGTAGGGATCTTAATTTATTGCGGGGAAGGCTGTAATTAAACCCTTGTAAGAGTAGGCTGGGAGGAAAGTGAAGTGTCCCGCCTTTCCCATCATGGAAAGCGGGAGCAGTGCTGCTCCAGTGCCTGGTCCTGTCATGCCCTTGTGATTGATGCCTCTAAAAAGGGCTCATTGAGCAGGTAAGGAGGCTGTGACTGATGGATGCTGCACTCACAGCACACCCACTGGCCCTGACACAGGACACACAGGCCACACTGGCATTCCAGAGCCATCCTGGAGGCAGAACTGGCACAGGGAGGGTCCTGGTCTCTGTTGGTGGAAAGAGAACCTGTTCCTCGTCCCACCCTGGAGTCATTGCACCCTGTGTGCTGAAATCAGGCAGTTCCCTCTGCACCCCCTGTGGCAGGAGGGGAAGGGAGGTTCCCCTGGACACACTTCTGGCAGTCTGTGTCAGATCAGGAGTGTGGCCTTGGTGCCACCAACTCCTCACTGACCCATTTCCACCAAATGCCTGGAGCTGTTGCTGATTTGGGGTGAATGTAGCAGTTACGTGAATTGTGACCACGTGCAAGTGAATCCTGAAGGTTCAGCATTATTTCATAGCTGTTTTCAGCAATTGCCATCTCAGAGCAGGTTTTATTATTCCAGTGCTGGGCTGACCTCCTCAGTGTGAGCTGTTGGATACGGGTGCTGTGTTGGGATAGAGCCTATGCCCCCTGCTTGTGCCTGGTGTGGTGGGAATGAGCCTCAGCCCAAAGAATGTCACCCTCTGGAATTAAAGAGTTTTTGGGGCATGTGGGTCTGTTGAGCTGGCAGAGAATCTCCTGAAATACCCGACACAACCACCCGCCCTGCTCTTGCTTTGCAGGCGGCAGCTGTGTGCACTCAGAAACGTCGAACCACATTTTGAGTTGGAGTCCCCTCATTCTTCAGCCTGTGTCCAAGGACTGTAAGGAAAAACCAGGATGGAGTTCATCCGGAGTCACCCTAAATGGTTCTGGGGACCTTTGTCAGCTCCAGCTGCGGGAAACCTGAGGCAGTGACTGCTGTCCCCACTCAACGCCAGGAACTGCACGGCAGCATTGCTGAAAGGGAGTCACGGGGGGATGTTAATTATAACAGAGAGAGTCACTATTTATTTTTTGTAGTAGTGTCATATGAATGTATCTTGGTTTCAAAATGGTTGCCTTTTTATATTATTTATGCTTTGAAATCCCTGTTTCGTTGGGTTTTTTTTTTCTTCCCCCACACACCACAAAACTAGCCTGGTTGTGTCTATAAAAAAGAATTGCAATAATATAAAGAATGAGGATGGGAAATGTGGAGTGTGTTTCCATGGCAATTTACCAGTGGGACAAGCACTTCTGAGGAGCACAAGAGAGGGATTTAAACAGGTCTGAAATGACCAACAGCTGCTCTGTGACATGGTACTTGAACCCTCCTTTCCATGAACACCTCCTGGCCTCTTTTGATTTCTCTGAGAAGATCTTGATGAGGAAATAAGAAGATTAATAAGAAAAATGAGCCTCGGTTGAGTCTGTCCTGTGCAGCTTGAAGCAGAACTTGAATCAGCCACTGTGTCATTAGGTGCTCAATAACCCTTCTGCAGAAGTACAGGTGGAAATCCAGCCTGTCTAACTTGCCCACTCCCAGAAGACAAAATCCAGTTCAACTCTTGGTTTGAGGGATCCCTAACACCTTGGATAGCCCTGAAATGAAACCAGTCATGGTGAAACAGCTCCCACCAGCCCTGGGCACGCCTGTCAGGAACCCACAGCACGATGGAGGTGCTGCAACCTTAACTGCAGGGCTTGGGTGGGTGTTTTAATTTTGCCTCTCCAAATTTAATCCCAGTAAATAAACCAAACCAGTGCTTGCAAAACACTCCCTCCCCCTACATGAGCCATAATGCAAAGCCCCAGAAATGAAGCACAATTTACAGTTATGGCCACCCTGAGGTGACACGTACAGCCCAGAGCAGTGTGTCCCTGGCCTGTCTGGGAAGGGAGGGAGCTGTGCCAGCCTGGCTGCTGGTCCTCCAAAGCCCTGGAGAGCTCAGGGCTACTGGTGCAGCTTCACCAGTCACGGGGTTTGGGGAATGATTGTCTGTGTGAGGAGGAAGCCCTTGAGATCTGCTTTGGTAGCAGCAGCTCTGTGGGCTACTCCGAGTGTTGGGAGAGGGGTTTTTATGTTTCATAGAACCCCAGAACAGTTTGATTTGGGAGAGATCTTAAAGCTCATCCAGTTCCAACCCCCTGCCATGGGCAGGGACACCTTCCACTATCCTGGGCTGCTCCAAGCCCCATCTAACTTGACCTCGGGCCCTTCCAAGACTGGGGCAGCCACAGATTTTCTGGGTACCCTGTGCCAGGGCCTCACCACCCTCAGAGGGAAGAATTTATTCTCTATATCCCATCTAAACCTGTCCTCTGGCTGTGTGAAACCATTCTCCCTTGTCCTCTCACTGTCTGCTGGTATGAGAAATCCCTCTCCCTCCTTTTTATAAGCCCCCTTCAGGTACTTGAAGGCCACAATGAACTCTCCCCAAAGCCTTCTCTTCTATTGCATTATTTGTGCTTATATTTATTCTTTTGCCTTTTCTTTAGGGTTGTGCATCCTCCCAGCTAGAGCTGCCTTATTCCAAAGCTCTCTACGCACCATGAACTTCACACCCGTGGGCTTTGGCTGCCACGTACCCCAGAGCCACCACAGATCTCCCTCCTCCCTTTCTGTTTATCTCATCCTCGCAGCCTGGATTTTCCTTTTGCAAGACTTTCCCCCTTTCCAACAGAGATCAGCAGGGGAGTGGTTGGGATTTAACTCTGGCTGCTTCATCTTCCCCAAACACTGAAATTTAACCATGGTTTTAAACAACCTTGCTTAAATCTCGCCTGTATTGTGGGTGTGTCAGATAAAGATGCTCTGTTTTCCAGAGAAGCTGTAATATTCCTTTGGAATGTTATGTGTTTGGAAGTGATGGTTTTGCAGGGGCTTTGGGAAGGGTTTGTGTTTCTAGGGGTGGTTCGATAAGGGGATCGATGCTGCTTTATGGCTGGTGTGGGGATTGATACTCTGTGAGCACTGATCAAGGTTGGTTCGTGTGGTTTGATACTTCCCAATGGGTTATTATTAACCAAATACAGGAGAAAATGGCCCAAGGTGCCCTTGTTTCCACACACACCAGAAGATGAGGACTCAGGAAAGCTGGGGACTGCCTGACACTTTCCTTGGACCCTGCTTCCCTTCGTGCTTGCACCAATGCAGGGGAAAACCAGCTCCAATCACTATTTTTAACCTCCTGCGGTTTGGCCTGAAATTGGGGAGTTTAGGCTGAAGATGAGGCCCCTTCCCACAAAAAGCTTTGTGGCTGTTTTTGCACCACAGAAACCTCAGCACAGTCCCAAAGCAGCATCCCCAGTCGATGCCAGCCCTGGGGCTGAGAGTGGCGCTTCAGCCNTCGGTGAGAAACTATTTATTGTAGCCTAAATATTTATTTTAGCTCCAGCAGTAACTGCAGGCCCGAGGCTGAGCCGGAGAGGCTTTCGCCGGGCGCTGCATTTCCAGCCTGCTGCCTCCCAGGCCGACGCGGCACAGGTGGGTGCTGCCGTCCCGTGGTTGGAAGAGAGGAGGAAAAGGAAATAAAGAGCAAAAGCCGGAGCGGTCACGGTGTCGCTGTCACGGTGATGGTGACATTAACTGGTGGGTCATCGGTGCTGCCTGATGCTGCCGAGAGTGGCTCTGCAAGGGCTGGAGAGGCCCGAGTGCCACCAGGTGGGTGCTGGGTCAGCGGGGCAGGTGGCTCAGCCCTCAGCTCGCCCCAGTACCTGCTGCCGTGCCGGGGACAGACGGCTCTGCCTGTGCTGGTGCTGCTTGGGCACCTGCTGCCGTGCCGGGGACAGACGGCTCTGCCTGTGCTGGCCCTGCCTCCTCCTCCCCGCCTGCGGCTGCTTCAGCATCCTCCGTTGTGCCCACAGGCTCCTGGGCGCCAGGACCAGCCCTGGGGGGACACGCGGGTCTCACTGGTGCCCGGGCACGGGAGCAGTGGGGCAGAGGGATTTGGGCACTCACGTGCGGAAGAGCAGGTCGTGCAGCCCTGGGGAGACAGATGGGTGTGAGGTGAGGGTGTCAGGGGTCGAGCCGTGGCCCCCGGTGAGCCCCCGCGGCCCTGGCACTCACGTGGGAGGGTCTCCCGGTGGCGGGCGATGCAGTGCACGGCCAGGAGGGATGCTGCGGTGGCCACCAGCATCCCTGCCACCGCCGCCCCCGTCACCGCCGGGTAGGCCTCGAAGGGAGGCTCGGCTGGAAGAGAGCAGAGGGAACATAGCAGGCAGCAGGGACGGGCAGAGCCCGAAAAAGCCAGGGAAGGTGCGAGCCTGCGCCTGAAACCTACTGACAGCTGCTCACACTCGGCTCCTCAGCTCCACCAGGATGGAAACGCTGCCCTCCTCCACTCAACCCTCGCTCTGCCCCCACGGAGCAGCAGCCCCTGCCCACTTCACCTGGCGTCTGCACCTCGGAGGGGTGCCCGGCCGTGCGGTGGTTGACGGCCAGGACGCGGAAAGCATAGAGCACCGCGGGGTCCAGCCCCCCCAGGCGCCGGTCGCGGGAGTGCGGCTCGATGTCGCCGGCGGCTGTTTCCCAGGGGCTGGGGGGCTCCCGGAGGGGCTTCTTGGTTTGGCGCCGCTGCACCACGAACCCGGTGAGGTTGCCGGCGCCCTGCGTCCGCCACTCCAGCCGCACCTCGGTGCGCGCCCGCGTGTACCGCAGCTTACTGATGGTGACGTTGGGCGGGGCTGGGTACCCTGCGGCGAGATGGCACCCGGCAGGAGGGGCTTGATGCCCCCAGCCCACCCTTGCCACCCGTCCCGGGACTCACGGTCCACGCGGAGGCGGACGGGGAGGCTGGCGGTGCCCACGGCATTGGTCGCGGTGCAGCGGTAGATCCCACTGTCCCCCGGCCACTCAGCATCCCGGACGGTGAGGTTGACCCACGCTTCTCCCTGCTCCAGCCGGTACTTTGCCAGCCCCGGTGTCACCTCACGCTCCTTTGGGTCGTACCAAGCCACTGTGGCACGGAGACCGGCGCTGCCGCCGCGCTGCCGGCACGCGAGCTGTGCCTCGCCGCCCTCCAGCACCGCCACCTCGCTGTCCGCCTCCAGCTCGGGCACCTCTGCTCGGCGAGAAGCGGGGACAGCTCCTGCAGGGACGTGCCACCCCGCGGTGGTACGGAGAGGGCACTGGGGAGGTGTCCAGCTTACCCAGCCGCAGGCGGCACTCGGCGGCAGCGGCCCGCAGCGGGTGTGCGGCCGCGCAGACGAACTCCCGGCCCCCCAGGCTGCCGTCGGTGCTCAGCACCAGCACGGCGGTGGAGGGTGCGGGTTCGCCCAAGGTCCGGCCCGCACTGTCCCGCCAGCGAAGGGTGACGAGCGGCGTGCCCCCCTCCCACCGGCACCGCAGCATCACATAGTCGTCACCCTTGGTGGCCGCCGCCGCGCAGGTGGGGCTGCCAGACGGGACCCCTGTGGGATGGAGCGGCCTCAGAGCGCGGCACTGCCGCGCTGTGCCAAAGCACCCCCAAAGAGGAGACGCAACCCCACCCCATCCACCGCCCCCAGCCCAGGGCGAGTGCCCCCAGCTTTGCCACGGCGTCCCCCGTTTTGGAGCAAACTGGAGGTGCTGAAGGTCCCAGGAAAGGCAGCAGCACCCTGCAGTGCCCATCCCGTGGTTTGGCCACGGCACGGGGGCATTGCAGCTCTGCTGTGACCCCAGGGGGGCAGAAAGGGGGTTGGGGGGCAGATGGAGCCGTTGTAACTCACACAGGGTGGTCCCACATGCAGCCCCCAGTGGCAGCGCGGGGTGGGAGGCCAGACAGGAGAAGGAGCTGCCGTTCCTGGTGGCTGCCCCTGACTGGATCCTGGTAGCCATGGAAAAACTGGTCCCCATCAACCCCTCTTCCTCCTCCTCCTCCTCCTGGGGGCCCACCCAGCGCAGCCGGGCCAGGGGGAAGCCCCCCAGCCAGCGGCACCGCAGGGCCACATCCCGCTGATCATCGGAGGCCAGGGCAGAGCAGCTGGGGCTCCCGGCTGGTGGATCTGCCGGAGATCATCGGCACTGGGCAGAGTGTGGGTTCCACCCCCGCCCCACCTCAAATCGTCCCTCCCACCCCCGTCCTCACCAGGGAGCCGCGCTGGTCCGTCTCACCCCGCGGGGACCTACCGGCGCCCCCGCGGCGTTACTTACAGTAGACAGTGAGGACGATGGTGGCCTGGGTGCGGGTCTGCAGGTGGCTGTTCTCGGCCAGGCAGGTGTATGTGCCCGCCTGGGCGCGGGCGATGGCGGTGATGACATAGGTCTGCCCCACGTGCACCTGGGAGCCGTTGTGCAGCCAGACGTAGCGGCTGGGGGGGTTGGAGGGAGCCAGGCAGCTCAGCACCACGTCCTCCCGCTCGCCCGCCGAGAAGCCCCCCTGTTCAGGGGAGAAGGGCTCCACACGGATGGCCGGCTCATCAGGGCCATCTGCGGGGACACAGGGCCCTTTAGACAGGCACGTCCCCACAGAGGGGGCACAGCCCTCCCTGGGGCTTCCTCCACTGGTGGGAAGCAGGACAGCAAAGCCTCCTTAGAAAGGGTGCACCGTGGGAGCTGCGAGCACACCACGATGCACAGTGGCCGCGGATGCATTGTGGTGGCAGCGCACACGGTGGCCATGGTGGCTTGGAGAGGCATTATGCTGCTGGGGTGTATGATGGCCACGAATATGTCAAAGCAACAACAAGCCATACCGTGGTGGCCATAGAGACACGGTGGTGGCCACAGAGGCATCACGGTGGCAGGATACATGATGTCCATGGGGGTTCCATGATAGCTATGGACATACCATGGTGGCAGGGTGCTCAGCGGCCATGGACAAACCATGGAGCATTGTGGTGGCCACAGACGTGCTATGGATGTCACCAGCCCTGAAGATGCCCCCCCAGCTGGTGGCTGAGGGCCCCCCCGAGGTGGGTGGCACCCAGGGCACTCACAGACGATGTCCAGGTAGACGGGGTCGCTGGTGTGGTTGTTGACCTCGTTGTGCACGGTGCAGACGTACCAGCCCGTGTGGCTGCGGTTGGCAGGTGTCAGCCGCAGTTCTGCCCTGGAGCCCCCCAGCCCTGCAGGGTTCACTGAGGGGCCCCCCCGGGGCTCCTGGTGCTGCCAGGAGAAGCTCAGCGGCTCCGTCCCCTCCCGCACAGTGCATGTCAGGGCCACCGCTGCCCCCTCCGCTGCCGCCGCCGCCGTCGGCCGCACGAAGGGCTTGGAGACAGGCACTGGGGACACCAAGTGTGAGCGACCCCCACAGACATCGGAACGCCCAGGGCCCACCCATCTCCCCCGCCCAGATGGATTGTCTAGCCAGTGAAGTGCCATAGCAGCCAGTGGAATGGCTAGTGAGGACACCTGCAGGCTAGTGAGGGACGCCCTGAGAGTGGGCATGGATAGTCAGTAGCTGGGATATCCCAGTAGCTGGGATAGCTACTGGGACCAGTTTGGAGTGGTGGGATGCTTGGGGCAAGTAAATGAGGGTGGCTTAGTGGGCTGCTATGCTGGCTAGTAGGGGGCTACACTATTTGGAGGTGAAGTTTGCTGGCTAATGGTGTTCTGTGGTGGCTAGTGCGGCTCTGGGCTGGCTGATGAGTGCTATGTTAGCTCATCTTGGGCTACGTTGGCTGATGGAATGCTGTATTGGCTAGTGACGTGTTATGTTGGCTAGTAGGATGCTTTGCTGGCTAGTGGCAGACTACACTGGCAAGTACGGTACTCCACTAACTAGTGGGGTGTTTTGTTGGTGAATGGGGTACTACAATTGCTAGTGAACCACCACGTTGGCGAGTGGGACTCCGCATTGGCTAGTGGGGCACTACACTGGCTTGGGCTACGCTTTATTGACTTGTGGAACCCTTTGTTGGCCACTGGATGGCTACTGGGCAAGGGCTGGGCTTGATCGTGATCTAGCGGAGTGTGATGCTGGTTGCTGCTGACCAGCAGGTCCCCCCAGGTTGGCCACAGCCAGGGACTTACCCAGGACACGCAGGAGGACGGCGGCATAGCCCACACGGAGCCGGCCCCGCTCTGGGAAGAGCCCCTGGCAGAGGAAGCGGCCCTGGGCGGCCACACGCAGCTCCCGCAGCTCCAGCGTCCCGTTGCGCAGCGTCACCCGGCCCAGCATCCCCGTGCCAGGGGCCATGGCCACCTCCCTGCCCGAGCCCACTGCCACAGCCCGCGGGAGCCCCTCTCCCTGCGGCGTGAAGCTCCAGAAGACCACGGCCGGCGGGGCTGCGGCCGGCGGCCCACAGCTCAGCTCCACCGCCCGGCCTCGCACGCCCGTCGCCCGCCACTCCTCGTAGGCCGCCTCGCCGGCCGCCAGCGGCTGCCCTGCCCCGGGGCAGCGTGTCCGTCAGGCCCCTGCTCATCCCCCCACCCGGGAAATGCGGGGACAGGTCGGTGCTCACCCCCCACCAGCGCCGGCAGCAGCCACAGGATCCAGGGCCCCCTCCAAGGCGGCGGCGGTGCCCGGCCACGCTCCATGGCGCCATGTCCAGCGCCGGCACGCCGAAGCAGGGCTGCGCTCTCCGGCACGACCTGCTCTCCGGTTACCCTCAGGTAATTAAGCCCGGCCCTGATTAACTGTTAATTATTTATCAACCTGACAGCACAGGGGGAACCCGACGCCACTCCTGCCGCCTGGGCCCCTGCAATCTCAGGGCTGAGGAGGGGTGCACTTGCTGTGGGAATGGCAGCATCCTTGCATTCCCCTCACGTGGGAATGTGATTCCTGAGTGTTCCCTCCTCCACACACAAATGTGTTTTGGCTAAAGGAGGGGAAAATACACTGCCAATCCCCTGTGATCAAAGCTGGGGGGTTTGGAGCTGGGAAAGCCAGGCAAGGAGCAAGGTTTGATATTTCATCTCCCACTGTCTGCCACGCCCCAGACCATCAAACATTCATGGGGGTGACTGTGCTGTAACGCAATTCCAGGGGGCTGGAGCAAACCCGGGGGGATTTGGGGGTGCACATGGTGAGGGGGATCACGGAACACTCACCAAAGTCTGGAAAACTACCTGCCATCTCCCATCTCCCTCACTGATCCTTTAATTAGAATCCATTGCTTGTTACCAAAATCACACTGTTAATACCAAATGTGTGTACTCCCCACAAAGAGGTTTTGGGGCTTGAAATGTCCTAACGGGCTAAAGCTGGCAGCAAGGAACTGCAGAGCCAGGGCCAAGTCCCCCCACTATCACCAGGTCTTGCTCCCACTGCCACACGCCTCTGGCTGTGCTCTCATCATGTTTTGGTCCCTTTTTGTGCCCGTTCAGGTCAGGTTTGGGTAGAAATTTGGGTGAGGTGAGCAGGGCACCATAGCCAACGCGACAAATAACACCATTGTCAACACTGAGCTAATCAAACCCCATCTGCAAGGATTGATACATTTTAAAGAAATTTGGTAACGAAGGAGCCACCCTTGTAATCACCCTAAGGTCATTACAAACAATTCATTTATTAAAGATTAACAAAGGCACAAACACAGCCCAGTCCCTGGAGTCCAACTTGTGTCCTCACTGCAGGGACCCCGAACACTTGGATGTCAGACCCCTGGGGTCCAACCTCTCTCCCCTACTGATGGCATCCCAAACACTTGGATTTCAGACCACTGGGGCTCCAAACTCTCTCCTGCACTGCCGGGTTTTGCCCCAGGATCTGGGATGGCAGCAGTGGATTCCTGCTGCCATCTAGCGAGACAAGGCTCACTCCAGCCTCTCCTCAGGCAACACAACAAAACTCAACAGCTTCAGGAGGATACAAGAGAACTGGGAAAGTTTTCCCCTGTAACTTTTCCTCCTGTTTAGAACTAGAACTTGGATTTGGGAGAACGAATTCCTGCTTCTCACTCGGCTGCAAGCTTCTCCAGCTCGTCCATGTCGTACGGATCCAGCTGCTTGATCGTGGTCTCTGCAGGAAGGAAAGAGCAATTGTTGGGACGTGAGAGCAGAGCTCGTTCCCCTGAGCCGGTGTCAGCGCCACCTGAGTGCCCCGCGCCAGCTGGGAAGCTCCCGGAGTGCTCACTGCAGCATTTCCCTCTGCAGGGAAATCGACTGGGAGGAAGTGCAGGGGGAGCTTGGGTCAGCGGGGGAATCAGCTGGGAGAAAGAGGGAGGGGAACTGCATCGGGGCAGCAGCCACAACACGGCAGCACACACAGGCAGCAGCCCCAGGGCAGCAGCAGGCAGACCTCAGCCTCTAATGTGCCTCTGGTCCATGTTCCCACCTCCACGGCCATGCAGGACAGGGAAGGTTTGTACCCTCCAACTGCAACATCACCAGGTGAAAAGCACAGGTCAGACTGCTGCGAGTTCATCCTCACACTGGCCCCTTCTGGCCATGCCTGTGGTTGGGTTTATCCACATGCCAGTTGTTCCAGCTGCTCATTGCTTCTACTCCACGGCAACAATCTTTGCCAGAATGTGTGGCTCGTGTCTTCTCTGCCTGGTGCCTGCCTCAGGCTCACTCCGGGTTCCAAGGACAGGTGGACATTTAAAGGAACCAAGAGGGCTGAGTGGCTCTGAGGCTGGAGACGAGGAAGGGACACCGCTCCCTGCCCATCAGAAGGCTTCCTCTAAAAATCACAGGGAAAACAGGCACTGGGATTCAAAAAGCCATCAGTGCAGCCCTGGCGTCTGGCAAATCCCATGAAAATCCTCTTGATGTTAACAAGTGACAATCAATTTCCACTCAGGAAAAATTTCCACAGCTGCCATCTCCTCTCCCACGGCTAGGGCTGAGCTAAGCTGGGGCACCAGATCCCCTGGGACCACAGCTTGCAAGGAAAGGCAGAAAATATGCCTGAAAGAGGGATGCTGAGGCATCCTGGGTACTGGTAACATCCCTTGCAAGTTGCACACAACCTCCAAGGCTGTTTCTTGGGAAATTTGCCTGCTGGGGAGCAAAAATCACCCTAAAAGTTTCATCTGTCACTTGTTCCCAGTGAGATGAGCCCCGGGGAGAGGAGCAGCCCGACAAGGACTATTTGAGAACAGGAAATGAGCTGGAGGGCATCACAGTCCCAACCCTGCCTCCTGGAGCAGCGGATCCGTGCGGATACTCACGGAAATACTCCTCTATCTTGTGCACCAGCCCCACGGCCCCTCTCTCCACCACGCTGAAGGCGACGCCGCGGTGCCCGAAGCGTCCCGCCCTCCCAATGCGGTGCAGGTAGGTCTCAAAATCCGGCTCGCCGTCCTGATCCATGGGGAGGCCAAAGTTCACCACGGTGGTGACCTGCTGCACATCAATGCCTGGAAAGAGAGGGAAAGGATCCTCTTGGGATACCTTGTCCCACGGGACCAGCTGCTCAAGCCCACGTGGCTTGGGTGCACTTTGTGCGGGGCTGGTGCATTTCGGGCCATCCGAGGGGTGCTGGGTGCCCCAGGGTACCTCTGGCACAGACGTTGGTGGCAATGAGGACCTTCTCCTTGCCCTCACGGAAGCGCTGGATGACGCTGGCCCGCTGCACCACCGTCAGCTCTGCCGTCAGGATGGCCACCTGGTGCCCGTCCCGGCTCATCTTCCCCGACAGCCAGTCTGCCAGCCTCCGGGTCTGCACACACAGGGAGAGGCTGAGGCCGACAGTTCCCCCTCCAAAGTCCCCTGCTTCTTTTGAGGGAGCTCACGGCAGTTTTCAACATTCCCCTGGGTCTGCTCCTTTGTTTTGGGGGTCTTGGGAGGAGCCCACTATGCCCACACTGTAAAATGACCCATTCCAGCTATTCCCAATGGGAGAGGGGCAGCGCAGGGCTCTTCCAGGCAGGGGCCTTACCTGGCAGAAGATCATGACCTGACCGATGGTGAAGCTGCCATAGAGGTTGCAGAGGGCCTTGTACTGCTCGTCTGAGGTCTGGCACACCATGAAGTACTGCCTGATGTTGCTCAGGGTGAGCTCCTCCTCACGCAGCTTGATCACGATGGGGTCGGGGATGATCCGCTCCGCAAAGGCCCGCACGGGTTCCTTGTAGGTGGCTGAGAACAGCAGCACTTGGCAGCTCTTGGGAAGAGCCCTGGGGCAGAGAAAAAGCTCTGTCAGCCCCAGAGAGAGCTGCTGCCCAGGAGAAGGGCAGAAACCCTAATTTAAACTGATTTTGTATTGCCTTGGAAAGGAAAGCCAAGATAAGAAAGATGGGGAGGGACTGTTTACAAGAGTCTGGAGAGACAGGAAAAGGGGGGAATGGCTTCACACTGAAAGAAAACAGATTTAGATACTAGGAGGAAGTTCTTCCCTGGGAGGATGGTGAGGCCCTGGCACAGGTTGCACAGAGCAGCTGTGGCTGCCCCATCTCTGTAAGCGTTTGAGACCAAGCTGGATGGAGCTCTGAGCAACCTGGTCTAATGGAAAGTGTCCTTTCCCATGGGAAAGGGTGGGAACAAGATGGGCTTTAAGGTCCCTTCCAACTGAGGCCATCCTATGATTCTGCGAGTCAATCCGAGGCCTGTAACAGCTCAAAGGAAAGGTAAACGAGGTGAATTGTCTTCCTGTGTGTCCAGTGCATGCAGTTTTACAGAAAGACAGGCCTGTGGACAAGCCTCTTTGGCACCATGGGGACACTTCTACACTTCTTTGGTGACAGATTCCTTTAAAGCTAAAGGAGAAGGGAAAGCAGGGAATCAGGACTCCAGCTCTCAGCAATCCTCACCTGTGGATGCGGATGCTCTGACAGGAGAGGCCCTGCGTGTCGATCATGATGTCGGCCTCGTCCAACACGAACAAGGAGATCTTCGTCAGGTCCAGGATGTGTTGCTTGAAGCACCAGTCCAGTGTGGTGCCTGGTGTCCCGATGATGATCTGCTCCTCCAGCACTGTTCCCTTCAGAACTGCAAGGGGGCAGAAGGCATTTGGCTGCCTTCAGGCACAGAGCTCTCTGTGTTTTCCCTTGGCTTGCTCAGACCCTGGCTGCTCAGTGGTGCCTTCAAGGGATCATCATGACACTTCCCTACAGCCTTGGGGTGTGGGAACCACCCCCATATGGGAAAAGGGAGTCTGCAAGCAGCCAGTGATGGTGAAAAAGCCTCCTCAGTAGGAGAGGGGGACTAACATTATTTCATTGCCCTTCATGGATGTCTGGGCAGTCCAGGCTCTAAGAGGGAATCCCTGTTCTCCCTTCCCGTTTCTGGAGCAGTGCTGGTGGCTGTGCCAGGCTGGACTCACCTCGGTTTCCCCGGACAGCGTAGTTCACCTTGATGTCAGTGCAGAATTTCCCAATGGCTCTCACCACCTGCCCAATCTGCAGAGCCAGCTCGTAGGTGGGAGCCAGGCAGAGGCACTGGCAGGAGAGCAGAGGAAGGAGCTGTCAGACCCAGGATGAGGCACACCGGGCAGGGACAGCAAGAGGAGCTCAGGAGCATTCCACAGCACTGAGGCACAGGGGATGGGGCAGCACGGCACAGCTGGAGTTCCCAGCTCCAGCCAAAGGGGCAGAAAGAAGCTGCTGCTGGTATTTCTGAGGAGGAAATTCCTCTCAGAAGCGTGGTGCAGCTTGTTCCTGTGCCCTAGTTCAGGCACACTGTCCACACAAGAGGAGATCTTTCATGGCTGGAAACAGCTGGCAAAGCTGGTTCTGCACCCAGAGAGGGGACTGGGAGTATCTGACCACCAGAAACCAGCAGTGTCTGCAGTTGCTCCTCAAAACCTAAATTCCAGGATAACTGAAGCCTGGATTGATCCACTCTGCCAAGTCAAAGCACCTCTCTGAGGTGGGCACCATGCTTTTGGTCCTACCTGCCACTGTGACGGGCCCTGGTGGTTTATCATCCCGCTCCAGTAGGTAAAGTCACACAGGAACAGGGACAATGCCCAGAGCTCTGCCCGTGGCAGTGTCCTGGGTGCCTGGGCCAACCCCTTCTGCAGTAGCTCTCCCTGTCCTGCATTACCTGTGGATATTTCTCGTTGGCATTGGCTCTGCTCAACATGGCCAAGACAAAAGCTGCTGTTTTCCCTGTCCCTGACTGGCTCTGGGCAATCAGATTTTGGGGCCTGCAAGGCAAAAGCAGCTTAGTGGAATGCAGGGGTCAGGGCATTCCTGCTTGGCACTACAGGGCTGGGATGCCACGAGGGGGTCAACCAAGCCACGTTCCTACTCACGGGTATGCCAGCATGAGTGGCAGAGCCTGCTCCTGGATTTTGGATGGTCTATTGAAGCCCATCATATAAACCCCCTGCAAGAGCTCCTTCTTCCTGTGGAAACAAAGCATCCCAAGTGCCTGTGTGAAGGAGGCTGGTGTGCTGGAGCATAGTGGGGTCAGGGGCTGTGGCAACTCACAGGGGCAGCTCCTCAAAGGTTTTGATGGAATAGAGTGGGGAGCTGGGGTCCCGCTGCAGAATCTCCACATGCTGCTGGGACTCCACCAGGGATGTGTGGATCAACTTGTTCATCAGTGAGACCTCCGCCAGCGGCACTGGGAAAGGCAACTCCGTAAATAAAACAAATGGGATCACAGAATCATTAGGGTTGGAAGGGATCTCTGGAAAGCATCCAGTCCAAACCCCCTGCCAAGGCAGGGTCAACTGGAGCAGGTGACACAGGAATGTGTTCCTTTAAGTCTGGAATGTCTCTGAAGAGGGAGAATCCAGGACCTCCCTGGGCAGCCTGTCCCAGTGCTCTACCACTCTCCATGTCAGGAAGTTCTTCCTCATGTTGAGGTGGAACTTCTTGTGTTTTAGTTTACAACAAAAGGCTCGCAATGAGAATCCTCTTCTCTCTGCAGAGGATTTCTTATTGTTCTCCGGGTTCATTAGAAACACTGCAGGTAACATCCATTATTCCAGACTTACTATCACCAGACTCATAAACATCTAAACACACCGCACTGAGCCCTTCCCTCCTCAGGAAGTAAAACGCCCTCTTGGATGTCTCTTGATTAACTTATGACTAAATGCGGGCCGCCCCTCCCTCGGGACCCCGCGGGGGTCGGTCTGTGCTCGGCGGGGCTGACACCGAGATCCCCTCCGGGACCCACCTCTCTCCTCGTCCTCCGCCTCGGCCGGGGACGCGGCCAGTGCGGGGGGCGCGGGGAGCGGGCCGAGCCCGCGGCCCGTGGCCCGGCCGGGCCGCCCGGGGCAGCACAGCCCGGGGCAGCGGGAGGCCGAGCGGCGCAGCGCGGCCCCGTGCCAGGGACAGCCCGGGCCGCTGTCGGTGCCCGCCGGGCCGAGCCCGCGGAGCCCGCGCTTGGACCCCGCCATGGAGCCGTCCCACAGTGCCGGGAGCGCCGGATGGGGCGGGAACATCCGGCACCGGCAGCGGCGGGAGCGGGGACGGCCGGGCGGAGCGGAGACCCCCGCGGTAGGGTGCGTGTCCTTGGGGTGCTGAGTACCGGCACCTCATAGGGCGGGGAGGGTCCCCTGCTGCACACAGGGACTCCATAGGGTGCCAACACTCGTCCCTGTGAGGTTGAGGGGGTGCCTGGGGCACAGCCTGTCGCACAGGGCGCTGGGAAGCACTGGGGAGCTGGGCACGGGGACCATGGAGGAGGGAGAGTCTCTTGCTGTAGGAGGGACCCTGCAGGGTTTGGGGACTGTGTGTTCCCTCCCCCACCCGTAGGATGCTGAATCCTCGGACACCAGGAGGGAAAGTGTCCCCAGGTAAATGGAGATGCAGGAGTCCCATGGGGCTTTGGGGGGTCCCTGGGTTGTTGGGGGACAGGGACCCCAAGGGCAGTGAGGGTCCCCAGCAGCACAGAGGGATCCTACATGGTGCCAGCACTGGTCCCCATAAGGTTTTGGCTGTCTCTGGGGAATAGAGACTGCCCCATAGGATAGTGGGGTCCCTGGGGAGTTGAATGACAGGGACCCTGTAGAGCAGGAAGGATCCCCTGCTGCAGACAGGGACCCCACAAGGTCTGAGAGGGGAGGGAAGGGGCACTTGGGTGCTGAAGGAGCAGGGAAGCTATAGGATTGGGGGAGGGTTTGAGGGTTCTGGGGGGCAAAGACACCTTCACAGATGGATGGAGATCCACAGGGGGCTGGAGAGCCAGGGACCACCAACCTGGAAAGTCCCCTGAGATGCCAGAACCCCTGCACTGTGGGATGACAGCCAGGTCCTCAAGCTTGTGTGTGTCCCACCTGGAATTCCCCCAGGGGAGGTTCAGGGGAAGCTGGACACAGGACTCCAGGCTGCAGCTGTCACATGCTTCCCATCATCCCGCTCCCTTTTCCAGACAACCCACTGAGCTTTTGGGGACCCTTTCCTGCACCAGAACTGCCACCTTTTCCGTCCATTCCCATATCTTGGAAAAAATTAATGCTAATAATAGTAATAACACTACTAGTAGTGCTAATAATACCTTGCTTCCATTCTAAAGCTCCTTAATTTTAAAGATGAGGTAAAATAAGGCAAAGGCAGCGGAGTTAGGTGATGCAGAGATAAGTCTGGAATAATGGATGTTGCCTGCAGTGTTTCTAATGAACCCACAGAACAATAAGGAATCTTTGCAGATGCTTTATTGAGAAGAAAAGATATTGCCGAGACGTCGCAAAGAAAACCTCCTCCACACCAAAATTTAACCTGCTTGGAGCGCACCAGGGGGATTTTCCAGACTAGGGAGGTTGTTGAGGAGGAGAAAGCAGCAGGGCTGGGGCTCTAGGAGGAGCTGTTCCGGCGGGGGATGAGCCTGTGGGCCAGGTCCCAGCGCACACCGAAGCGCAGGGAGTCACGTTTCTTCATCGTGGGCACCTCGTACATGTTGGGGACGAGGCGTTTCTGTGCCCGGCGCGGCAGCCCCGACTGCTGCATCTCCCTCCGCACGGCCCAGCGCAA
Source organism: Cyanoderma ruficeps (assembly GCA_008694505.1). NCBI lineage: Eukaryota > Metazoa > Chordata > Aves > Passeriformes > Timaliidae > Cyanoderma > Cyanoderma ruficeps. Next base: position 5,125,406 of record VZDJ01000063.1, on the reverse strand, counting down.
GGCCTGATGTGTATCCTGCCCGGGAATGCTGAATCTTTCCCAGTCTTGTTTATACTCGTTGAGTTTGGCCACTGGGTCAGTTCTCTTCTGTCTAACAGCCTGTGGAGCAATGTAGTTCGTGGGCGTTCGCCCTGGAATGGGGTACTCAGATATAGTGTCGCTCCCAAAATCCCCGAGGAGAGAGTCCTCAGGGAGCTGGTCATCATCATAGTGCTGGTAGTTCTCCAAGGTGCCACTGCTGGTCCCTGTTTCCTCTTCGGCGATGGCATCATCCACATAAGCCCTGCGATGCCCCAGGCTCCATGGCTTGGCATTCTGTGACTCATCAAAGACCTCCACCCTTCCGTCGGGTCTGTGCCTCAGCACCTTCCTCTTCATCACCAACGTCTTGGTTTCTGTCTGATCCATGGGATAGGCTGGCTGTGCGCCAAAATCGATATATGAGTCGGCATAGGGATCATGGTGGGAACATGATGGCCTCTCGCTGTGTCCCTGCCAGGCCCTCAGCTGGCTCAGACTGGCTGCCAGCTCATCCTCTGCTCCTAGCACGTTCTCCATGGTTCCCACCAAACTGGGTGAATTCTGCAGAAAAAGAAACCAGGGTTAATTTATTGCAGTAAATTCAGGCTGGCTAAAGATGTCGAAGGGGCTCTGACACTCAAGTTTTTGGGTTCAAGGGTGTTGATTAGGGTGTTGGGGGTGTCGTCAGTGTGCTGCTAAACCTCCTGCTACCAGCAGAAGGCTCTTCCCTACAGTAACACAAACACAACCCCTAAATTCCTGCTAGAAAACTACACTAGAAATAATTTTGTGATAAATGAAGTCCTGATGGAAAAACACAGGGCAGGCTCCATGCATTGGGCAAGAGATTAATGGTCTTTTCTTGTACCTCTGCTTCTAAACCCACAATATTTAGTCATAATTTAATCAAGAGACATCCAAGAGGGTGTTTTATTTCCAGAGAAGAGAAGGGCTCAGTGCAGTGTGTTTAGATGCTCATTTATGAGTCTGGTGATAGTAAACCTCCAGCCCTGTGACAAAAAGGGATCCAGACACAGATTCCACTCTCAGCAGGGGGTTTAGGATCTGTTTAAGGCAATTTGAAGGGCCGCAAGTGTTGCCGGTGGCGCTGGGAACAGTGGGAGCAGATGGTGGGGCGGGATGAGTGGCAGCCATCAGCACGCTGTCTGCAGCGGGGATGCAGGTGTGAAAGTGACAAGGGCTCCGTGACGGCTCGCCGGGAACGTGCTGCTGCTGACGGAGCAGATCCCATCAGCTGGGGGAAGAGGAGTGATTGAAGTGTCCAAAAAAAGAGATTTGAGTGAGATGATGCTGCCCGAGCTAAGCAGCAGTGGCCCTGCCCTGCCTGTGCTCCCTTGGGAACACCAAGGGGCTCAGACAATAAAGACTGACTCTGTTGGTAACAGTTATTTTGCAGAACAAGCCTAGAGATCTAATAAAAAACACATAAAAATGCAAATCCACCATTTTTTTCTTTCCCTGCAGACCCCAAGGATCCACCAGCAACAAACTGACACTCCAAGGTGGTGGCTATGGCTGAGGAGAGCATGGCTACTGAGCATGAGCAGCTCCTGAGGAGGGTGCAGGAGCTGGAAGTGGAGGTGAAGCGGCTGCAGGAGAAGCTCCAGGAGAACAAAGAGGGTGCTGGGAGGGGAGAGGCTCCTCCAGCCCCTGGGAAAGCCAAGAAACGCCAACAACGGCCCTTTGATTTCGGCGCCCACGGCCGCAGACACGTGGCACTGCGCATCGCCTACCTGGGCTGGGGCTACCAGGGCTTTGCCAGCCAGGAGAACACCCCCAACACCATCGAGGAGAAGCTCTTTGAAGCCCTGAAGAAGACACGGCTGGTGGACGACAGACAGACGTCCAACTACCACCGCTGCGGGCGCACGGACAAGGGAGTCAGTGCCTTCGGGCAGGTCAGCATCTCCATGGAGGTTCCTGTTGGTTTTTCTGCGTGGGATGGAGTTCTGATGGGATTGCTGTCCCATGGCACAGCTTGGATTTGTTCTTTAAAAGCCATCAGCTCTTAACCCTGAAGTTAACCTGGCAATGGCTTCTTACATGTGCAATGATGATTTCAGACCTTTGAAGCCTTTTTAGTGCCATTTTCCTTCCGTATTAATTGTTTTTCAGGGCTGTGTTTTAGGAGGGTAAGACATGTTTACCAGGGCTGCAGATTCTCCAGTAGCTTGGTGATGCCCTGCCCTCTCAGCTGATTTAACTTACCAACCCTACAAAAATCCAAAATCTCCAGGAACTGGCTCAGTTCCTGCGGCATCAGGCAGCTGAATTCTTGCACAGAAGGGTCTGAAGGGAGCTGCAGCCAGCGGAAGGGAGCGTGGGAGTGGGAGCTGGAGGGAGGAAAGCAAGCTGGCCTGCTCAATGGGCATGGAGCCATCCGGCTGGCTGAGACACTGGGGAGAGCACAACCTTGGTGGCTTCACCAGAGGGCTGGGTCTCCTTTCTTCCCTCCCAGTACAGAAAGCAAAGCTGGCATAAGTTTAGCTTCAAAAGGCTGCTCTGCTCTCCTTCACATGATGAGCCACATGAAATCAGGGCATTTGGTGCCTTCCCTTGCACCACTTCAGCACACAGCACCCACGGTGGGAATGAACTTGTTCCCACACTGTGCTTCCCGGCCAGCCAGGCTGTTACTGCCTTCCAGTCATCACCTCCAGCTTGGAAAAAAAAGCACATTATAACCCAGTGACTAAAGATGAAGCCATTCTGAGACCGTGCTACGTAGGCAGCCTGCAACTTTCCCTGTTTTATTAATGGAATCCATGGCATCTGCTCAGGTCCTCAGAGGCACTTGCAGCTCTGCCGTGGCAGGATTGCCTGTCTGAAGCCACCTTCGTCTGTAGGATCTGTAGGAGATCCTGGATTTATTTCCCAGAGGTGTGGGAAGACTTGGCTCCACATGCCACTGTGCCCATCCATCCACATTCTAATCCTGGCTTTCTTCATTTCTGCAGGTGATCTCCCTGGATCTCCGCTCCAGCCTGCCAGAGGGGCAGCAGCTCAATGGCCACGAGGGTGAGGAGCAGCAGGAGGAGCTCCGCTACACCCACATCCTGAACAGGGTGCTGCCGCCTGACATCCGGGTGCTGGCCTGGGCCCCCGTGGAGCCAGAGTTCAGCGCCCGCTTCAGCTGCCTGAGCCGGACCTACCGGTACTTCTTCCCCTGCGCCCGGCTGGACGTGGCCCTCATGGACACCGCGGCCCAGCGCTACGTGGGCACCCATGACTTCCGCAACCTCTGCAAGATGGACGTGGCCAACGGGGTGCTCAACTTCCAGAGGACGATCCTCAGCGCCGGAGTGACGTGGGTGGACAGGGGAGGAGAAGCCGAGCCATGGGATCCCTTCCGGCTGTGCCAGTTCGAGGTGACAGGACAGGCGTTCCTGTACCACCAAGTCCGCTGCATGATGGCCGTGCTCTTCCTCATCGGCCAGGGCATGGAGAGCCCGGATGTCATTGACGAGCTGCTGAATGTGGAGAAGAACCCCCGGAAACCTCAGTACAGGTAGGGAGGGATTGGTCTGGAAAACCCAATGGGCTGCTCTTCAGAGCAACAGCTGTGCGTGGAATGCCGCTGGCAAGCCATGCCAGCACATAAAGCAGTCTCACGCATGGAAACAGGCTGCCAGTGGCCTCACTGGAATGTATCCACAAGGATCTCTGTTTTCTTGCTCTTGAGCAAAGTTTTGATAGCTGTAGTCCTTAGTATTTGGTGAAAATTAAGTCACTTTTTACTCAGAAAGGAAGTTCTGTGAAGGTTAGGGCTGGTTGTGGCAGATCCATTGTTCCTGAGTTGTTTTGTGGTCCCACCTCCTGTCCTTGTCCCCAGCATGGCAGTTGAGTTCCCCCTGGTCCTGTACAACTGTGAGTTCCCAGACCTGCAGTGGCTCTACGACCCAGAGGTGCAGGGCTTCAACGTGACACACTTGCAGCAGCTCTGGGCCAGCCACGCCGTCAAAACCCACGTGCTCCGGGACATGTTGGCAGGGCTGGATGCTGCTCCCATGGCCACCGGAAAAGGTAGAGGGAGTTTGGGAGGAATAACTTGGAATGCATGCTGACAAACAGCAGGGTTAGATGGGATATTGGGAAAAAAATTTTCCCTGGGAGGGTGGGAAGGCCCTGGCACAGAGTACCCAGAGAAGCTGTGGCTTCCTCATCCCTGGAAGTGTTGAAAGCCAAGCTGGACAGACCTTAGAGCAGCCTGGGATAGTGGAAGGTGCCATCCATGGCAGGGGGTGGAACAAGAGAAGCTTTAAGGTCCATTCCAACACAACCATTATGAGATTCTGTGAATTACAGAGGATTAACTTGTTGTTTTTCCATGATGTCACAGGTCCAGGGAGCAGCCTGGTGCCCTGGAGTGAGCTGCAGCCCCCACTCCACAGCCAGATCAGTGGCTTCGTGGAAGGGGTCCAAGCCCGCACCTACAAGCCCCTGCTGGCCCGGCCCAGATGCGAGGGGCTGGAGGCCCGGATCGAGCACTTCGTGCGGAGGGGCCGCATCGACCCGCCCCAGGGACCCGGGGAGCCCCCCGAGGGCAAGCGGGGCAGCTCTGGAGCCCCCGAGCAGCTGCCCAAGAGGATCTGTATGGACACTGAGTGACGGGGCACCTCGACATGGGGGGACAGCTGAGGCTTCACTCTTTTTTTAAATTACTGTTATTGATAAAAAAATTGGGGGTTTTTTAGTGCTATTTTTTATAAATCTCAAGAAAACCGGTGTAACGGTGTCGTGTTCTGGCTTGGGGGCCATGGGAGGGGGCTCAGCGCCCTCAGCGCGCAGTGAGACAGCACTGAGGGGGATGGCTGAAGGTGTTCTGGGCCGGGACCCCCCCGCCCCTCTCGCTCCCCGGTACCTGCGGCCCCGCCGCGACGCTCCCACTGCTCCGTTGTGACCCGCAACCGCCGCCGCGGTTTAAACACCCCCGCGCTCTGCCATTGGCCAGTGTGACTGTCGCTCAGCTGGCGGCACTTCCTATTGGGTAGGCGCTCCGCGGTACCGCACTCACGGCGTCGCCATTGGCGGCTAGAGAGACGCGGAGAAGGAAGTAGAAGATGGCGGCGGGCGGTGGCGCGGCGAGGCGCTGTTGGCGGAGTAGCTCGGGACTCGCCCGGGCGGTGCGTGGCGTCTGCGGGAGCGGGCGGGCGACGGCGGCTCTGCGGGCAGAGGAGCTGGCGGAGAGGCTGCGGAAGAGCGAGGCGCAACAGCGAGAGGTTAGCGAAGTGCGGGCAGCTGGGCCTTGTGTCCTCGGACTACAACTCCCGGCGTGCACTGCCAGCGCGGGCGGTCACGGGGAGCGGCGCTCGCGGGTGAGGGGGGGGAATCGGGTGAGATGGGACAAAAAACATCCAGTCCCACCCTGCCATGGGGAGAGTTGCCTTCCTCTAGACCAGGCTGCTCCAAGCGTCGTCCAGCCTGGCCTTGGACACTCCCAGGGATGGGCCAGCCACAGCTTCTGTGGACAACGTGTGCCAGGCCTTCCCCACCCTCACAGGGATGAATTTCTTCCCAATATCCACTCTAACTCTGTCTTTTGTCATTGTGAAGCCATTCCCCTTATCCTGTCCCTCCAGGCCCTTGTCCCAAGTCCCTCTCCAGCTCTCTTGGAGCCCCTTAGGCTGTGGAATGAGCTCTAAGCTCTCCCTGGAGCTTCTCCTCTCCAGGTGAGCAGCCCCAGCTCTCCCAGCCTGGCTCCAGAGCAGAGGGGCTCTGGCCCTGGGAGCATCTCCGTGGCCTCCTCTGGACTGGCTCCAGCAGCTCCAGGTCCTTCCTGTGCTGGGAGCCCTGAGCTGGAGGCAGCTCTGCAGGTGGGGCCTCACCTGAGGGGGCAGAGGGGCAGAATCCCCCCCTCCCCTGCTGCCCCCGCTGGGGGATCAGCCCAGCACAGGGGGGCTCTGGGCCAGGGCCTGTCCAGCTCTCACCCACCAGCACCACAAGGGCTTCTCCCAGAGCTGCTCTCCATCCCTTCATCCCCAGCCTGGGCTGATCCTGGGGTTGCCCTGATCCAGGTGCAGCACCTGCCCTTGGCCTTGTTGAACCTCATGAGATTCCCCAGGGTCACTGACTGAGTTTGTTGTGATCCCTCTGGATTCCACGCCTTCCCTCAGCCATGGAGCAGGAGCACATGGAAGGCGAGCACGTTGCTGCAGGTCACAGGGCAGGTTTGTGTGAAAGCCAAGAGGTGTTTAAACCCCACCACTGGTGTCTCGTTCTCCCCTCAGATCCCCAAGGACCCAACGCAGCGATGGCTCCGGGAACTTGCTGGATTGAGCCAGCACCTGCAGCAGGTTCACCCCAATGTCCTGGCCAAGATTCTTAAGGAGAGAACAGTCTACCAGAATGAGGAGATCGTGGTGATAGACAAACCCTACGGGCTCCCTGTGCACGGTGAGGGGCAGTGGGGAATGGAAGTGGCTCTGTGTGCTGACAGGGATCCTCTGTCTCTGTCCTTCCTGTGCTGGGGTTTGCCTTCCCAGGGAGGGTTCCAAGGACTTGGTCACTGTCAGATCTCAGCCTTCCCCTCACATTTTGGGGTGATTTAGGGCGCATGGGGAGTACGAGAGGTGAGACTCCTTGCTGCCCTGGGTCACACAGGTGGCCCCGGCATCAAGAACTGCATCGCTGATGTGCTGCCCATTTTGGCCAAGATGCTGGAGAACATGAAAGCTGATCCCCTCCACCTCTGCCACCGGCTGGACAAGGAGACCACGGGTGTCATGGTGTTGGCACGGAGCAAGGAGGCAGCGGAGAAGATCCGTCTGCTCTTCAAAACCCGTCAGGTGGAGAAGATCTACTGGTAGGAAAGGTTTGAGTGAAGAAGGGGCTGTGAAGGGGGCTTAAAAAAAGGGTGAGGGGGCAATCCCTGGGGTGTGGGGGCTTTGTGGAAGTAGGGGGTATTGCCAAACTCCCACCATCAGCACCATTTTATGGGACTGGGGCATGGGAGAGGGGCTGAGGGGAGGATTCTCATCCTGTGAGAGCAACACCCTGCAGACCTCTGCTTTCCCTTTCCAGGGCAATTGTCCTGGGGGACCCGGACCCTATTGAGGGTGTTGTGGAGATCCCCATTGTGGAAAAGGAGGTGCAGAGCCACCAGTCCCACTACAAGGTGAGTCCCGTGTTCCCTCGGCTGCCATTCTGGCCAGGCAGCCCCAGCGTCCCCTCCTGTCTCCCCCAACTCCCCCTGTCACCACCCTTCAGATGACGCTGGCTCCCAACTACCGCGTGTGTCCGGAGGATGGGAAGGTGGTGAGAATCCGCAAGAACCGGAACGCTGAGGGCGCGGTGACCCGGTACCGCCGGCTGGCCGCTGCCGCCGCCTGCTCGCTGCTGGAGCTCCAGCCCATCACCGGTGAGTGAGGCCTGCCCCGCTGTCCTGGGGCTGCATCTGCTCTCTGTGCAGTCAGCAGCAGCTCTGGAAAGGGGAACTTGTCATTTGACATGGCTGGAATCCTTTTTGGGACAAAGCTCTGGGAATAAGCCCTGCTGGGGCAATGCTTTGCTGCCGAGCTGTTTGCCAGCTGCCAGCGATTTCAGCATGGCTTTGTCCAGCACCGAGGGTGATGGGTGCCAAGGCCTGGCACAGCTGGATGCCACCTTTCTCTTCTTCCCCTTTTCTCCTCAGGGGTGAAGCACCAGATCCGGGTTCACCTGGCCTATGGCTTGGGATGCCCCATCCTGGGCGATCACAAATACTCACACTGGAGCAAACTGGCACCCCAGGTAAGGCAGGTCTTGCACTGGGGAGCAGCTGGAGTTGGATACAGCCCCTTGTGTCCCCCAGCTCCTCATGGGCTGGGGATTTCAAGTCCCAGCTGAAAAGCTGCAGTTTTGAAGGGAACATTTTCTGTCCTTGCTGCAGAAGCTTCCTGAGCTCACCCTGAGGAGGCTGAAGCTGGAGCAGAGCAAGGCTCGGCACCTGCCCCTGCACCTGCACGCCCACAGGCTCTGCCTGCCCCTGGGCCAGCCCTTAGACTTTGTCTGCAAGCCGCCCCTCTTCTTCCAAAAAACCCTGAGGAAACTAGAGCTGGACATCCCTAAGGACTGATGAGGCAGGACTGGAATGATGCCGTGTATCTCTGCGTCCCCAGCACATGACAGCAGCTGTGCCCACCTTGGAGCCAGTGGTGGGGTGAAGCCTGCAGTCTCTGTGCTGGTGCTGATGTTGCTGCATTCAGAGTGGATGCCTACATGTGCTTCTGCCCCAGGAAAGCAGCTGGACACACTGAAGAGCCTCTAGTTGAGACAAACAAGGCTGGGTGGAAGTTGGGCTTTGCCTGATTTGTGTTTTGAACTTGTCTCTGGGCAATAAAAGCTCCGGTTCCCTTGAGGGAAGGTGGTGTGTGTCTCTGTGCTCTACCCAGATTTGACTCAGTCCCTGTGGAAGTTTGAGCAGACCTGGTTGCAGCCCCTCCCGGATTTTGGAACTTTCACTTGTTCTCTCCAGAGTTGTTTAGTTCAGATTTGGAGAGACCCTTCATTGGAGAATTCATCGAAAGTGCAATTTGGCAGTGGCTGTGCTATTTTTTTGCTGTGTGGAGAGACTGCACAGGGAGCTCCTTGGCTGGGCTGAGCAGCTCTGAGACTGCCCCTACTCTGTGCTGCCAGCAGCATTGGTGTGGGTTTCTCAGCACTGTGCTGCTGGGAAACTGTTCTGTCCTACTGCTCCTTCAATTACCCTATTCCTTATTTCTAGAACCCCTTACTGTGATCCCTTGCCCTTGGGAGCTCTCCTTGGAGGCAGATTCTTCCCCTTGTGCTCTGAGAGGGAGGCAAGAGGAGGGATTGATGATCTGGGGAATTGTAGCTGATGTTCTGCCTCAAAATTATCTCATTGGGTGTCTCCTGACCTGTCTGAGGTGCTTGGGGCTGGGCAGCAGAATGTTCTCTGGCCCCTCTGGCTGGTTTGCGTGCTAGAAAGGGCTTTTTGTACCTCATGGGGTCACTGTGTGCCTGGCTGGGGCTTCTTGCTGTGGGAGGCCCCAGTCCCCTGGCTCCCTGCTGAAAATAGCTGGGGACCCCCATGCCCTGGGGCCACAGTGACAGAAACCTGTTGGCTGATGAGAGAGGGACATAAAACCACGGGGAGCCAGGAGCGGCTGTGGCCGGGCAGGAACGCTGCCCTGCAGGAATGCTGTCAGGAAGGAAAGCTGCCTTCCCAGCCTGCCGCCTTCCCAGCTCACTGCTGCGGCTGCTGGGGTGGGTTTTTCTATTTCTATTTGCGAAAAGGTTTCCCCTGTAATTACGAGGCAATTTAACGCCCTGTCTGAGCCGTCGTTCACAGCTGCCGGACACAGCGCTCAGCAGGCTCTCGGCAGGGGCTCCTCAGCCCGGCAAAGTCACTCCTTGAGCCAGTCACACTTCAGGCAGCCCTCGCTGGTGTCCTCGCCTCACTTCAAAATGTCCCTCTCACACACGGCTGCTGAGTACATGCTCTCTGACGCTCTGCTCCCGGATGCCGGCAGTTCCCGAGCCAGGGGCTTGCGGCTGGAGCTGCCGAGCGATCGCCTGCTGAAGTTTGTCACCGTGGGGCTGCCCCTCTTCCTCGTCTCACTGGCTTTCGCCCGGGAGTTCTCTGCTGGTGAGTTGCAGCTTTTCCAATGTGTTCTTCGGGCCGTGGGCAATCGGCAGCGGTGGTTTGGTCGTCGTGGCAAACCCCTTGTGTTCTTGGTGGTGTCATGGTCCAAAGCAGAACAGCCTGAAGTCCAGTTTTAGGAGCTGTTCTGCCTCGTGGGTGTTTATTGATTGTTTTTAATGGATCATAATTCACTGGGAGAGCCTGGGAACAGCTGTGCTAACCCCAGGAGCAGCACTGAGTCAATGCCCAGCATCAGCTGCTTGTGCCCAGCACCTTTGGGTGCCGTGAGCTTGTTTCCAAGGAGGAAGAAGAGGAGGAGAATGGTGCCAGCAGTATGGATGCATTGTGACCTCAGGCTAAATCTGGCCTCGGCCAACATCCAGCTGCTCTCCCTGAGGATTTGGTTTTACTCCAGTTTCTGGTTGGTCAGGCTATAATTCTCTACACTGTGTACACACCACTACACACAAAGGGTTTGTGTTTGGGAAGAGATGGAAAAGTCCTCGCTAGAAACACAGCAGCTCCAAAATGACCATGAAAAAGGCTCTTTTTGATTCAAAGCAATGCCTGAGATGTAATTACCTTCCTGTAAGGCATTGGCTTGTGGCTTTGGAGTGTTCCTCCACCCTCCATGGCTGAGGTTTGCTCTCCTCCTCCTCACCCCAGGCTCCCAGATCAGCTGCTTCTCTCCCACCAACTTCACGGGGAAGCAGTCCGCCTACACTGACACGGCTTGCTGGGACTCCCTCATCCACCATGGCTTTGATGCCGAGGGACGTGCCATCACCAAGTCCCTCTGGGCTCTCAAGGTAGGGTCAAAGTCACGTTTGGGTGCCCCTGCATCCCATCTGGATGTCCACAGCAAGAGCAACTCCACGTCCTCAATGACCATTCATCTTCTTTGCCCAGGTCTTCCCCTACTCACTGCTGGTGGTGGCGGTGCTGATGTACCTGCCGTACCTGCTGTGGCGTTACGCTGCCGCCCCTGCCCTGCACTGCGACCTCCTCTTCATCATCGACGAGCTGGATAAATCCTACAACCGCTCCGTGCGCCTGGTGCAGCACATGAAGAAGATCCAGCAGGCCAGTGCCGAGCCGGAGCAATTCTGGGAGGAGTACGAGAGGTGAGGCCAGGCCAGGTCAGCGTGGCCCTTGGAGTCCCTCCATGTGGCATTGCGGCTGCACCCAGCATGGAGTTGGGTGAAATGGGGGGTGGCTCTCACTCCCCCTGTACACTCCCCCTGTATCCCTCCACCCCCAGGGCCCGCCGGGAGAGGTATTTTGAGTTCCCATTGCTGGAGCGGTACTTGACCTGCAAGCAGCACGCCCATGCCCTGGTGTCCATGTACATCCTGCGGAACCTGCTGCTGCTCCTGTTGCTGGCTGCCACCTGCCTCTACCTGGTCTTTCTCCACCTTAACATCTTCTTCCAGGATGAGTTCAGCTGCTCCATCAAAACGGGGCTGCTCCAAGCAGAGCCACATATCCCCCCACTCATTCCTTGCAAGCTGGTCTTCTTCTCCGTGTTCCAGATCATCAGCGTCTCAGTTGGCAGTGTCTATGTCCTCCTCATCCCCGTTGTCATCTACAATGCCCTGCAGCTCTGCCAGTGGGACAAGGGGCTGCTCTCTGTCTATGAGATGCTGCCTGCCTTCGACCTGCTCAGTCGCAGGATGCTCACCTGCCCCCTCAACGACCTCAACGTCATCCTCCTCTTCCTCCGCGCCAACATCTCCGAGCTGACCTCCTTCAGCCGCCTCAATGCCGTCAGTGCCCTGAGGGAAGCCACTGCCAACAAGGAGGACATCGATACTGTCATCGATTTCATGACGCTGCTGGCTGGGCTGGAGACCACCAAGCCCAAACACCAAACCTGCAGCCCCGAGGCCGAAGGCAGTACAGCCCTCTCCAACGGTGCAGCCCTAGGTAGGCTTTTTGGGTAGAGACAACTTCTTCCCTCTTCTCTTGGCTCCCACACGACAAGATCCCGCCCTTGAAATGTGGCTGGACCACCCCACATCCTTTGCCAAGACCTTAAGGTGTTTGGGGCGTAGCTGGGGGTCACTGTGAGGGCTGACAAATCCTGAAAGGGGTTCTGGCATCCAGAGTGTGATGTTACTGCGATCCAAGGTGTGGGCAGGGGTTGCTATAGGAACAGCAAGCCAAGAGATTGCTGCTTAAATCCAAGCTCTGGGCAAACTGCAGGGCTGGGAGGGTCCCTGTTTTTGGCAGCTCATCCTGCTGCGAGTGGGGTTGGGAGTTTTAAATCCTGGGAGGCTGATGCCGAGGATGCCATGCCCGCCCCCTTCTCCCGTTCGCATGGCACTGGTAGGCACAGCGGGGCTGTGTGTAGAGATGGAGATGGGTTCCAAGACAGCCGCATTCCCAGGACCTGCACTGCTCCCTCTCCCGCGTGCTTTGGGTTTTGGGGAGCTGGATGTGCCTCCTTTGGGGTCTCACAGTGACCCCTGGTGCCCGTGGCAAGTGGTTTGCAGGCTGTGTGAGACAGCCCAGCCCCACAGATAGGAGCTGAGAGGCCTGGGCTTCATTCCTGGCCCTGAACACAGTCTGAATTATGGTTTAAAAAAATCCAGACTGAGATAGATGCTGCATCCTTGTTACCATGGCAACCCAGGGCCAGCACAGCTGGCTCCTGGGCCAGTTACTCAGTGCTGGAAAAAGCCCAGATCCTAGTCTGCCATTGCCCAGCTAATTAACTGCCTCCTCTTCCCCCCTTGTCTAGAACCAAAGCCTGGAGTGGAAAGGATGGGAAAAGCCTCACGAGACTCGCTTGGCTCTGCCTGACCCAGAAGCAAGCAGCAGGCAGGGATCCCGTGATCCCAGGATCTACTTTTCTGACACAGCTGTTCTGCAGCAGCCGGGCTGAACCCACCTGCGCTTCCTGCACCTGGCCTTTCCCTTCTTATGTACATTTGCCCAGCAAAAAAGGGTTAAACAATCCGTGTTTTGTGCAGAATCTCTCGGGTCTCTTATTTTAATTGCTGGGTGCCACACTTTGCCTCTTCCACACAAATTTCCCTGCTCTTATGGCAGGAGGTGGGGAATGGTGGATTACGAATGCTCCTCTGAAGGAATAAAAGGATTCAAGAATAAAATGAGGTGGTTTATTAACTGTTTATTAAGAGAGAGAGATGGAAGGCACTCCCAGCCCTCCACAGCCCCCTGTCCCAGCCCAGCCTTAGTGTTTGGCTGTGGTTTTTTGGGAGAGCTCCTCTGTTCCCCTCTCCCCACTGCAGCTGGAAACTGATCCCTGGATCCTGTGAGCACCCTACCCTGGGGACCAGCAGTCTGTGCCTAGAGAAATGGGGAGTCTGGGGGGCCAGGACCAGCTCCATGGGCAAGGGAGCAGCACTGAGGGCTTCAGCTCCCATTGATGTGTCTTTCTGCTTCTCCTTACATAATTTTTCATATATTTAATTGTAAATTCCTTTTCCCCTTCCCCCCACCCCGTAGCCTTGGCTTGAGTCCACAGAGGAGCTGAAAAGTTGTTTAATTAATAAGGTGCTAATGAAGCCTCTGATTCCCTGGCTTAAGAAGTGACAGTGCCAGGAGCCATGAGAGCTTTGCCAGAGGCCTGAGCTCACTCATCTCCCTAATTTAGGGGGAACCTGGAGCTGGGGAGGAGCAGCAGCTCCCTCCCTCCAGCAGCGTTCCCTGCAGGGAGGGTGTCCAGCAGGAAGGGAGGTGCAGGCAGCCCCTGGGGGTTGTAGAGGGGGCAGGCCTGGTACTCACAGGGCCACTCAGCCCAGGCATAGCGCAAGCCCAGCACCAGCGTCCTGCAGCCACTCAGGGCCAGTGTCACCGTGTGGGACCCCACTGCCACCACTGGAGCCGGCAGCCACTGGCACGGGGACACCTGGCTGGAGCAGCACACCTGGGGAAGGGAGAAACCCACATCAGTGTTGCCTTCCCTTTCACAGCTCTTTGGAGAGGATATCCCGCTCCTCACCTCAAATGCCTGTGCATCCCTCTGACGGCAGACGAGCGCCTGGCTGTAGGTGACATTCAGCAGCCCCCTGGTCACCTCCAGGATAGCACGGGTGGGATATGGTCCCTGGAACACAAGGTCCTTGTCCCCATATGCCACAGCCCTGGCACCCAGCAGCAGTCGGTGGGCCACATTCTGCTTGTCCCGAGGGTGGATACTGCCCAGGAAGAGGAGGAAGATGGAGCTGGTACCCAAACACTCCATCCCTACACCCTCACCTCAGCCCAGGACTCACCTGCCATAGGGAGACTGTTCATCACCCAGATCCATGGCTACAGCCATGAAAGCGTTGGGCATCCTGGCATTGGGAACAACGCCCAGGTCGGCTGTTTGGTGCCAGCGGAGCCGGGCGAAGCTGTCATCGGCACTCCGATGGCGGTAGGTGGACAGCTGCGAGGCACAGGGGAAACGGGAGTGGCTCAGATCCCAAAACTGGCCACTGTGGTCCCTGCCTGGGATTTTTAGCACTTGGCAGGATGCATCCATGTGTTTACACCGTCCTCTCCCTGGGTATCCCCCCAGGACAATGGGGGCCCTTGCTTGTCACCCCCCACACCTGCACAAAGCCAAAGGGGAGAAGTGGCTCCGTCTGTCCGGCTGATCCGGTGTGGAATGCCCAGCGCCAGTCGGCGATGAGCGCGGGGAAGGTGCAGTTGTACTGGTCTGTGTTCAGGAAGGCATTGGCCTCACCTGTCCCCCAAAAGGAAGGGCTGGTGAGAGCTCGGTAGGACAGTGGGGGCTGCTCCACCCCTGGGGATAGAAATGGGGGCTCACCCTGGTACCAAGCAACACCCCGCAGGGTCATGTTGAGCAGTGGGTGGATCATGGCGTTCCAGAGCACGGAGGGCACTTGTGGGCCAGAGAGATGCTGATGTGGGGAGGTGCTGGAAGACAAAGCTTGGTTTAGGGGGGGTGCAAAGCACAAGGCAGGCTTTAGGTTAAAGCAAGCACCATGCCAAAGGGGGATCTGGGGTCCCTCCCTTCCCCCTTTACCCACCCAGATGTGCCTTATGCTCCTGGCATGAGAGAGGTTTTTACCCAGAGGGTGCAAAATGATGCAGAGAGGGGGCTGTGAGGTTCCAGGAGAGGAGGTGGGGTGGGAAGGGATGAGGCTACTCCCCAAAGCAGTGTGGCACGGGGCAGGAGGTGTTTCCATAGCACCTTCTCTCACCTCCCTGTGTCCTCCAGGAGCCCACATGCCTGCAGAACCCGGCGGGAGGACCAGGCCTCGATGGGGGTCCCCCCCCAGGCCACCTCCACCAGCCCAATGGGGGACCCCAGAGCCTCGTACAGGGAGCGCCCCAACAGCCAGCACACGGCTGAGAAGTAGGTGAAATTCCCATGGCCCAGGTTTTCTGCTCAAGAAACAGCAGGCTGCAAAGGGAAACAGTGGGGGAAAAGCCATTTCCAAGCTCTCTTTTGGAAGCGCATTGCACTCACCAGCCGTTGGAATAGACCACGGCAAGTCAATCTGCTCCAGGTCCTCCAGCTCCACATCGGAGCGGGCAGGGGCCGCAGCAAAGATACGGACGTAGGGATAATGAGCAGCAGCAGCGAGCTCCTGGCTGGCATTGGCCACCTGAAGAAGGGCCAGGGGCATGCAAGGTGCTTCCCAGCCTGATCCCTACCTGGTCCCACGTGATCTGTGCTGTGGGGCCTTACCTGCAGGACTGTCATTGCCATGTTGCTCTGCCCACTGCAAAGCCACACATCTCCAAAGTAGATGTCCCGCAGTGTCACGTTCTCCAAGCCCTGCTCAGCTGTCAGTGCATAGGGACCGCCCTGATCCATTGGGTCCAGGACAGTTCTCCAAGTCCCAGAAGGTCCTGGAGGAAGAGGATGGTGCTTATCTTCCACCACGCTTTTGAAGGCCTCAAGACCTTCAGCAGGATGTTGGATGAACAACCAATAACCAGCTGGGAAAGACAGACAACAGGAAAAAGCTTCCCCACCACAGAGACAGGTTTCAGAAGCTCTTTGGCATCAGAGGGACCTTCCTCCTGCAGGAATTTAGGGGTTAAAAAAGAAAACCTGGAAAACAAATGTGTGTCAGAGCAGAAGCTGCTGGGAGGAACTGGGATTACAGGAGCAGCTTGGTGTGTGTGACACTGAGATGTCTCCGGCTAATTTTAGAGGTGCCAAATCAAAGCGTAAAGATATTCTGCTGGAGCTTAGCGTGGATTTTCTGGCTGGATCCTGCAGATCTTCTGGATCTCTGCTCTCCCACAAGACACCTCCAGGCTCTTCATCTTATGGAGGTGCCCTTGGGCAGCACTTTTACCCTCCAAAGATGATGAGCTCCCTCCCAACTCTTCAAGCAGGGATGCAGCTGGGATTGGAGGTGCCCCTGAGCCCTCCCAGCTCCAGGAAGGCTCTGCTTGCAGCAGACAACATCCTTCAGGGCTTAGAGATCCCACAGGATCCTCCAAGGTGGCACAGATCAAAAAAGAAGCTGGGAGTGCTCTGGAGATTCCTCAGGCCTGGTTTAGACATGGAGAGAAGCTAAATTCCCCTTCTCCCCTGCACAGCCTCATCGCTCGGCTCCAGCCTGTGCGGTGCCACCCACTCCAGCAGCAGCTCGGCTCCCGCTGGGCGCCCACGGGATCCGCTGCTGGGAACCAAAGTGAGCAAAGGCTGCTGCTGCTGGGGAGGGGAATGGCTGAACCCCCCCAGGTCTCCTGGAGAGGGAAAAGCACAAGCTGGAGATGTCACCAGCACCTCTGCAGCCCCGGGGCAGCAGTGTGACAAACACAGGGGTGGTGCCAAGCCACGTCTCACCCCACCATCAGCTCTGATTTGGGCTCAGACAAGTTCTTTGGCCACCAAAACCATCGGCCCCAGTTTCTAGCGAAAGCCTGGGACTGACCTTTAACCTGTGCTGTTTTTCTCATGATGATGAGGCCACCGGGCCCTGAGAGAGTCACGGTCACCATGGCCCCCAGCTCCCCGTGGCCCCACACCACGGCCCCTGATGGCCTCTTCTGCAGCACCATGTGGTCACCATAGTAGGAGGCAAAGCTGAGCATTCCCCCTGGAATAAGCAAACAGTGCAAACATCAGCTCCGAGAGAAAAACACCCTCAGCACGGCCTCTGATCCCCTCTTAAATACAGATTATTTGAGATCCCACTTAATTTACAGCTTCCTGGTCAGCTTTAAGGTGGTTAAAATCAACACAGAGCTGAGGAAGAGACAGAATTTAAAGTCCACAACAGGGAATTCATTCCCCAAAGAACAGGGAGCATGTTACATTTTGTATTACACGCATTTGGATACAGATTTTGGTAAAAATTCCTTTAATAACAGCATGGAAGTGTCTCTCCCAGCCCAGCCTTGCTAATGAATGTTCTGATGTATTTTTCCCTTGGAGAAAAGTTTGTCAAGGGATGGGATGGAAAACATCGGGTGTGCAGCATTGGCAAAGGCACCTTCAGTGGGTATGGAAGCAGAAGGCTCAGCCCTGGCACACCCAAAAGCCCAATTTTTCCAGCGTGAAAAGAAAATCATGTTTGAAAAGGGGGTCAGGAGCAACGTGTGAGGGATGATCTGGGCAGAGAACCCCAGTGACCAAATCAGAGCTCATGGAGCCTCATCTTCTCCGCAGCTCATCCTAGGCTGGGTTTTGGGAAGGAAAGGAACGACGTCCTCGGCCCCTCAGGAGTCAGCTGCATCGCTGGTCCCACTGCCTCATGCCACGAGGCTCCGGCAGTTATATAAAAAACAAGTCGGAGGAGAAAAAAAAAATTAAAACTGAGACGCCAGGGAAGAGTGGAGGCTATAAAAAGCAGCTGGGAGGAGGGAAGGGAGGAAGAAGGGAGGAGGGAAGGGAGGAGAGCCCACGAGACACCACCAAGGAGCCGCATGCGGCTCCCACCTTACATAAAGCATCGTCCCACGGCAGCAGCGCCGGGCCAAGGGCGTTGGGGAGGGGCTGGGGGTGTGAAGGGTGCTGGAGAAGGGCTGGGGCTGTGAAGGGTATCAAAGTGGGACTCAGAGCATGCGAAGGGCATTGAACTGGGGCTTGGGGAGATGCCACGGGTGTCAGAGTGGGACTCAGGGCAAGCAGAGGGCGTCAAACTGGGGCTCTGGGAGTGCAGAGGGCATAGAAGCAGAGCTTGGGGGTGCAAAGAGTGTGAAAGAGAGGTGAGGGTTAACGAGGGCATCAAAACTGGGCTAAAGGGGATGCCAAAGGCATCAAAGTGGGGCTGGGAGGGCACCAAAGTGGGGCTCAGAGTAGTGCCAACGTCATCAAAGAGGGTCTGGGGGTTCAAAGTGGGGCTGGGGGGGTTTATAGGAGGTGCCAAGTGGGGCACGCGAAAAGCGGAGCTGAGGAATGCGCATACGAGGCTCGGAGTGTGCAAAGGGCACCAAATCAGGGGTTGGGAGGGCTGAGGGAATTCCTTGGTCATCGGAGCGGGGCTGCTGTGATGCCAAGGGTTCTGGCGGTGCCAAGTGCCCCGAAGTGGGTCTCGGCAGGGTCTCAGGGGAGGCCCCGGGCCTGGCTGCAGAGGTTGCCCGCGGGGCTGAGGGGGTCGGAGGTTGACCCTCCCCAGCCCTTTACCTGCAGCCGCCGGAGCCAGAGCCAGCAGCGAAAGCAGCGCCCACGCCGCCATCCTGGGGGGACAACGGGCTGCGAGGGGGCCGGGACAGCCGGTACTCCCCGGGACCGCCCGGTACCCTCCGGTGCCCCCCGGGACCCGCGGCCCGCCCCGCAGGCGGGTCCGGCAGGGGGCGTGGCCTGTGCATGCACCGCCCATGGGGGGGGCAGTTGCCAAGCGACGGCGTCCGCACCACGGCCTGAGGCGCCAGCGCGGCCCGGTGCGGGTCTGACGGGAGAGGCCGAGGGGAAAGGCCCGGAGCGCGGGGCCGGGGGTTGCGGGGCTGCGGGAGGGGAGCCGGGACACACCGGGGGAGGGAACGGCGGCTCCACCGCGCCCGCTCACCCCGCCCAGGCCGGGGCCGCGCGCGCGCAGCGAGAGGCGGCCGCGCGCGTGCGCGGCGGGCAGGGAGCGTCTCGCCCCCTAGCGGCGGCTGTGCCCCCCCGCAGGCGTTGGGCCGCGGGTTCGAGTCCCGGCGCTGTCCGGTGGCAGCGGGCGCTGTGCGCTGTGGTTAATCCCGGGCTGTGCCGCTGCAGGGAGTCCTGGAGAAGCGACCATGTCCATCGCCTACTCCAACACCAACATGAGGGTGCCCGCCGGCTTCCGGAACCTGCTGGAGGGGCTGGCGCGGGAAGTGTTGCGGGAGCAGCCCACCAACCTGGTGGCCTTTGCTGCTCAGTACTTCCAAAAGCTGCTGGAGCAGAGAGAGGGTGAGTGGCCTCGCCCAGCACCCACCCTCACTCTGCCATCCCCTGCCCATGCTGCACTGCCTGCCCAGCCTGCTCTGTCTGCCCATCACAAGGGTGTCAGGTCTGCCCCACATGTCCCTGCCCAGGGTGTCAGTCCTGCCCCATGTGCCCACCATCTACAGCATCAGGCCTCTCCCCTGTGCCCATCACCCAGGGCATCAAACCTGCCCCCTGTGTCCATTGCCCATGGCCTTGTGCCTGTCCCTGTTGCCCACCACCTATGGCCATCAGGCCTTCCATTTGTGCCATCGCCCAGGATGTTGTGCCTGTCCCGTGTGCCCATCACCCGTGGTACCAGGTGCCCATTGCGTGTGGCATCAAACCTCCTCCTTCCCCAGCTGGTGGCATTGACCCGGTGGCGTGGGGAGCCATGCTGGAGGACGACCGTCTCACCTGGCCCCCTTCCCAGGTAGGCTGCCCTCCACTCCAGGCCCCTCCAGAGAATCTGAGGTGCCAAAACCTGCACTGAGTCCCTGCTCCCACCCTGTCCCTGCCACTCTTGTGCCACATCACCTAAATTTTCTTTCCTCCGGGACCTGAAGGAGGCCAAGGACATGGAGGAGGAGCAGGCAGCACCAGGGGGAGCAGGTAGCATGCACAGCTCTGGCTCACCGTGATCCCGTCCCAAAATGCGTGGAGAAGAGCCAAAGGGGAGCACGTCCCCATAACCCTTAATGAACTGGGACACCTCTCTGGAGATGCAACCACAGCACTTGCCCCAAATCCCCCATTTCCCACCGTCCTACCCCAAAACTAAAAAAAACCCCTTGGTCCTCCCCTGGCTCCTGCCCTTTTCCCGTGGGTGGGTGCTGCACTCCCATCCCACCCCTGCGATGCCGTTTTAATGAGAAACTGTATTAATGAGGTCCCCTCCGTTATTAGCGCCGATCACCTGAGATTTCTCCCCGAAAAATCCTGGGTTTGGGGCTGAGCTGAGCACCAGATGATATTTTTAGCCTCTATATTTAGGCCCCTGCATCCCTGGAGGTTGGAAGAAACTTCATAACATCCCAGCGTGAAGGAATGATGTGACATTGCTCCTCTCCTACCCTCTTCTATAAGCTCCTCCATGAAATACCTCCATGGAATTTTGGGATGCATGTAAAGGCCCCCCAGTCCTATTCCTACCTGTGAAATTCGTATTTTCCCACACAGGGTGGTTTCAAAATCCCCCCCCCCAAAAAAAGTGGGGTTTGCATCTAAGCCAGCTGCTCTATTTTTGGAGAGGACCGAACCTCCCCATCCATACTCACCCCATTTTTACCCCCTCTTTCCTGTTTTCCATCACCATATGTGGTGCTCGCCCACGGCATGGGGCATGACAGCGGCTCCCCCGGGAAAAACAGGAAGGAGGGATGGGGAAAAAAAGCTGGCGGGGACCCCGTGCCGGGGCTGATGCCAACCAGCTACGCCTTGACCCCCCCTCCAGCACCGCCTCGCCGGCTGCCGGCTCCTGCTTCGGCAGCCGGCAACACTGCCCGCCCAGGGCATCATTCCAGCATCCAATTCCCTTTTCTTTGAAGGATTTTTCCCCCTTTTTTTAAAAAATTTTTTTAACACCTCGGTGCCACCATCTCAAACCACGACGGCGGGATGTTCTCAGCAGGTCTCGGCAGCTGCACTTCCCGTTCTCCCCTTCCAAAGTCTGAGTTGTTTCCTTGGAATCTCAATTTTGGAGGTGCCGGAGCACCTGAAAAAGCATCATCCAGATGAAGGGGTCCAGGGAGGAAAAATGCGGAGCCTGGAACAGGCTCAAAACCCGCCATTAATGATTAGAAATGTTCTGGCATTTCGCGTCCCTCCTCCGCAGCCACAGCCTGCGGGAGACGGCGGCGCTCGGCGGCTGTGCCAGGACCCGGGTGCCACGGATGGAGCAGTTTTTGGGGGCTGATTGAGGGACTAATCCTAATTTGGGGGCTAACTTCTCAGATCCATGATGGATGAATGACCCCAAAAACCCTTCCCACTTAACTCGCCCGAAACACCCGGTCTTCTCTCATTGGAGCAGGTAGTGATGGATCTGGAGGGTCTAAAATCCAGGGAAAAGGATCTCTTCCCATGAAAAATCCCAGCAGAGCTGCCAAGGCTTCTCCTGGAAGCTGGAGCGGGGTTTTCTGGAGCAGAGCTATTCCCATCCCCCCTCCCCCCACCCTGCTGTGCTGGTGGGAAGAAGTGACAGTGGAAAAGTGGCTCCAGTGGGGAGAGCTGGGTGCCAGTGGCTCACTGGGGAATTTGAGGGATGCTTGGGAGCATTTCCCAAGGGGCAGTTTGGGTGCCTGGCTGGTGCTGGAGCAGGGGTGACCCCCATCAACCTCCAAGAGTGGGTGAAGCAGTTGAGGGAGGTGGCAGTGGTGGGATGTGTCTGGGATGGGGTGGAGTGGGATGAGGAGCGGGGTGTGTGGGTGTTCTGGGGAACTGGGGTGTCAGGGGACAAGAGGTGCCACCACCTGCATGCAGCAGGAGTGGCCTTGGAGAAAGAGCTGGAGATGGGATGGGAATGGGAGCAAGGATGGTGATACAGCAGGGGACAGGGCCAGGGATGAGGGGGATGATGGGGGTGGGGACAGGGAGAGGGGCAGAGATGATGGGGTTGAAGCTGGGGATGGGGGCAGGGATTGGCATTATGAAGAGGATGGGGATAAGAAGTGGGACAGGGATCATGACAGGGATGGTGACAGAGGTGGGGAGACAGGGACAGTAGTAGGGATGGAGAAGGTGGTGGAGGTGATGGGGATGAGGTCAAGGATGGGGACAGAGCTGGTGGCAGCAGTGGGGTCAGTGCCTGTTCTAGTGCCAGAAACAGTGATGTCAGTGGGGCAGGGGATGATGATGATGATGATGATGATGGAGGTGGTGGTGGCTAAGAGGAAGGTCAGTGCCACCAGGCCCCCAAGCAGGATGACCCCTGTGAGCAAACTTGGCCAGGGAGAGCCAGTGGGGCCCAGCTGTGCAGACGGGTCGGGGGGTGCTGCTGCCCGCCTTGGGGGGGCCACCCTGTGTTTTGGGGGCTGGCTGGAGCAGCTTAGGCGCGGAGCCCACGGGCGATTTATGCAGTTGCTTAGCAACTCCCAAACCCGGATTAGAGGCGAGCGAGGCAGGCGATGGGGGGGCTGTGGGCTGCAGCCCCCCGCATTGCCCTGGGGGTCCCTCCTGTTGCCTGGGGTGCCCCAGCTCATCCTGCCGGTGCCAGCACCTCACCATGGTCCAGGGGTGGCACAGGGTCTGCAGGGAGCACCAGGGGCTGTGAAAGTGGCTGGGACTGCAGGTCTGGTTGGAGAACACCCCAAATGTGGGGGCGTCAGATGCTCCTGTGAGTGGGGAAGGGTCCCCCAGACCCCAGAAGTGGAGCCCACTCCTCTGCTTGGAGCCTGCAGCTGGGCACATCACCCCCGGGGTTCTGCAGGTGCTCAGTGGGATGCTGTGTCCCACCATGCCCACCCTTCCTCACCATCTTCATCCTCACCATCCTCATCCTCACCCTTCTTCAGGACCAAGTCCTAAGTAGGTCAAGAAGGTTTTTTCCCCCCCGTGCAAGTCAACTAGGGGGGCAAAACCTGCCTCTAGCATCACTGTGAGTCATGTGTCCCCCCCAAAAATAAACCCATTACCCCCATTTCCTATAACTTTACCCCCCAAANAAAAAAAAAAAAATAAGGCACCCCTCCTTCCCCCCCAAAAGCCTGGCAGGGGTGTCGGGCTGATAGGCTCGCCCGGAGGAAAGCGCATTACGTAGGCAAGCGGCTCCGCTCAACTTGCCACCTGCGCCGGGAGAGCTGCCGGGGAAGCGAGATCCTGCCGGAGCCCCTCGCCCGCCGCTGGCCGCCCACCCGCCCTCCGCCATGGACTGCTGCAATGTAGGTCCCCCTTCCCCCGGTGCCCCCGGCACCCTCTCCTGCCTTTTAGCCATCCTTGCTGCTCTGGGCTGGGGGCGGCCGGGGGGTTTGGGGTGGTGGGGGTGGGGGGTGCGATGGGTGCTGCACCCACCAAGAGCTCAACCAACTCAGCCCCCCCAGGGCTGCTGCACCCCCCAGGCCCTTCTTCCCCCCAGACCCCCCAAATGCCCACTCCTGCCTCACACGGGTTCGGAATCCATCCCACCGGGGCCACGGCACGGCCAACCATCCTGCGCCCCACAGCCCACCGGGGAAAACCCCCCTGTCCTCGAGAGCAGCTTTTATTTAGCTTTTTTCTTCGCCCCACAGCACAATTGCTCTACAGGTGGGATCGGGGGTTGTGTATGGATAAAGGGCTTAATTGGGGTTGCACCCCTCTCCCCTCACCCGCGGGTGAGCTCCCCTCCCTCCTGGCCACCAGCCGGCTTGGGGACAAACCCACATCCTTTTCCCCTTTCTCACTGATCCCCTGACTTTTCCTGCCCCTTCCCTCCTTTTCCTCCCCCTTTCCCCTTTTTTTTTTTTNNNNTTCCCCACTTTTTTTCCCCCCTGTTTTCCCCTTCATACTAAGACAGCAGCACAGGGAAAAGCCCCCATCTCTCCTCCTGGGCACCTCCAGAGAGGCAAAGCCCACCCTGGATATGGGATTTATCCTGCCTGGATATAGGATTTATCCTGCCTGGGCATAGGATTTCTCTCCTATGTATAGGACTTTTTCCTTCAGATGTAAGATTTCTGCTTCTGAATATAGGATTTCTTCCCTAGATACAAGTTTTCATCAGCTGCATAGAGGTTTTCACCCTATGGATATGGTGTTTTTCCACTGGAAATAGGATTTCTCCTGTTGATATAGGATATGGCCCCTTGTTTATTGATTTTCTCCCCTGGATATAGGATGTCTCCCCTGGATATAGGATTTTTTTCTCCTGAGTACATGTTTTTCCTACCTATATTTTCCTACATATATACCTAATCCTACAGAATTTCTCAACTAGGATATAGGTTTCTACCACCTGTATGTAGGATTTCTTCCCTGAATATAGGATTTCTCCCCTGGATATAGGAAATGCCCCCGCATAGATAGATTTCCTCCACCTGTATATGGTATTTCTCCGCTGGATATAGGATTTCCTCTCTCCTAATATAGGATTTCTCTCTTGGATATAGGATTTCTCGCCTGGATATAGGATATGCCCCTCCATGTATAGGTTTTCTCCTTTGACTATAGGATTCCCTTCTCCAGATATTCTATTTCTTCCCTGGATATAGGTTTTTCCTACCTGTATATAGGATTTCTGCCCTGGATATAGGTTGTTCTCCCCCACCTCTGCATATATAAGATTTCTCTCCTGAATATAGGCTTTCTTTCCTAGATATAGGATTTCTTTCCCCTGGCTATAGGATTTCTCCTCTGGCTATAGGATTTCCAGCCCTGGCTATAACATTTCCACCCCGGACATATCATTTCCACCTTGGATCCGTCCTCACCTTTCACAATGGTAAAACAACCTGAGCAACTTCGTGGAGCTGTGACACGCTCCAACAGGATGAGCTTTCTCCTCCCCCGAATCTACAGCTCCCAAATAAGCCCCCCAAAACTCTTTTAAGTCCTTTCAAGTGCTGGTGGGGCAACACAAAAGCTTCACCCCCACAGCTGCCGGCACTGGATCATCCAATGTCAGCTCATTTCCACCTCATTTCATTTTCCCATGTTTTTTTTTTCCCATTGAACTTGGTGCTGAATCCAACATCTTTGGTGGGATGTGGCAGGAGGGGAATGGGTTACAGCGATTTGTCCTTGGTGGGGTTTTCATCCCTTCTGCCATCGCTCCTTTCCCGAATTTCCTGGTGTTTTCAACCAAAGCCCTGAGGAGGGACGCAGGAGGATGCAACAGGCTATGAGGGAAGGGGAAACTGAGGCATGACCAGCTCATTTTGTGCAGGATGGACCCCAGCTCCATGCCAAAAATATCCCCCAGAACCCATACTCTGCTCCCATGGATTCTCCTCTCCCTGCATCTCTGGCTGGAGTCTGGCTTCCTGCACTCATGTGGTCCAGGGTGGGATTTAGGGATGAGCAGGAGGTGAAGCATCTTCCCCTGCCTGCAGCTTTGGTTGCCATTTCCTCAAGACACCCGCAAGGGACCCTGATTTTTAGCAAAACCCCTTATTTTTAGCAAAGGAGCCTAATTTTTAATAAGCAAACCTAATTTTTAGCAGCCCTCCCCCTAATTTTTAGAACAGGGGCTCATTTAAGACCTTCTTGAATGGATTGTTCGGGGAGTGGGCTGCGCTCTTTGAGGTCCCACCAGCTGTAACCCTTCCATTGCCTCCATCAGGAGGGAGCCTGCACAAAGCTGGACGAGGACATCCTGGACATCCCTTTGGACGATCCTGATGCCAACGCGGCAGCTGCCAAGATCCAGGCTAGTTTCCGTGGCCATATGACCCGCAAGAAGATCAAAGGGGGTGAGATTGATCGGAAAACCAAGGACGCCGAGTGCGCCAACAGCACCCGCGGCGGCGACCTCCGCAACGGCGACTAGGTACGGCCCAAATCCCGCTTCTTCCCCCCAAAACTGGGTCATTTCTGTAAGGATGCTGCTCTGAGCGTCCTCTCCTGTGTTGATTTGGGATGGAGCACCCTTCCCCAAGCTGTTTTGGGATGGAGCAACCTTCCCTGCGCAGATTTGGGATGGAGCAACCTTCCCTGCGCAGATTTGGGATGGAGCAACCTTCCCTGCGCAGATTTGGGATGGGAGCGTTCTTCCCTGCGCAGATTTGGGATGGAGCAACCTTCCCCGCACTGGTTCAGGGTGAAGAAGAGGTTTTTCCTCCCAGGAGATGGAAACACACAGGCAGGCAGCCCCTGCCTTGCCCTAATTTTGGGTGCGCGCCGTAGTAGTTGGGAAGGATGGGAAGTAGGATGGGAAGGCGCAGCCCTAGATTCGGATTGAATCTCTCCCTTAGCAACACCACCCCGAGCGCCTCGCCTCAGCACATGCTATTTTTAAAAGCCTGTGTCACAGTCTCCTGGCAGGAAAAGGTAAATTTAAAAAGCGCCCACGGTGCCGAGGCCGCGTGGCATTGGAGCTCGGGTGGTGACTGCGCCGTGCCCGGGCCGTGCCCTT
Source organism: Cyanoderma ruficeps (assembly GCA_008694505.1). Taxonomy (NCBI): domain Eukaryota; kingdom Metazoa; phylum Chordata; class Aves; order Passeriformes; family Timaliidae; genus Cyanoderma; species Cyanoderma ruficeps. Next base: position 5,099,402 of record VZDJ01000063.1, on the reverse strand, counting down.
TGTCCCGCCGGGGCCGGGAGCGCGGGATGGCCCCGGGTACCGGCACGGCTGGTTCGGGGTTAGCGGCGGGGAGGGCGCGCTGCCGGCTCGGCCACGTGAGTGTGGCGGGGCTGGTGGAGATGCAGCTGGGATAAGACTGGGATGCAGTGAGGATGGATTGGGAATCTTTAGCGAAGATACAGTGGGGATGAAGTGAAGATGCAGCGGGAATGTGGTGGGGAGGAGGAGAAGGATGCTGTGAGGATGCAGAGGGGATTCAACAAGGCTGCAGTGGGAAGGAACTGAGGATGTGGTGGGGATGGAACTGGAACTCAGCTGGGACACAGTGGGGATGAACTGAAGGTACAGTGGGAACAGAACTGAGATGTGGTGGGGATGCAATGGGGATGCAGTGAGAATGCAGTGGAGATTCAGTGAAAATGCAGTGAGCATGCACTGAGGATGGAGAGGGAACTCAGTGGGGCTGGGATGAGAATGAACCGAGGATGCAGTGGGGATTTTGTGAAGATCCAGTGGAGACAATCCAGTGGAAACACAGTGAGGCTGCAGTGAAGCTGCAAAGGGGATGCAGTGAGGATGTGGTGGGGGTGAAGTGGGGATGCAGTGGGGAAGCAACAGAGATTCAGTGAGGATGCAGTGGGAATGAACAGAAGATGCAGCGGGGATTCAATGGGGCTGCAGTAAGGATCGAGCAAGGATGCACCGGGGCTGCACTGGGGCTGCAGTGAGGATGTCACAGGCTGCAGTGGGGAGGCAGCTGCCAAGTGCAATTGCTATGTAGCTTCTTAGGACCCAGAGGTTCTTTTGGGATGCCTTGTTGGGGGGGCTGAGCAGGTTGGCAGCAGAGGAGCCAGGTTCTCCTCCTTCTACCACAGTGCTCTGCCCAGCGGGGCGCAGGCAGGGGCCCCCCCAGGACCTTGGGCTGGGTGAGGGCAGAGTGTGGGCAGCAGTGGAGGCAGGACAAGGGTGCAGGCAGGGTGTGGGCGGGCTGCAAGTAGGGCATGGGCAGGGTGTGGGCAGGTGGCGCGCAGGAGAGGGTGCAGGCTGCAGGAGCAGCACGAGAGCAGGGTGCAGGGTGTGAGCAGGGTGTGAGCAGGGTGCATGTGCAGGGCACAGAGTGCAGACGGGGTATAGGCAGGGTGCAGACAGGGCACAGGGTGCAGACAGGGCACAGGGTGCAGTCAGGGCACAGGATGCAGGGTACAGGCAGGGTGAAGGGGGCACGGTGCAGATGGGGCACAGAGTACAGAGAGCACTAAAGGTGCAGACAGGGTACAGGGTACAAACAAGACTCAGGGTGCAGGGGGAAGGGTGCAGGCAGGGCACAGGGTGCAGACAGACACAGGGTACAGAGAGGACTAAGGCTGCAGGCAGGGCACAGGGTACAGGCAAGGCTCAGGGTGCGGGGTACAGGCAGGGCCAGGCCAGGCTGACCACTCGCTCTCTCCTTGCTTGCAGGGGCCACCAGCTGCTCACCGGAAACCCCTCGCCGCCGACCCCCTCCCGCCGCCGCCCGCCGAGGCCCAGGAGCCCCCGCTTCACCCCCCGCCCCCCGCATGCATCCCCCGGGGTCCCCCCACAGCCAGGCCCTGCCCCTGTCCCTGGCTGCCCCCACCCACCCCAGACACCCCCCGCCCCAATAAACACCCCTGCCAGAGCCCCGGCCTGTCCTCGGTGCCTTTTGATGTCACCAGCAGAGCGGTGAGGTCACAGCGGGCAGGGGTGGGAGGGGTGTGGGGCAGGTGGTGCCCAGCAGTGATCTCCCATGTGTACGTGTGACATCGTACAGGCACGTGTGACATCACTGCCAAGCGTGTGACAGCTGGCGTGACAGCACGCTGGTGCACAGAGTGTGGTGTGACATCACTCGTGGGTGGGAGATGAGATGTGAGGTGCTGGTATGAGATGTGTGGTGATGTCACTACAGGACAGGTGACAGCTGCTGTGATGCCATGCAGGTGTGTGTGACATCACTGCTGGGTGTGTGACACCATGCAGGTGTGTGTGATGTCACTGCTGGGTGNGCAGATGTTTGTGACATCACCGCTGGGTGTGTGACACCATGCAGGTGTGTGTGACATCACTGCTGGATGTGTGACACCATGCAGGTGTGTGTGATGGCTGGAGTGTCGTCATTCCGCTGTGTGTGATGTCACTACTAGGTGTGACTGTGGGTGTGACATCATACAGGCAAGTGTCTCGTCACTGCTGCTGTGTGATGGTAAGTGTGACATCATGCAGGCACATGTGACATCCCTGATGGACATGTGACACACCTGTATGGCATCATACAGGCATCAGTCAGACGCTGTGATGTCACACACTCACTGTGGCATCATACCTCCTGACACAGGGTGTGACATCACAGTCACGGGGTGTGACAACACGTGCATCGTGATGTCACCTCACCCTGAGGACCTTGGCTGGCGCACTGTGACATCACCCTGCCCTATGACATCACCCAGAAGGTCGTGGGACATCCCTCCCTGCCTCGAAATCCGCACAAACTCACCCAAAGCACCGGTGCTGGGCAGTGCAGCAGCTTTTAATCAGAAAACCCCTAAAAAAAGTGTGTCTGTGTGTGTGTGTCTGTGTGTGTGTGTCCCCGTCACCCACCCCCCACTCTTAATGCTCTTTTATGAAAAATCCCTCCTTTCACCTAATATATAGATATAGAAAAAAAAAATAATAAGAAGGGGACCCCCCTGAGGCAGGGCTGGGGCTGGTTTAGGGGGGTGATATTTTTGGGGAGACTCGGCCCCTCCAAACCCAGAGAGCCTCTGCACCCATTAAACACGCCCACGATGAGTCCAGCTGCTCGAGGCATCTGTTAAAAAGAAAAAGAAACCCAAAAAGGGACAAAACCACCCCAGGAAACAGGGAGTGGGGTTGGCTATGGGCACCCGTGTTTTTTTGGGGGGGCTGCTCACACCAAGGAGCCAGCTCGGCTCTGCGCTGGCACCATGACAGGAACGGCACCTGCTCGTGCCAGGCTGGAGGGGGGCAACGACCCCACGGGAGCGGCGGCTGGATCCTGGCGGCGCCGGGGGGTCCCGTTAACGGCAGGGGGTGAGAGGTTGGGGGGCCGCCCCCCTCCCCGGGGCGGGGGTCCCCGGTAGCTGCCGGTGGTGGTGAGGATGGAGGCGGTGTCGGAGGGGGCTCTGGCTCCGTAGGTTTGCCGCGTGCCGGCGATGGAGGACAGGGTGCTGGTTTTGGACATGGTGTCTGAAGCTGGCCTCCTTGCCCACGACGGGGTTTTGGGCGCCACGGCGTCTTCCCTGCCAAGAGGGGAGAGCGTCAGAGGGTCGGCTCTGGGAACCTTTTCATTCTCCCTGCCCCAGCATACTCTCCCTGAGCAATGAGGTTGTGCAGACATCCTGGACCCACAGACAGAGGGACAAAAGGGAAAGGGGAAAACAGAGGTGGAAAATGCCCTCGTTAGCTCTGAAACCACGACTGGCCAGAGGTGGAAACTTCCTTCTTGATTGTTACCTCTGGAGCATATTGATGACTGGCCAGAGACCAAGAAGTGTTCCCCACTATTAACTCTGAACTTGAGAAATGAGGTAGAAACCCTCTCCTCACCCATTAACCCTGAAACCTAATGATGATTTGAACCCCCTCCACAGAAGAGCGCCTCACTTGATCTCGTTGGCTCCCTCCTCCTGGCTGTCACGTTTTTTCCTCCTGTAGCCGACAACTTTCTGTGCAAAGAAGATGATGGTGGCGAGAGCACCCAGGGAGCCCAGCACGGCGCCGGCAATGACTGCTTTGGTGCTTGCTGCCAGAGAGAGACGGAGATTCCATTACTCCCTTATTCCCACAGGGACCTCATGGGGACTGTGTCCCCCTCCCCGACCCTGTGGACACGTACTCACTTGAGTGTACCTCCAGGACAATGCTGCAGTTCTTAGAACCTGCTTGGTTTTCAGCCCTGCAGACGTAGACCCCTGACATTTCCAGGGACAGGTTGGTCAGCTTGAGGGTGCCCCTGGTGCGGTCTGCAGGTGAGAAATTTGGGTGCTGCCTCACAGCCATTCCTAAACCCTCCACCTCCTCGTGCAAGAAGTGGTTGAGGGGACGAAGCCAAAGGATCCCTCAGCTGAATCACCTCAGGATACTCCAGCCCACCCACCCCACTCCCCAGCCCCACACTGGTGCCACCTTACCCTGGGCAGGGGGAAAGAAGACCTGCAGGGTGGGCGGCTCGCGCTGCCACTGGTACATGGGCGAGGGCTTCCCCTTCTTGGAGGAGCAGCTCAGGGTGACGTTGGCCCCCACGATGGCGTTGCCGTGCAGTTGGCAGGTGGGGGCGGCCGGCGGCACTGTGGGCACTGAGGTTAGTCCTGAGGGGCACCACGGGGAGGTCCAGGGGAGCCAGGGGGACTGGCGGAGCCTTACCCAGGACGGTGAGGTTGATGATGCCGACGTTCTTGTCCAACCTGATGTCGTCATCCACCACGTTGACGGAGCACATGTACTGACCCGAGTCTTGCTCCCGGGTGGCGTTGATGAATATCGAGATGTTGCGATTGGGCATGGGGTACAGGAACCCCATGCGGGGCTTCAGATCCGTCTCCGACTCCTTCACCACCCCGCCCAGGTATGCCAGGATCTGCACAGGAAAAAAACACATGCTTTCACTTCTGGAAGGTGTTGCTGGAGAGAAAAGGCCCCAAAACCCAAATTTCATAGAGCAGTGGCTGCTGCATAAGGCCCCTCCCGCCTTACCTCCCCTGAGCATCCTGGACATGGGAACTGCAGGCAGCTCCCCACCACAGGCACAAATACCCCCGGCCTGGGCACCGTGAGCAACTGTCCCATCATGAGCATCTCCCCATCAGGGACATCACAACCGGGTATCTCCCCATTGTGAGCATGACAAGCACCTCCCTATTGCAGGCGCCCTGGGCATGTCCCCAGTGTGGGCATCTCCCCTCAAGGGCACTATGAGCACCTTCCCACCGTGCGTACCTCTTGATCATGAGGACCACCATCATCTCCTCACTGTAAACATTTCCCACTGTGGACACCACAAACACCTCCCCATATTGGCATCTCCCCATCTTGTGTCTCTCCCCGCTGTGGGCACCACAAGCACCTCCCTGCTGCAGGCACCGTGGGCATGATGACCTCATTGTGGGCATCTGCACATCACCATGAGCTTCCTCCATCAAGGGCACCCCGCCATGGTGGGCACCATGACCTTCCCCCATCATGGCACCATCCCATCACAGGCACTACAAGCAGCTCCCCATGGGGATGGGGATGGCACCATGGGTATGTCCTCATCGTGGGCACCAGGAGCAGGTCCCCCATGGTGGTCACCTCCCCACGGTGGGCGCCATGAACTTCACCCATTCATGGGCCAACTCTCCACCATGGGCACCACAAGCATGCCCCCACTGTGAGAACCACACACATCTCCCCACGGCACATTCCCACCATGAGCATCTCCCCATCATGGGCGCCATGTCCTTGCTCTGGACATTTGCTGCATTGTCAGCGACCATGAGGTTTCCCCACTCATGGGCACTTACCCATTGTGGGCATCTTCCCTGCACTGGCACCATGAGCTCCATCCCATCATGAGCATCACATGGTGGGCACCATGAGCTTCCCTCCATCGTGGCCACCTCCCCATCATGGGCATCCTTCCACCATGGGCACTGCAGCCACTACCCCATGGTTGGCACCATAATCTTCCCCCCAGATGGCCCCACCAGCACCCCCTCCATGGTCCTCCCAGCTTGGCCCCGTCCATCCTGCAGCCCCTGCCCTCTTCTCACCTGGGAGTGAGCAGCATTCTTGTTCAGCATCCAGGTGACATAGGGCTTGTTCTGGGAAATGCTGGTGTACCAGACAGGCAGCACCGCCTGCTGCCCCTCCACAGAGAACACCAAGCTCGTCCCCACGTGCACCTCCAGCACAGCCAAGGAAACACCTGCCCATGGGAGAGGGAAGAAATCGAGAAATGACTCAACCCCAGGTGCTACTTCTCCACAAAACCTCACTGATCGTGAGAAAAAACCCTGTTCTCGAGACAAAAACAACAATCCCAAGTTATCACCAGGAAGCTGGGCCAGGAGAACATTCTGCCTCCTTCCCTGCCACAGGAAGGGCTTTCCGCCTGCTCCGGAGGATGCGGGACATTGCTGTTCCCTCCCATCCCAGCTCCCGCCCCACACTCGGCTTGGGAATTCCTAAGGCCCAAGTCCCCCCTCCCAGGAGATGGCCACCTCCAGCAGGCAGACACCCCCCTTAGCTCAGTACTGGGGTACTGCCGGCCCCCCGTGATGCTGCACCAGATCCCATGGGATTTATTTGTAGGCCTTCCCCATATACGCTCCACAAGCCTTCCCTGGCATCCCAGTATCCCCCCTTTTTGCTGCCAGCACTAAACTGGGATAATCCATGACTGGCTCCCTTTGGTGCCCCATCTCATTTGACCCCAAATATCCCATCCCAACGCCCTGTCACCATGTCCCCTGCTTCCCAGCATGTCCCCAAGCCCCCCTGGGAGGAGGCAATGGGGTAAGAATGGGTGCCACAGAGGGATGCTCATCTCCTGGGGGAAGATCATTCCCCAGCTTTGCCCCTAAGGCTCAGCCACAAAATTAATCGGCTCGGGCAAGGCCGGGTCTGTGCTGGGGTGGGTTTGTTTTCCCTCGGGGAACATCACCGAGGCTCTGCATCCCGGCGGCTCCATCCCTGCCTCCACCCATCGATCCGTGACCCCGCCTGGCCCTGCTCCTGCCAGTGCCCCGGGGATGCCACACACTGGGATGCAGGGGGGAAAGGATGATGCTACCCCCTCATCCCAAACCCTCAGTTTGAGGGGAAAAAACCCCTGGGTTTGAAGGATTTTCAGGAGCTTTCAATAACCTCGCACTTTTCCCTAAGAGCTCAGAGGTTTTAATTGGATTTTTCCAGGGTGGGAAGAGGAAAACAAGGCGCTGGGGGGTATTTTTAGCCTCCTCCCGCATCCGTTCATCCCCCCTCCTGGCAAGGCATTGGTGCCATTTCCGGACGGAGCCTTCCAGCTCCAGGCAGGAAACTCTGCTCCGGCTGATAAGTCTTCTCAGGAATTAAAAAAAAAAAATAATTAAATTTCCTTTCTCTGGTGAAAAACTGGGAGAAATAAGGCCCAGTCTGGTGAAGATGTGTAAAAATAGCTCACCCGGGCTAAGAACATAAACCTTTAAATCCTGGAGGGTTTTGGGGGGGGCAGGGATGCTGGAGGCGCCAGCAGGTCCCAAATCATTGATAATATTATTTATTAATTACACGAAGCTATGGTATCAGATCCAATAGACAGTATGGGAAAAGAATGGTAATTATAGTGTATTTATATGTAATTATACAGATAATTGTATTAAATTTAGAGAAAGTGGAAAGAAATATGGGACGGAGACTCATTAAATTGGAATTTCCAGAACAAAATAGATCACTGAGAACATATAATTTATGATAGTTATAAATATAGGTGTATTTTTGTAAGAATAAGGATAATAGTGGGGATGTGAGAGTGATCATAGTGCTCTGAATAATGAGAGTAATGATCAAAGCGAGAATAATAATTAAAAAAGTGGGAATAGTAATGATAAAAGTGATATTAATAATGATAAAAATAATAATAATGGTAATAGTGAATATAATAATTATAACAATGATTCCAATACAATGATAACAGTCACAATGATTATAATACAGATGGTAATACTAATACTAATAATAGTGATCAAAATCATACAGTTCATTAATTATGCAGATGGCACGGCCCCTAAACCTCCCTGCATTCCCAATAGCTGGGAAAATCCCGGCGTTTTCAGCTCAGACCCTCTGTTATTACAAAAGTGTGTTAAATTGGGATAATCTAAAGGAAAACAGATTATAGTCAATATTTGTATTGTAATTTCCATTAGAAATATTAGCGCCAACAGGTAATAGACCTTGTAGAATAATTATAATTGTAATTTAATAGAAGATAATTGTAACAGTTATAATAGTTATCATACCAATTATAACAGTGACTATAATGGTAATAGTAATAAAAGGGTGATAATAAGTATAATGATGATTATAATAATAATAAAAATAAAAATATTATTCATAATCTAGTTCATTAATTATGCAGATGGCATAGAAAAATGAGTCCACATCTTCTACACCCCTGTGCATCCCCAACAGCTGGGAAAAACCAGATTTTTCATCCTACCTCCTCCATCAGCATGACTTTTTGGGCCCAGAAAAGGTGCTGGGCCAAAGGGTGCTGGGGATTCCTGGGGAGATCCAGGCTCCAGAGAGGGAAAAGATGTTCTGGCACCAACCAGAGGTTTCCCGTCGCACCCCAAGGCATTCAAACAGCCCCGTGTGCCTCGGAGCTGCTCCCGGAGCTGCAAACCAGGCTGTGTTAACTCTGAAACCTAATGATGACCACGCTAATTATGTTAATTGTGCTCTGGGGCAGCAGCTTTGCTCTGTCATCCTCAAAACTCCTGCGGCAACAGGAGATCCCGGCTCCATCATCTCCCCTTCGGCATATTGGGGCGAGGGAGATGGATCCAGATCTGAAGGCTGCTCACTCCCCAAAACCCCCTTTTTTTTCTCGCAGAATTCACCCAAATTCCTCATCTCGGGCAGACGTGACTCTAGAAAAGGCTGGTGGAGCTGGGTCTGGAGCTGCGGGCGCGGGACCGAACCCCCTGGCACAGCTCTGCCTTTGGCCACCTCGACGCTCCAAATCCTCTAATGCTTTAACCAGATCGAAAAAATTAAGCCGCTCGCGGTGCTCATACGCATCCGGGGGGGGCCTGGAGCCCTCAGCCCCTCCCGCCTGCTCTTTGGGCTCAAAACCTGGATTTTTATCCAGCTGCCCTGAGCTAAACACCTGCCCGGGTGTTTTCCCCCCGCCCCAGCCCATCTGCTGGGTTTTTTCTCCATATGGAATAACAGAATAGACTTAAATTTACCTTTAGAAATAGCTATAATTTTTTTTCCCCCCTATGGAATAAATACCTTACAATTTAGCATTCCGAAATACTTGAAATTTTCCCGTGACGAAAAAAACAAAAAGCTGCTTTAAATTTCCTTTCAATTTTTTTCCCTATGGAAAAAATCACCTTTAAATCCCTGCAATCTTAACATTAATCCTTGTGCTGATATCAATCACCCTATCCTCTAAAACTACCCCAAAAAAGCTGTTTTCTGGCTCTGGCACAGCCTGAACCCCCAAAAAAAGCAAACTCCCCCTCCAGCCCCCTTCCCAAGTCTTTAAATCATTAACTGTATGGGGAATTAAACCCCGGAGGCGGTTGGGGTTTGATGACCCCGCTTGATAGGATTAAGGCGCTGGAGTCATGTGAAACCCAGACCCAAATTAAATCCCAAAAGATCAAGCTTGGGATTTAAAATACACAGCGGGAATCTGGCCGGAAAAGGGACCCTTGAAAAAGCTTGGAAAAAGGTCAAGGAGCATCTCGGCACTGCGACGCAGCCAGTCGCCTTCCCCTTTTTTTTTTTTTCTTTTTTT